>OAPG01000020.1:0-551283 GCA_900208305.1 Melanopsichium pennsylvanicum
CCCTAACCCTAACCCTAACCCTAACCCTAACCCTAACCTAACCCTAACCCTAACCCTAACCCTAACCCTAACCCTAACCCTAACCCTAACCCTAACCCTAGGGATCCAAGACGAAGACGGAAGGGAGACGGGATGCTTTGGCAGATGAGGGATCCGAAGGAGGTAGGCCCTCGCTGCCTAGTTTTGAGACATTGCGGTCCTGTCTTCCCCCAAGTATGTGATGGCTTTTGGCTGGCTGCCAGAATTGTTTCCTGTCAAGGAGCCTCGGGACCCGCTCGAGTTGGACGAGAAGGAGTTGTCGGGACTGGCGGACGAGTCTTCGTCGTCGCTGATGAGGATCGGGTTGAGGCAGATCATTGGATAGCCGTAGGCGTTGACCAAATCCAATTCGGCCTGGATGAGGTGCGCTTCGGCTTTGGGCTGACGGGCCAAGAAGTCGTGCTTGAAGTCAAAGTGATCTTGCGAGCAGATACGGCAGGACCGTGTCAGGGGGCGTTGTGCCAAACTCAAGCTTTGCGCCGAGATCCGCTGAAACCGTCTGTTTTAGCGTGTTTGAGATTGAGACCTGATAAGCAGGCCGGTTCTATTGTGTTTTGCTATGAGACCTGCTGCGCAACTCTTGAGCTGACTGACCACTGTGAACACTCCGTTCAGAGGTAATGCGGCTCGTCTGTGTGTTGTAAGACCTTCACGATGCACGAGTGCTCTTGATGCAAGTGTTGGTCACCGTCAGGGACTGCTTCGGATGGTCTTGAAGCTGTCGTGATAATGAATTGGCTACGGTGGAGGTTCCGTGACCGCGGTTGAGGTTCCGCCTACAGTTGAGGTGCTGTAGTGTCAGTGATGGTGCTGACAATTGTCGATGAAGCTTGTCTCCTTATACTGAGGAGAACACAGACACTGGATAGCTGCAATACCGTATGATTGCAGCTGCTGACGAGAACTATATACTGAGTAACTGGTAACGACTTGTAAAGTAAAGACTGGGTTAATATAAAGTAGAGTGGATGAGTCCTGCTCCTCCACGACTGTAAAGACTGTGTTCTTATATACCTATGGCCCTCCAGGGGCTCCCTTTTGTCCGCTATGACCCTGGTACACCAGAGTATCAATGGCCACCAGAGTTTCGACGTGTCCGCGAGCTTGGGCCCCGTGCTAATCAATGCCGACTGTCATCAACTATGACAACCACGAGCTTGGGCCCTGTGTTAAACAATGCTGACTGCCCTCAACTATGACAACCACGAGCTTGGGCCCCGTGTTAAACAATACCAACTGCCAGCAACCATGTCGCCCTTGAGCTTGGGCCCCGTGCTAACCAGTGCTGGCTGTCAGCAACCATGACACACACAGCGGACGGTAGCTTGGGCCCCGTGCTAACCAGTGCTGGCTGTCAGCAACCATGACACACACAGCGGACGGTCCTACATCATGTTGCACCCTTCCATCAGGCCTCCTGTACCAGACGGAGGCTGTCAGAGGGCGTTGCACTGATATCGGATGAAACCACGTGTTCTAGCGGATGTCAACCTGAAACCCAATAGAACACAGTGTTTCACCGGGTTTGAAATCCACCTCCGGTAACAGACCGTTCCAGGTAGATGTACTTCCCAGACTGGGGCAGCTTGTATGCCCGGGTGCGTACGCCATCCTTGTTGATGTACGCTACGTTGGCGGGGGCGTAGTTGGCTGCCAGGCCTGATCTGGGAGGGGCTCTGTTGGCATAGGCGCCCTGGGTCGGAATGCGCTCGACGGCGTTGCCGGCCGAGACGGAGACTGGAGCCGCAAAGACGGGGCTGTACTGAAGCGGAGGCTGGGCAAATGTGCCTGCCTGAAGCTCGGTGCGCTTGTTGCAAGCGGTGGCGCGGCTGCCAGAGCAAAGAGCGGTGCGCCAAGGTCCTTCGAGACTACAAAGCTCAACGAGGAGCTTGTCCATGGTTGCCGTGGCGGACATGTGCGTCCTCACGTCCAGTTGCAGCAAGGCCGGAAGACCAAGGCGGATCTTGTGCAGCAGGTCATGTTCGAGGCGCGTAGGATAGGCAGAGCGCAGGAGGGATAGCTTGGCGTAGAAGTACGCCGCAATGGACTCCTTGGGCCAATCCCATTTCCTGTCGTCTGCGATGCGACGGATTTCGCTTGCGTCGGGCTGGAACGCATTGCGCAGGGCTGTGTCCCACTCGGCCCAGGCGGTGTTGAGCTGGGAGCGCTGTTGGGCGCTGACAAGTTGGTACCACTGCGCCGCCGTGTCGCGCAGGCACAGGGGCAGGGTGTCGACGATTGCAGCCTCCCAGCTGGGATCTTGACGGCTTTGGACAAGTGCGTTGACTTGTCCCAGGAAGAATTCGAGCTTGTCGGCGCTGCCGTCGAACGTTCTGATGTCCTCCGGTTTGATGGCTTGTCGGCGGGCGGCGCTGACTGCAGTGGCCGGCGAAGTGGCACGGGGCTGCTCGAGAGGAACGGGGACGGTTCTGGTGTCGGCCTGGGGAAGGGTTGAGTTGTCCTGAAGGCCGTTTCGTTGAAACACGCGGGTGCGAGCAAGTCTGGCGGCCTCGGCGGTGTTAAGGCTGTAGGGTCTAGATACCGCGGGCGGCTACAGCCGGGATGGAGGCTACGGGTACGGAGAGGTCGTAGGCGGGGCGACACAGGCGGTCGGGGGTCAGAGCACACTACTGCGTTGCTATAGAGCTAACTAAGTAATACATGCGACGAGGTCCGGAGGCAACCTCATGTCAGGCGGGGGCGGGGTGGTAAGGTACAGGAACTATCGGTCACTTCCCACCGCGGCGTTGCAATGTTAGGTTGCCAACGGTCGTATCCTACGTACGGAGGGGCCAGCCGCGGTTGGGCGGTAGGAGGGTCGTGTCAGGCCGACCGCTCCGCTGCGAGGGGTCCGGAGAGGGTCGGTCGGGGCCTGATCACGACGATCGCTCAATCGGGAGGGGGGCCGAGCACCCCCTCTTTGGACTCCGGTTGGTAGGCACTAACATTACCCCCCGGTTCAGGCCGACTGGTCCCCAGGCGGCTGATAGGACAGGAGGGCGAGGGGGGTCGTACTCCCTCAACCTTAATCTGCGCCAGGGGCGCCTCTCTGTACAAGTTGCGACGCTCGTCTCGGCAATTTAATTGCGGATGCGCAGCAATGAGGCAATACCACCCACAATGCCTTGGACCGGCGGAATTGACTGTGCGCCATTGCTCGTGCGTAGCTATCGAGGAGGGATATAAGGATGGGGTTCGACGGGTCTTCCTTCTCGATTTCCCCCATTCTTCCCCATTCTTGTTTTTTCGCAATGTCGTCGCCACCAGCAGACGCTTCCTTGGATTGTCTTTTTTTTTCAATGTCGTCGTCACCAGTAGACGCTTCCATGGATTCCCCGGCCGACAACCCGTCGGCCGGTGTCAGTACCGTTCCCTCTCCGTCGCCTACGTCCGCGACGGCGGCAGCGTCGGCAACAGCAGCAGCAGCAACAACAACAACAGCACCAACAACAACAACAACGTTACCCGCTTCCGGAGGTGAGTCGATCGTGGTTCCGTTGTGATTCGGTTGCGGATGGGGGCCCAGAGGGCCTGACAACCACCGGTCGGTGCCGTGGAATGGGTTACTGACGTTTGTTCCCTCCCCCTTGTTTCGATTACGACAGATCGGCCGTCGGAGACCTCCGCTGGTCCCATCCGGGGGGTGCGCCGTTCTCCGCGTGCTCACCTTTCCCGGGGGGCCAACTCGGGCCGTCGCGAGCGCGCCGTGCGTCAACAGTCTGCTGATCCGTCGGCCATCCCTTCCTCTGCATCGACCAACACTTCCCTCGTCCTGGCGCCCCGGAATTCGATGCCGTGGTCGCGTCCTTCGGTTCCCATCGAGATCACTCCGGAACTCGTTGGTGATGGTAAGTATTTGTTCCATTGCTGTGTTGATTGGGATCGCTACTGACGTTTGTGTTTCCGTGGCCGATACGACAGACCTTGCCCCGCTATGGGCCGAGACGTGGGGCGATTGCTACGGCTGCGTATGCGCCGGCGTTGCCTGTGAGCGGGCGGGAGGCGATCTCCGCTGCCGTCGGTGTCAGGGGCAGCACGGGCAACCCTGCGACGCGGATATGCGCGGTAAGTATTTCCGTCGGGCGTCTGTCGCGATGTCCTGGGTGGTCGGCTGACTCTTGTTCCTCCTTTTGTTTTCCTCGACAGTCCCACCACTTGGCGGCGCCCAAGGTCCCCTCCGAATGAGGGTTTACGCGTGCTTGCTTGAGAGGTGGAGGTCCGGAGGGGTCGGTCGGCGTCGCCGCCCCCACCCCAACGTCAGGTTGTCGCTGAGGACACTTGGCGAGATCCCGGAGGAGGAGGAGGAACTGAGGGAGGAGGTGGCTCGGGTGGGCGCGGTGGGTCGGGAGCGGGAGGCGGCTCGCAAGCGAGCTAGGTCTCGCCCCGACCGTCCAGCCGAGGCTGCCCGAGAGCGGCGTCGCACTCGGGCGCGGGCCCAAGGCCAGCCGGGGGAGTCCGCTACGGGCCTGGGGGACCTGGGTGCGGCCGTAAGGCGTGCCGAGTCCCTCTTCCACGGGGTGCAGGAGGGGACTGAGTTATTTCAACAGGGGCTGGCCGACGTGGCTGCGCTGTTGCTGACAGAGTCGCTGAGGACCGGCGGCGAGCGAGAGCTCCGCCGGATCAGCGAGATCCAGCAACTGTCGCAGAACACGCGACAGCAGGTGGACGTGGTCTGGGCGTGGTTGGAGGGCTTCCGGAGGGACTAGCCCCGGGGCCCCTCCTCGAATGCACTTGTTTTCTTTTCTGTCGCTTGCGTGTGTGTGTGTCCGTGTGTGGGAGTGGGGGTGAGGGGAGCCCGACCGGGTCTCCTACCCCAGAGGTCGGGGACCGGAGGGGTTTTGGCTCCGGCGGGGGGGTCTCCCGACGGCGACCGTCGCTCGTATCCGTGCCTAACGCCGGGTAGGGGCCGGCTTGGTCGGGTTCGCGGCGTGGTACGCAGCGACCAGATCCGGGGCGCGGTCCACGTCTTCCGCCGGGACCCAGCTTGGGGGGTACCCTACCCAGGAGACCTTGTACTGTAGGCGTCCGGCGCGGCGGCGGGAGTCCAATACGCCCTCGACTTCGAAATTGGCGTAGTCGTCCTCCAGAGTAGTCGGTTGGGGGGCGTCGCTGGACTCCCTGACTCCGTCGGGGTATGGCTCCAGCATCTGTACGTGAAAGACGGGATGGACCTTCCACGACGGAGGCAGGAGGAGTCGGTAGGCTCGGTCGCTAATCACCTCGTCGACTTTGAACGGGCCGGCGAGGGGGTTGGAGAGTTTGTGGGAGGGTCGGTCGCTGCGGAGGTGCTTGGTATGGAGGAGCACCAGGTCCCCCCGGCGGAACGAGACGTCGCTCCTGCGACGGTTAAACCACTTCGCGACGGCAAGGTTGGCTTTGGCGATGGCGTCCTGGCACACCCGCACTTTATCCGCCGACGGAACGTTGGAGGTGGCCGGGGGGATGGAGGGGTGTGCCCGAGGTGCAAATGTGAAGCAAGCTATAGCCGGGGCGATGGTTGTGGTTGCCGACGGTCTTTGGTTCAGCGCGAGCTGGGCTGTCGGCAGGAGGGTTGCCCAGTCGCTGTGGTTGTAGGCCGTATAGAAGCGGAGGAACAACTCCAGCGTCTGGTTGGCTCGCTCGGTCTGGCCATTTGTTTGAGGGTGGTAGGCCGACGAGTAAGACCCTTTAATCCGGAGGGCCCGGAGGAGCTCCGTCCAAACGGAAGCTACAAACGTGGTTCCTCGGTCAGATACAATGGTGTCCGGGAGGCCAAAGTATGAAAAGACGTAGCGGTGGAGCTGGTACGCCAAAGTCTCCGCCGTATCGGTTTTGTTTGCAGGAATGAAGACCACAAACTTGGTGAGGCGGTCGACGACTACGAGAATGGAGTTGTAGGTGGTGCCGTTGGCAAGGGAGGGCGGGAGGTCAGTGATGTGGTCCATGGTAATAGTGGACCACGGCCGATCGGGAGGGACCGACGGGAGAAGGTAGCCGTGGGGTTTGTGACGGGGGTGTTTTGCCCTTCAGCAGGCCGCGCAAGAGGCGACATAGCTGTCGGTGTCCTGCACCATGGTTGGCCAGTAAAAACGTTGACGCATGAGATGGAGGGTCGTCTTGCGGCCAGGATGTCCCGCCGTAGGGTGGTCGTGCAGTAGGTGGAGTGCCTTGTCCCGTAATTGGGGTGGCAGGTAGACGTGACCCTCTGAGGTGTACGGGACACCATCGCGGACGGCAACGTTTGGGGGGAGGTTGGCCGCTTTCCGGAGGGCTTCGATCCACTCCGTAGGCAGGGGGTCCGAGGAGTGTACGCCGGCTGCCCTTGCAAACAAGTTTGCAGGGAGGAGAGTGGCTTGGTTGGCGGGGTCTGGGCGCGACGGTCCGTCGGGGAACAAGTTGTGCCGGCGACTCAGAGCGTCGGGGCGGACGGCCTCCTTACCCGGACGGTAGTGGAGGACAAAGTCGAACTCAGCCAGGTCGGCTTGCCAGCGGGCTTGGCGACGGTTGAGTTGTCGCTTCGTCTGAAAATACTGGAGCGCCTGGTGGTCGGTGTAAATGAGGAACGGTCGGGTGAGGCCATGGAGGTAGTGTCTCCAAGCGCCGCAGGCGTCTACGATAGCCAGGAGTTCCTTGTCGTGGATTTTGTAGTTACGCTCCGCCGGGATCATCTTTCGCGACCAGTATGCCACAGGATGGAGGGTATGCGAGCGGCTGTTGGGCTCGGCGCTCGCGTCGGCGCCCTGCTGTGGGTGCCACTGCGACAGCACGGCGGCTACCACAGCATCGCTCGCGTCTGTTTCGACGACGGTGTAGAGCGTTGGAGAGAAGTGCCGGAGGATAGGGGCAGAGGTGAACGCTTCTTTCAGCCGGTTGAAGGCTGCCGTTGCTTCCGGGGGCAGGTCTACCTTTCCGGAGGCTCCTCCTTTCAGGAGGTCGGTGAGGGGGGCCGCTACACGAGAATAGTGGCGGATGAAGCGACGGTAGAAGTTGGCGAATCCGAGGAAGACTTGGATCTGTCGGATCGACTGTGGTGGCGGCCACTCCAAGACTGTACTGACCTTGGTCGGGTCCATGGAGAGGCCGTCGGGACTGACAAGGTAGCCGAGGAACTCGATGGAGTCGGTGTGGAATTCGCATTTGTCCGGAGCGCAATACAGCTGATGCTTCCGTAATCGATCCAACACTTGGCAGACGTGGTGGTGGTGGTCGGCCTCGTTGTCGGAGAAGACTAGGATGTCGTCCAGATATACGATGACGGACACGTCTAAGAGATCCGACAGCACGTGGTTCATGAGCCGTTGGAAGGTCGCCGGAGCGTTGCAGAGGCCGAACGGCATGACGAGGTATTCGTAGCTGCCGTAGCGCGTGCGGAATGCGGTCTTCCATTCGTGGCCGGGGGCGATCCGGAGGAGGTTGTAGGCACCCTTCAGGTCAAATTTAGTGAAGATCTTGGCCGTCGCCAGCCGATCAAGGTGTTCGGAGATGAGGGGGATCGGGTAGCAATCCTTGACGGTGATGGCGTTGAGGGCGCGGTAGTCCACACACGGCCGGAGGCGACCGTCCTTCTTTGGTACAAAAAGGAGGGGCGCGGCAGCTTGGCTACTCGACGGTCGGATGAAGCCAATGGCCTGCATCTTCCGGAGGTAGTTCCGGAGCTCCTCTTGTTCGCGGTGCGACAGTGAGTAGAGTGCGCCGTAGGGAGGGGTTTTGCCAGCCTCCAGGTTGATCTCGTGGTCGTGTGGGCGGTGGGGAGGCAATTGGTCGGCCCTCTCGGCGTCGAAGACGTCGGCGTACTCGCGGTACTCTGGCGGTAGGACGGCGAGGTCGGTCGCGGAAGCTCGGAGGGGCAGTAGCTCCTCTTCCGGTTCTGGGAGGACCAGCAGGTCCTCCTCAGTGGAGACCAGCTGTCGCCGGCCGACCAAGTTGTGGAGTTCGTTCTTTTCGATTTTGGGGTTGGAGGGCACCGTGACGGTGTGGGGGACCCGGAGGTCCCACGTACGGAGGGTATAGTTTGGCTCCGGCCTGGCGGCCTCGATCCAATCCATCCCCAACAGCATGTTGTGGGAGGTCATGGGGGTGATGAAGAGTTGGTGGCGTGAGGTGATGCAGTGGTTGTTGATGATGATATCCACCGCCGCGTGGCGACTGATGGCGGCTGACATGCCCTGGAGGAATGTGGCGTGGACGGATTTACGGAGGGAGTGGGTAAGAATGTTGGCCGTTGCGACCATTTCGGGAGTAATGAAAGAGGCGGTGGCGCCGGTATCGAGCAAGGCAAGGCCTTGCGTGTCGCCGACGCTTACCAAGCATTCGTAGGTTGGTAAGGTAGGGTGTCGATGGATCCGGAGAACGGATCCCTCTTGCTCCACGACGGGAGTGTCGGTCCGGTGGGCTGCCCAGAATGCTGCGGCGAGCACCCGGAGCTGGCTTAGGTTGTCGATGGGTTCGGACCGAAAGAACCCATCGACCCTTAGTTTCCCTCCGGGGGATCCTCCGAATCCGATAGGTCACTGTCGGGGTTGGAGGCTGACCCGTCATCCATGGGGTTGACGAGTATAGTCCCGGAATCGTTGTCGAATGAAATAGCATGTGCCCGGAGAGTTTGTGTTTGGGGCGCCTTTGGGCAGTCACGGGCCAAATGGTTGCTGCCACCGCAGCCGAAGCACTGCCCGTTGGTCCGTCGGTGCTGGCGAAGGCGTTCCGCCGCATCACGCGTAGGGTCCTTGGCCGGTAGTGGAGGTCGTTCCATTTTGCGGGGTCCCTCCGGGGGCTCTCGTTTGGCCGTCACGGCTGGGAGGGGCGGTCGGTGTCGCAGCTGTGACTCCGCGGGTCTTGTCGTGGCCTCCTGTATCACCTGCATCCGGCGCTCCGTGACAATGGCGGCGTTGATGAAGTCACGGATGTCGGTCATCGGCACGTGGGTGAGCTTTTCCCGTAGGCGCGGCCGGAGGCTTTGTTCAAACAGCATCAACGCCTGCTGCTGGTCGGTCAGGTGCGATTTGGCCGTCAGCGACATGAACTCCGCCGCGTGCTCCAATACTGATCCCTTCTGGCGGAGGGCATTCAGTTGGAGGCGTGCGGTGTAGCTGGGGTCGGGATCGCCATGGACGCGACGGAGGTCGGCGCAAAAGGCCCTCCAGGAGCTCATCCAGGGCGGATCCTCCCCCTCCTGTTGTCGCACATTGCAAATGCGGGTTCGTGGTTTGCCCGTCATGTTGCCGATGGCAAACATGATGCGACGGGCATCCGTCGGAAACTTGGAGGGATTAGCCTCGAAGTTGAGTTCGCATTGATCCAAGAAGTCCTCCAGTTTGTCTTGGCTGCCGTCCCATTCCGGAGCCTGGAGTCGAATCTCTGGCTCGCGGGGCGCGGCCTCCACGTAGACGGGGGCTACGGTTGGCGGGGGGACCTGGGCAGCGGTTGCTCCTTGGTAGTGCTGAGAAGACTCCGGTCTAGGTTGATCCTCCCTGGGGAAGAAGGCGGCCTCTAACAGAGCGGTAATGCGCCGCTGTTGTTCAGAGGTTTCACGCAGAAGCGCCAGGATATCCACTTGCCCTTGGACCAAGGTGGTCAGGGCGGCGGGCGGTTCGCCCGAGGGTGCAACAACGCTGGCGGGCTCGTCTCCGCTGGGGGAGATGGTGGGAGCGTCTCCCTCCGCTTGGGGGGAGGCGTCCGTTTGGTTTCGTCGGTTGGAGCGTGTACTCATCTTGGTTACGACGTCGTCCCGTGGGGAGGTCGCATGTAATGTTAAGGCTGTAGGGTCTAGATACCGCGGGCGGCTACAGCCGGGATGGAGGCTACGGGTACGGAGAGGTCGTAGGCGGGGCGACACAGGCGGTCGGGGGTCAGAGCACACTACTGCGTTGCTATAGAGCTAACTAAGTAATACATGCGACGAGGTCCGGAGGCAACCTCATGTCAGGCGGGGGCGGGGTGGTAAGGTACAGGAACTATCGGTCACTTCCCACCGCGGCGTTGCAATGTTAGGTTGCCGACGGTCGTATCCTACGTACGGAGGGGCCAGCCGCGGTTGGGCGGTAGGAGGGTCGTGTCAGGCCGACCGCTCCGCTGCGAGGGGTCCGGAGAGGGTCGGTCGGGGCCCGATCACGACGATCGCTCAATCGGGAGGGGGGCCGAGCACCCCCTCTTTGGACTCCGGTTGGTGGGCACTAACAGGCGGCCTCTTCTTCGACCCTCTGTTGAAGCTGGGCGGCGGACTTGACGGGGGCCGACGAGGCGGGCTGCTGTCGGATTGAAGCCTGGAGCTGCTCGAAGCGCTGGTCGAACTCGCGGCTGAGTTGAGCAGAGACGGCTCGTACGATGTCCTCGGCGCTGAGAGGAGGAGGCGTCTGAGGTTCAGGCGAGACTGAGGAGGCGACGTCGCCCCCCTGCTGAGACGTTTCGGCTGCCTGGCCGGTTTGCTTTCCCTTCGGAGGCATCTTGACGAGTGTATGCGCCTGTATGCGGGGACGGGTGCTTGAGGCGGCGCGAATGCGAGAATGAATGGACGTCGAGGGGTCCACAAAGGCGAGGAGGTGTCTACAGAGTGTAGAGAAGGTGTGGAGAATGGAGGGGAGGTTCGACGGATGTATGGAGGATGATTGACGAATGTTCGAGGAGATGGCGATGGCGAGCGAATTGGAAGTGAGTGGCGGAGATCGTGTAATGAAGTCTAAGAGTGAAGTGGGCGCTGAGAGAATCACTCTTGTCACCATGTGATGCCGTGGGCATGCAAAGTGATTGGAGCAAAGATGATGGCATTACAGGAAGCTAGAGACGGCAAGGACGAAGGTGATACCTTTGCCCGAGGCCACGTTCAACCCGGCCAAAAAGGTCCAGGCTGAGCGTGACGCGCTACACTCCCAAGTTTGCAGGAGATGTTGTAGACATTGACCAGCACTTGCATTAAGGACACTTGTGTGTAGCGCAGGCCACACAATTATTTGGACAAGGCACACTACACCTGAACGGAGTGTTCACAGAGGCTAGTTGAGTTGGAACGGTTCCAGCGGATCTCGGCACAAACCAGATAGAACATGCACCTCCAGCGGGTTTCATTTTGGAACACAATAAAACCCCAGGTTTCATTGGATATTAAATGGAACCCCAAGCTAGGCACATTGGCCCCTGACATACAGCTTGCAGAATGCTACTTTTGGGATTCCACAATGGTACACTAACAGCACCAAAAACTACACTTTTCATGGCAATGTTGACCACAACCAAATAGCTGGACTGGACTTTGGATGATTAATTCTCTTCACAGCATCCACAGAGGTGTGCGCCACAGCTCTCCTTCTATGCTCTCCACCTTGCCTTCCTTGTAAGTCTGAGTGACATACAATGGTGAGTGCAGAGATGCATTGACTGAAGCTCAAGCATATAGCAAAAATAAACGAGGCAAAAGCATGATCTCTGCCGGGTTCGAACCGGCGACCTCCTCCGTTAGCTATAACGATCTGAAGATAGAAGTTGTTAAGGAGACGCGCTAACCAACTGCGCCAAGAAACCTTGATAAGATGGAAAAACATTGTAATTATAACTCCGCAATATCTGTTTGCCCGAATGAAAGCCTCAGTTGCTCTACGTAGCGGCAGCTATTCTTAAGTGGCTCTAAAAAGGCGCAGAGTAGATTTCGGAAGGGACACTATCTCAAGACAGACCTACATAGTCATCCTCGAATTCAGATATAACATGTGGAGAGAGTTTGAGCCACTAGGCTCCGTGTTTTGCAGATTGCATGGTACTGATTACAACATCGCAATTCGCGCAGAGATTCACTTCTCAGAGAGTTCTTTGACGCCGGGAAGAGTCTTGCCCTCGAGAAGCTCAAGGGAGGCACCGCCACCAGTCGAGCAGTGCGAGATGCCCTCTTCAGCGCCGTACTTTGCGACCACGGTAGCGGTGTCACCACCACCAACAATGACGGTGGAACCGTTCTTCTCAGCCTCGAGACAAGCGTCGAGCATGGCTTTAGAGCCGCCAGCGAAGTTGTCGAACTCGAACACACCAGCAGGACCATTCCAAAGGATGGTCTTGGCCTTGAGAATAGTCTCGCGGAACTTCTTGCGCGAATCCTCACCGGCGTCGAGTCCCATCCACTCGTCAGGGATCCCCTCGGCGTCGGTAGCGGAACCGGTCTTGGCGTTCTTGTCAAACTTGTCAGCAGTGATGTAGTCGACGGGGAAGACGAGCTCGACGCCGTTCTTCTTGGCCTTCTCGACGAGTTCGGCGACCTTGTGGGAACCGGCCTCGTCAAAGAGCGAAGTGCCGATCTTTACGTTGTTGAGGGTTTTTTTGAAGGTGAAAGCCATACCACCGCAGATGATGAGCGAGTTGACCTTGTCCAACATGTTGTCAATGAGCTGGATCTTGTCCGAGACCTTGGCACCACCGAGGATGGCAAGGAAAGGACGCTCGGGCGACTCGAGGGCCTTAGCGAAGAACTCGAGTTCCTTTTTCATGAGGAAACCGGCAGCACGCTGGGGCAGCTGAACACCGACCATGGAAGAGTGAGCACGGTGTGCGGTACCGAAAGCGTCGTTGATGTAGACATCACCGAGCTTGGTAAGAGAAGCACGAAACTCCTCGACCTTCTTGGGATCGGCCTTGACCTTCTCACCAGCCTCGTTGGTACCCTTGCCCTCCTCCTCAACGTGGTATCGGAGGTTCTCGAGCAAGAAAATCTTGCCACCAGTGGCAGAGGCAACGGCCTTCTCAGTGTCAGCACCAACACAGTCGGGAAGGAACTCGACATCCTTGTGGAGAAGCTTGGAGACCTCGGCAGCGACGGGCTTGAGCGAATACTTGGGAACGGCCTTGCCATCAGGGCGGCCCATGTGGGACATGAGAACGACAGTCTTTGCCTGCTTCTCGATGGCGTACTTGATGGTGGGAAGAGCAGCAACGATCCGCTGGTTGTTGGTGATCTTGGTGTCGTCCATGGGGACGTTGAAGTCGACACGGATCAAGACCTTCTTGTCTTTGAGGTCGACATCGGTGATACCAAGCTTGCTAGAGAGAGACATTGTGTATTGAAGAGGGATGTACGGGGTTGTAGAAATAGATCTTCGTGGTTGAAGGTGGAAGGAATGTTGAAAGCGTGGGCGCTACGTTGTTCAAAGTTGCGAGAAGATGTTGCTCACGCTGCTGGACACGGGCATAGCAAATCGATTGAAGGCACATGCGAGCGAAGGCGCCGGAAAGATGCGAGCAGAATCTCACTGATCCGCAGTGCGTTCGTGAAAAAGCGGTTTTGGACCTTGAGGTGGAGCACCGCTCGCGAGAAATAGCAGCAAAGAGCTGCAACCGTGCGTATTGTGCCCGATTTCGACCTTCTTTCCTTAGCATCCTCTTTATCGATGGAGAGCGTGGTGAATGACTCTGACTGCCTGACCCCCTTTCTTACTTTTCTGCGATTTTCTCGTCTGTTGGGCTATTGATTTGAATCGCGGCCTGCCTGCTCCCCGATTGCAAATTATCGGATTGGTGTGAGTGTCTCGGAACTCGGACCCAAAAACGTCCATCGGCCCTAAGAGTAGTACTATTTAAAACGATACAGTTTTTCGTCCTGCCTAGTCCCTCACATATTTTTGAGAAGACCCATGAGCATCAATTGCTCCTTCGACTCCACCTCCCCTTCCAAGCAGACCTATCGCTTCACCATCGAGTGTCGCACACACAACCTCGGACCATCCAGATCACAATGTCGGATCCTTCAAACCAGCCTTCGGGCTTAGGTCAATCCAACAATGGTGCTCGACCTTTCACCAACCCAACTGCACCCGTCAATGGTCGTCCACTTCGAGCGGTGGCATCCCTTCGTGGCGCCGCCGCCCTCCGAGGTGGTTCAGGTCGCGGAGCTTCAACATCTTCGACCGCCTCAATTATTCCTTCTCGCTCTTCATACGCTTCTCCTGCTCCTGGTGCTGCCCCCGGCTCTGGCGTGCGCATGCAATTTCGACCAGTCATGCCACAACGTCGCAAAGCATCCGAATCTCCCGCACCTTTTTCTCTAGACGCCGCGGAATATTCTTCCGCGTCTCCTCTCTCTGCTCCCTCTGGGCCCTCTTCCAGTCCTCGCGGTCGAGGACGAGGTCGTGGCGGAGCTCGGCCGCCCCGACAGCCCGTTCAAATGACGGCATCTGGTCCCTTTGCTATGGGTCCTGCTGCCCGTTCTGCCGCCAAAAAAGTTGCCCCCATCGGCCCAGGCGGCTCATCACTAACTCCTGCAGCCGGTAGTGCTGACTCTAGCCGCAGCGATACACCGGCCAAAACCGACCCTGACCGCGCTGCATATCGTAACCCGGACAAACTCAAAGACGCAGAGCAGTACTCTGACCCAGAGGATGGCGGTGTGGAGATCGTAGACATGGACGAGGTACATGTGCTTGACGAGCTGGCTCCTCGTGCGTTGCCAAGGATGGCGGAGAAGGAGAGCAAGAAGGACAAGCAAAGAGCAGCCAATGCTCGGCGGAAGAAGATGGACGGTAGGATGTCGAAGGATGAAAAAGATGCCAAGCCAAAGTCGGGAGCTGTTAGAGTGAAGAGCGAGGATGACGATGATGATGCGACGAGAGATCTGCATTTCACCGTATCAGGTTGTACGAGTATGGCGATTTCGAGCGCCTCAGCAACACCAGCGCTAGAAGACGAAGCTGGTACAAAGGTCAATACTGCTGACGCTCTCGATCTGTCGGAAAGTGAGGGCGAAGAGCTCATGGACGATTTAGTTGATGATTTTGTCTTCCACGATGACGACGATGTGAATCCAGAAAACAGGCTTTACTTGTTCCAGTTCCCACAGCTGTTCCCAAAATTCAAGGCACCTAAGAAGTCCAGGACCGGCCCGGTCACCACCACCGAAGCATCGGCACCAGATGCCGAAAAGTCCGCAACGAGCTCGCTTCGCAGTGTGTCGTTCGCAGAAGGTACTGCTGGAGGCGCTGGATCTGCTCGTGCAGCGATCAAAGACGACATCAGTGCCAGCTCGGAAATCGATTCCTCTGACGACGACTCAGCGTCGTCTGATGAAGAAGATGACAAGAAACGCGGCACAAAATCATCCTCCTCATCCAAAAGCGAAGGCTTGGTCGGCAAGCTCGACGTGTATCGAGATGGTCGAGTCTTCTTGCGCTTCGGCGAGCTTGTCATGGAGGTCACTGGAGGATCTCAGAGCACGTTCCTGCAACAAGTAATGTTGCTAGATCCGACAAATAAGAGTGCCACAGCGTTGGGTGAACTGCACAGGAAATTCATCGTCAGTCCAGAACTAGATTGCATGCTAGTTGATATCAGTCTGCACGACGAGGAGCAACGGTTGGAGGCAGAGAGAAGGCGAAAAGCGGAAGAGGCAAAAGAGGATGAGAACAGGCGCAAATATGGTGCCCCAGGTGCTGGATTTGGCTCTTTGGGTAGGTGATAGCCGGCGAATTGCGAACGCAGGACGTAACCATACAGTGATCCATTCAGGAGCCTAGGCGCTCTCCGCATCCTGACCTCGCCTGTGCTCAAGTTCGTGTTCTTGAAGCTGACCCATTTGCGTTAGTTTCAGGTGTCGTTTTCGCATCCGCCAGCACAGGAAAACGTGCAACCGTACATTCGGTTTGAGAAAGGACAATGAGATTAGATTTCTGGCTTGATCCTTCAGACTATTCCAAGTCCTCATCTTCATCATCGTAGTCGTCATCATCCGAACTCTCTTGAGACTCCAAGATGTGCCTGATCACCTCCTCGGCGCTCTTTCTCAAGCTCAGGTTCTTCTCTCCGCCGATCTCTGGCTCGGTCTTCCTGCTCAATGGGCTCTTCCACCACCCGATGATGTTCTCCTCCGAAATGATATCGTCATTATAGAACTTCTTAAGAAGCGGGACGAAGGTCTTGTAATACTTTGCGTGTGTTGCACAGAAGTTCTGTGCCGTCGCCAGCGCCTCGATCTGATCATCCACCGCCACCACCGAGATCAAAGGACACCACTTATCGAGAAGCTTGAGCATCTCTTTGGGTCGGTCTGGTTCGCATTTGGTGAAAATGAATCCGATGACAGTCTTGCGAACTTCTTTGAGCGGGACGTTGGAGGCCATACGAAGAGTTTTGAGTTCGATGGCTGCATCGTCGACAGTGTGGTTTTCTTCGAATGCCCGTTCCAACGATGCTGTTGCTTCCACGCGGAACTCGTCAAGTCGCCTTACGGCAGCCTGCTTCTCCACATTGGTCTCGCCATCAAGCATCATAGACTCTCCAAGCGCATCGTCATCAGATGATATGGAGCCGTCGGAACCGACCTCGGAACCGTCTTCAGCATCGTCGTCGTCGGATTCTCCGCCAATGCCAATGGATGAAACGTCCGATATGGCTTCGCTCAATCGCAGATCGTCCAGATCCGCGCCTAATCGCATCAGCCGCAAGTTGCGCGATTGCTCAATCTCGTCCACCTCATCCTCATCTTCTTCGTCGGATGCTTCCGAACCTATCTCACCTTCAGCTCTTATCGGCTTTTCTCCCAACGCGGGCCACAGGAATCCGATACTCTGCGCACCGAGCTCTTTTGAAGATGCATCCTTCCCAGCCGCAGCCGTGGCTTGTCGCGAAATGTTATGCTCCTCATCCTCGCTCTCGCTCTCGCTATTGAACTCCGACTTAAACTTCTTCTTCGCCACTCTGCTAAATGCACCTAGTTCCACGTTGGGGCCGATGACACAACCATCAGCGATGATGCAACCCTTGCTAATCTTGACACCATCCAGAATCTTGACGTTCTCCCCTATAATGCTACGCTCGATAGTGCAGCCTATACCGATGATCGTATTCGCCCAGATATACGATCCTGTAATACTGGTGCGACTACCCACCTTGACTGAAGATCCAAGCACGGATTGATGGAGGGAAGCCTTTTCGCCAATCTCGGATGCACAACCGACAAGAGTGTGGGTGCCGAGCTGGCATGTTCGGCTCAAAACGACATTGTCACCAAGAAAGCGAAGACCGGGACGAGGACTGTATCTTTGACCACCAGGAAGGTAGCCTGCGGGACCGAGAGGGTAGGTCCACTGACCAATGACGTCTTTAGAAATGGCATCGTAGTCAGCGGGCGACTTCACACGGGCGGCGTAACCTCGTCCGTACGTCGAGGTGCCAAGGGTCTCGGGGAAGGAAGAGCTAGCGATCGGAACTGCCGACGCGGGTGGACCCGTGGGTGCTACGTGGACAAAGATTTTGCTATCAAGCAAATCAGAGGTAAGGATTCCGAGCACAAAGTCGCGACGCAGAGTCTGGTAGTCGAAGTTTTCCGAGAAGAGAGGCGGTACGTCGGCTGAGCAGATGTCGATGCCACAGTCTACCAAGTCGTTTCGGATGTCGATTTCGGCGCCTCGAGAGAGGCTGCTAGTGGTTGCAGCAGCGTCTTCATCAAACACTTCGAGGGGAATGCTGGTGGCTTTGAGTCGAGGAGCTGCACGCACGGGCGCGTAGTGGATGAGTTGCGAAGTGTGGGGTTCGACAAAGAATAGAGAGAAGTTACCTGGTGTGCGAATCCTACTGTACTTGCCGACGGGCATGGTGCAGATGGTCATGATGGCGTCCTTGTCCTTCTTTCTGCGGCGCTTGTGTGCGTCAACAATGCTGGCCAGGTCCATGCTTGCTACCGAGTCGGCGTGAATAAGAATGAAGTCCGAACGGATAATTTGCTTGCTATCGAGCTCGCGCATCACGTCGCCAAGCGATTGGGCATCTGGAGTGGCGATTACCGTGATCTTAGGCAACGAGTACCTAGCAGGGCTCGTCGAAAGATGCTTCTTGATCAAGTCCCAGTGACGGCTAGCGAGGATGATGATCTCCTCAACCTCAGCCAGGGCGAGGTTTTCCAGTGTCCAGTCGAGTAAAGGTACGTTGCATAGTGGGAGGAGGCATGCTGGCTTGTCAGTGGTCAAAGGGTCGAGACGTTTAGAGAAGGCATCGGCGAGGATGACAGCCTGCAATGGCTCGCGTTGAAGATCCTCTTCCTTGTTCTGCTGGGATTTAGCTTTGGACGAGGCTCCCCCGGCTTTTGCCCCTCCTTTGCCTGCTTGCTTGGACGGCATGTTGATGTGTAGCGGACGATGCCGAAACGTTGAGATTGCACAGAGGAAGCTGATGGATTCCAAGAACAAAAGCCTGGATTGTAACGGTGTATTGGACTGATGAGAGCACAGATTCTGTGGCTCAAACGCGGCCGCACGTGATGTGCTGCGAATCACTAACCTCACAATTTTTGTTTCCTTTTTCGAGATTTCTGGACGATTAGGCCGTGCTGCGCAAGAGAAATGATTGCGGCTTTCGTCGTCTGAGCAGAGGACCCTTTGAAGAAGAAGAAGCTTTTGCTATTGCCCAGCTCGAGATCAGGCACAGGCCAGCAGCTCGGAAGGACATGGCTAATTCTTCCGTCTAATCACCTCACTTCGCTACCCATCACAGCTTATTCCCTGTCACTTTCTAATTTTTCGCTCTAGGAGCATAAGGCAGCCATCATGGCGCCCAGAAAGAAGTTAGCGGCAACCGCATCAGCACCAATCAGTGCACTGGCTGCTCGTAAGGCTAAGCAGCAACAAGCTGAGGCACAGCGTTACAAAACGAAGGGAGCTACCGTCTCGACGCACGATGGAGCTGTTTCTTCGCCTCGCACTGTCAGAAGAGCTTCAGCCCGCCACACTGTGAAGTCAAATGACAATTATGAAGAAGACAGCCCAGAGGCATCAGTGTTAGAAGTCATTCTGCCACTCCCGACCGCCTCTCCGGCAGTGGCCTCGCCATCAGCAGCCAAATTGGCCTTCAAATCGTTTTCAAGAAACCGGGGCAGGCCCTCCGTCACACTCTCCCCCGAATGCATTGCAGCTGCAGCCTCATGGCCAAGGAGGGGCTCTGTGACGGCACAGAGCACACCTGTCCGCAGCATCGCAACAAAAGCCGCTTCTTCTTCGACCTCGACCCCAGCTTCATCCAGCAAAAAGCGAAAGACAACCCGAGAGACCGCCAACGACTCGGATATTGATATTCAAGACATTCTCGACGAGCTGGAAGGCGAAGAGGCAGCATCAGACGTCGATGCTTCGGAGCCAGAACAGCCGCCACGCAAGAAACGTGCCAGTCAGCCAGCAAAGGCGCGCAGCACTCCTGCCAAGTCACGAAGGTCTACCGCTGCTGAGACCGAATCTTCTGCCAAGCCAAAGCGCACCTCAGCAAAACGCACTCCTACCAAAGCTAGGGCTCCAGCGAGTACGCCGAGCAAGACAGCCAGATCGGCTTCGAACAAAGAAGCTGCATCGGAAAAGCCGAAGAGAACCAAGGCCGCACCAAATAACCCTCTCGCAAAAGTCAATGAGTCAGTCGCAGCAAAGAAGAAGAAGGCTCTCACCGAAGACGAAAAGCGACTCGAGGCTGTTAAGCGCTATTTTGCCGGCCCTTCTAGGCAGCATGAAAAGATTCACGCAGGTCCATCGGCTATGCCGATTGAGGACAAAGTGACGGGCTTCTTGCGCTTCGGCGAGGATGACAGCGACCCGGAAGAGGCGATTGATGCCACGCAGATTCACGAGGAAACGCCAGCTCAGAAAGACGGTGACAACTCTTCCGAAGACGAAGGGGAGCAGGAAATACCATCAGAGCTCACAGATGAAAGTCGCAGAGCCGTCGATTTGGCAGTTGGTCGACCTCCGACTGACCTCAAGGGAAAAGGCCGCCAGGTGGAGACTCCCCTGATGCCAAGGATCGTCCTCGATAGCGACGACGGAGAGACCGATGACGGCCAGTCTATCGCCACGGTTCTCTCTCGTGAGGCGCTTTTGGACGCCATCCCATACTCCAATTTCACGCCTGTCCTCAGTGGCGACTCGAAGAACATGCACGTAGTGGATTATAAGCGCAAACGTGCGAGAGAAGCAACTTACTTTGGTCTGCGACATGGCGAGACCCTTACCTTCCTTGGCATCGGTCGCATTCAGGTGCTTCAAGGATGCGCACAGGTTGGCGGTGCCTTCCTTTTTTCCTCCTCAGAGGCATTCAAGGCCGCAGACATTTACGCTCCGATCTCTAATGCTCTCCCCGTACTCAAGAGCATCTCAGATTTGCAATTTTCCGGTCAAGAAAGGGCTGCAAATAAAGACCATGATGCACGGCATGGAGATGATAACGACATTGCAATGTCGTTCGGCGCATTCGACACCGTTGTCAAAGTTACACCGCTGTCGTCACCAGTCATTGCCCTTGGTCAGGTCTGTCCGATTGGTGGTTTATCTACGCCCTTTTCAATGCCACCAAACCTGGAGGTCGCGGATATTCATCAGCTCTCGACCGTCAAAATCCTCATCGCCCCCGATGTGGAAGCGCTAGCTCGCAAGCCAGGGAAGATTCTCGCAAACGGCATGTTTTCCACCGCGGGCCTCAGCGCAACTTACATACCACACAAATGGCAAATGCAGCTGGACCGCCTTGCAACTGCAGCAAGGGCTGCTGCTATGCATCCTCAAGAAGAGTCGATTGTGGCGCTCGTTCGTGGCACTAAGAAGGTCGGAAAGAGCACATTCAGCCGTATGGCACTTGAGAGGCTCCTCTCAGTCGGCACCTACAAAGGCGGGAAAGTCGCTTACCTTGAACTCGATGTGGGGCAGAGTGACTTTGGACCTCCCGGAATGGTTGCTTTGCACATTTTCAGTCCCCGTGACAAAGTCCGACCCAACGCGCAGACGAACAAGGATGGAGAGGACGAAGCTATCGAACAGGCAAACATCGATCAAGTCTCAAGTGGCAATGAAACCGACTCCAAGGATGACGCTTTGTCCCAAGATGATGGGATTATTACCCTCGGTCCAGGCTGGTGTCAACACCGCGTACCAGCACGAGCGCACTTCATCGGCGACAGTTCACCAAAGGACGACCCAGAAAGCTATGTCGCCGCTATCTACGACCTTATGGTGCATTTCCGCCATCACATTCAGCCTGGGTCAGAAACATCATCTAATGGCATAGGGAAAGAGCGCGTGCCGTTGGTGATCAACACTATGGGTTGGATCAAGGGTCTTGGAGCCGAACTGGCAGCTAGGTTGGAACCGATTTTGAGACCGACGCATATTATTGACGTGGTGCCAAGAGGAGGCGGCGAGCAGGTGGCGGGGATCATTAGGGGAGCGCCATGGCTGGACGAGGAGGGGCGAATCCTGGCTGCAGGGCCGGAGATCGTCACCCTTGAGAGCGTGTCTTCGGTGGAGTTTGGACAAGGTTTTGGAGCCACCGCTACATCTCTTGCTCAACATGCACCTTCGCTCTATGGGAGTTTGCAGGAAACAGAGGAAAAAGCCCGACTCGGCGATGGAGGTTCCAACCCTCCTCGATACATCACCGATGTAGGCTCAAAGATGGGCCCCGCCGAGGCGCGACTGCTCAACACCATGTCTTATCTCTATGCCACCTCTCTCGCTCCATCCTCAAGCGCAAACGGGCACAAGGTGCAAGGCACATGGGACTTTACCGAGCCGCTCGTACACCGCAAACCATGCATCTTGGACGTGGCAGACGTTCTCAAAGGAGGAATCAGTGTTTTGGCACAAGGGTCTTCTGTGCCGGACAGCTACAAGCTCATGGCTATTGATTCAAGCATTGTGGCAATTGTTGTTGCGGATCCAGTTGAACCCACCATCAATGACGATTGGAGCATTGCAGAATCAAAGGAGGTCAAATGGAAACGGGTCTTCAACGCAGGCAGACAGCTCCTTGTGCATCGCACAAGCTGTGTGGGGTTGGGTATTGTCCGTGCAATTGACCCGGACAATCTCAAGCTTCACCTGCTCACGCCTATTGATCCAGCAATATTGGTTGGGAAGCAACATGTAGGCTTGGTCAAGGGTGGTCTTGAACTTCCTGTTTGGGCATCATTGGACTTTGAAGCCATCAAGGAAGCACGTGAATCTCGACTCCATGTGCCACCTCTTGATGCACTGGAATCTTTGGAGAACGGAGGGGGAATGGCTGGGTTCCTGGCAGGTGTGCCAAGGAACCAAGTGCCTTACCTTGGATGGCCTAACTATGGACCAGTCCACCTAGGCCTTGAAAAGAAAAAGGTAAGACGCAATCTGATGCGGAAAAGTCAATTCACCTGAAGCTGAATCCATGGTATACCTCTGCATTGTGTAGTATGGTAGCTGATGGTAACCAGAGCAGCTGTGGATAGAAGCAATGTGTTGGGATGATTCAGTGTGTCAAAGTCAAAGTGTGGTCAAGAGACAATGGCATGGATGTGGCATTATTGATTGCAGCACAAGCAAGGCTGTGTCAGGTCAATGCCAGCAATGTGACGCGAGACTAAAGCTTAGAGATTTGGCTCAAAAAAGCCATGTTTCATGAGCTAAAATGGGTCCAATTTGACTCATGCTAGGTCCGTGAGTGAAAGTCAAAAAGCTAAAATGTAATTATAGATAAATTCGGCTCACAAAAAAAGTTAAATTTGGTTGGCCCAAAACCTCCCTAGTTTAAGGAGCAAAAACATCAAGAGGTTAAAGTGGTTGCAAGAATACATGATGTCGCCGGCGGAGCCCTAGTAATTCATAAAGTAAGAAAGCTAAAAAATGACCAGCCTGGGGCTCGAACCCAGAATCTCCTGATTACCGCAACTCCTGTTGGAGAGTGTCGTAGTCAGACGCCTTACCATTGGGCCAACCGGCCGAAGATGTCAATATTGAGGTGATATAGTAAACATATATCAATGAGGTAATTATAAATCACAAACAGGCAATAAGTTATAGAGTTTAAGACCTTCCAGGTGAAATCCAATTTTGTGATTGCTTTATCTGCTGGTGCCAAGAACAAATCTGTCAGTGCCAAGCTTCTGATGCTTTGCTGGTTGACTTTGATGTTCAAAGCGCCTCCATCTGGGTGCATCAAGATTTTTGTTGTCTATTGAATGCTTGGCCCTCTTTGAGTCTTGCAGCCCACCATTGTTTAATATGCACTGTCATGCATGTTGAATTTGCACACACTTGCCTCAGAACCCAGGCACAAATAGAGGGCTTTCCAAATAAATACTGTCTGTCATCTCAAATCCATTGCCACAAATTATTGTTTTTGCTTGCCTCAACAGGCACATGTGCACTCAATTCAAGAAGCAATACTACAAGCAACTAGTACTCTGTAATTGATGACCAACCATGTTGCCAAAAGATCTGGTCACTTTCAATTGTGTTCTTTGTCACAAGACACTTGCCTTGACAAACAACACTTGTACTTGCAAGAGTCATGTTCCCAAAAGCAGTTACTACAACTACAACATTATGTTTGGCCTAATCAGGCAGCAGAGAAACCAGATCACATCCTCCAAGACTGCAATCAAAGCTGTACAATCATCTTCTCTACAACGCAAAAGCATTGAACAAAAATTTGACCACCCTGTAAGAAAGTTAAAAAATGACCAGCCTGGGGCTCGAACCCAGAATCTCCTGATTACAGCAATCCTGTGCAAGAATATCGTAGTCAGACGCCTTACCATTGGGCCAACCGGCCAACTGCATTTCGGTATGGTTGGTACGTCAATAAGAATATATAAGTAAGGTTTGTGAGATTTGTCTCCCCCGTACAAAGCCGACTGGAAGAAATGGAGGAGATGGTGTGGCTCGAAAAAAAGCCGTGACTCGCACACTACAGGACTGTGCTTCATGCTCGTTGAGGGACGCCGAATTGGAAGCGTCCGGTGGCTCAGCGAGGACAGATGTCTTCAACATACCTTTTTCACTTCTGGTCCTGCTTTTCTGCTCTAACATCACACAGTCTCTCACCTCTATACTCTCCTCTACAAAACCCGCCAAGATGACCTCCACCGCAGCCTCGATCCTCAAGAATGCCTCGTCCAAGGTCCTCCGTCTGGGCATGATGCCAGCCGACGGTATCGGTCGTGAAGTCCTCCCCTGTGCTCAACGAGTTTTGCAGAACACTCCCGGTGTGCCCAAGTTTGAATTCATCCACCTCGATGCGGGATTCGAGCACTTCCAAAAGACAGGCTCGGCTCTCCCCGAGCAGACGATTCAGGCACTCAAGAACGACTGCCACGGTGCCATGTTTGGTTCAGTCTCTAGCCCGAGTCACAAGGTCGAAGGATACAGCTCGCCCATCGTCAAGCTGAGGAAGGAGCTCGATCTGTATGCCAACATCAGGCCTGTGGTTGGTGTTAGGGGTACAAAGGATGATGAAAAGTTCATCGACAGTGTTATTATTAGGGAGAATACCGAATGCTTGGTAGGTTGACTCATTTCCTTCCACCCGCCCATGCCTCTTTTGGCACTTGTGCTGATCATACTTTGACTTGTCTGTGCTGAGCAAATAACAGTACATCAAGAGCGAGACCAGCGAACAAACTCCCAACGGCACTGTAGCAAAGGCAATCCGTCAGATCACCGAACATGCCTCCACCCGTATCGGAAAGAAGGCATTCGAAGTCGCTCTCTCCCGCCAAGAGCTGCGTCGAACCGCCCAACCTTCCTACACCCCCACGGTCACCATCTGCCACAAATCCAACGTCCTCTCCGTCACCGATGGTCTCTTCCGTACGTCGGTACGCTCAATCTACGAGTCCGATGCCAAGTCCGCCGGTGGCCCCGGTCGCTACGAGGGTGTTAAGCTCAACGAACAACTCGTCGACTCGATGGTTTACCGACTTTTCCGCGAGCCCGAGGTATTCGACGTCGTCGTTGCACCCAACCTCTATGGTGACATTGTTTCCGATGCTGCAGCGGCATTGGTCGGATCCTTGGGTTTGGTACCTAGTGTGAATGCAGGTGATAACTTCTTCATGGGAGAACCGGTACACGGCAGCGCACCAGACATTGCAGGCCAGGGTAAAGCAAACCCCATCGCTTCCATCAGGAGTGCCGCACTCATGCTCGAATACATGGGTTACACTGAACCAGCCCTCAAGATCTACACGGCCGTAGATAGCGTCATCAGGGAAGGCAAACACTTGACTCCTGACCTTGGCGGTAGCGCTACTACTACTCAGTGCGAGGAGGCCATCCTTAAAAAGATTCAGGCCTAGACGCGATCAAAACGTTTTCCCCGAACATACACCTTCCCTGTTCGAAAGCATCTCTCTTTTTGACCATGAAATCTTTTTGTGTCTCGTCCGTCAGCCGTAAGGACTGAATCAGAAAAGCCCTTAGACCAGACGAGTCGTCTGCTTAATCTCGTTCCCCGACAAGCCACAGATCTTGACTCAAACGAAAGCATTAGAAGTGGATCGTGAGACAATCTTGCAAAGAGAATGAGTGTGATTACAAGTAGAGACAGAGACACTTCACAAGATGCTAGACAGGAGGAGCAAGTCAGATTTTTTATCTACAAACGAACGAAACTTGTCGCCGAGATCCGATCTACTTTCGGATGGCGTAAGCGGTGTCGCGATCGGAACCAGCCTGGCCTCGCTCCTGAAGACCCAGACCGTATCGGCGAAGACGGATGGCCTGAACGGTGATGAAACCGCTGGTAGCAGCCGAGTCGAAACCACCCTGCTCGTCCATCGAGGTGAACTTCTCATCGTATAGGAGCTCCTCGGAGCTTCGGCCCTCAATGATGACATTACCCTTGTAAAGGGCGAGTTTGACCTGACCATTGACGGTCTTCTGGGACTGGGGGATGCACGAGCGGACAAACTCGCATTCGGGCGAGAAGAAGAAACCGTAGTACAACTGCTCAGAGAATTTCTGGGTGATGACCTGGTCTCGAATTCGGCGCACCTCCCTGTCGAGGGTGAGACCTTCAAGGTCAAGGTGGGCGGCGCGGAGGATGGTGGCACCAGGGGACTCATAGCATCCACGAGACTTGACACCGATGAAACGGTTCTCGACAATGTCGATTCGGCCAATACCGTTGGCACGAGCCAAAGCGTTGAGGGTAAGGAAGACGTCAACGGGGTCAGTGTGCTCCTTGCCGGTGGAAAGAACCTTGACCTTGGATGGAAGACCCTGCTTGAACTCAATCACAATGCGCTCAGGAGTGTCAGGAGCACTTTCGGGCGACTTGGTGAGCTTCCACATGTCAGCAGGAGGAGTGGTGTTGGGGTCTTCGAGAATACCGGCCTCGTAAGAAATGTGGAAAAGGTTCTCGTCGGTGGACCAGGGCTTAGCCTTGGTCTGGGTGACGGGGATACCCTTGGACTCGGCGTACTCGAGAAGGGCAGAACGGCCGGCGAAGCGGTTGAAGAACTCGGGGATACGCCATGGGGCGATGACCTTGATGTCAGGCTTGAGGCCATAGAAGGCGAGTTCGAATCGGACCTGGTCGTTACCCTTACCAGTGCAACCGTGCGAGACGTACTGGCAGCCAGTCTTCTCAGCTGCCTCGATCATGCCACGGGCGATGACGGGACGGGCGAGCGAGGTACCGAGGAGATAGACATCCTCGTAGATAGCGTTGGCCTGAACAGCGGGGAAAATGAGCTCCTCGATAAACTCTCGCTTCAGGTCAGCAAGGATAAAATCTTTGGCACCGCACTTGAGGGCCTTTGACCTGGCGGCTTCAAAGTCCTCCTCCTGACCGACGTCAGCCATGAATGCGATGACATCGTATCCTTCGTCAATGAGCCATGCGAGAATGGTGGAGGTGTCTTTTGGATTGCGCCACGTGAGCAGAAGCAAAAAGCAGCATCATCGTACGACATCGAATGACGATGCGCACCATCAAGAAAACAATGACAGTGATGGCGTCGCAGATGATGACAATGTTGAACAACAGCGAAAGGAGGGGATCCGCAGAGGCCAAGTAGCGTAAGATCGATGCATCGGGATAGGCATTCAGAAGAAACGAGGCGGAGGAGCGCCGAAGATTTGGAATTTTTTCCCCCCAAAAAAAATTCGAAAAAAAATCGAGTCACCCGATTGGCCCGCACACCACCAAAAGTCACAGATATTAAAGAGGGAAGCAGAAACGATGAGGAGGTAGTGGCAAAGTCAGTGATGGTGTCGCCGACAATAAGGGTCGGTGCAGGGGCCAAGTACTGGCGGTGAACAGCTGTCAAACAAGGCTCGAACCCCGCAATTGTAGCTCCAACAGAGGGCTACCGGAATGATTCCCGGACTACTTACCGAGTCCACCAGAGTAAGCCAAAAGCACCTTGCCGGTCTGTCCTGGCATGTTGTTCACTTGTTTTCGAGTGTGTTTGGTGTGTTGAAGCTCGTATAAGAGAGGAAACGACGAGCGAGGTAAATTAAGATCGATTGCGAGGGTAAGTCGATACGTTGATGCTGTGTGAGAGGTTAATGGTAGTGGTTGGGCAAGTGGTACAGAAACAAGACTGCTCGCACTGATAAGGGCTTCTTCTGTCCGCTCGAGCCACGGAAACGGACGCGTTCCCACAAGTTCGCTCACCCTTTTCCGTTCAATTAGCCAGACGTTTGGAGTCTGAAGTTACTTTGCATCACACTGATTAAGTGCCGAAAGGTGCCAATTTTCCCCAAATGGCCGCCTCTGCACGTCTGACTCGTTTCACGAAAATTCTCGTATCTGGTTGGTCCGAACATATTTCTCAATCAAAAAGAAATGTCTTTTTCTAGAGATCCTTCTTCTTTGGTCCAACACTTCAACACGTTTGCTTTTTTAGATCTTGGAGCATGTTGATCTTGACTTGGTGCACAGAATGCCATCAAGGACGCCTTGACAGCACTGTCGAGTAGCTTGGTCTGATTTCGCGAGGATGACGTCCACCCAACAATCAATGTGGCCCATATCCATGACACAGTGGACGATTTGACCATCTTGTTTCATAGTATAACCCATCTAAGTAACTTTCCGCTGCTCTGACCGCAAAAATGAACACCAAACTCATCGCGCGCTCTCGCCTGATACTTAACATCTACCGGCCATGTTTTTCTGTCCACGGCGTCGTGTTGGTGAGCTTGAGCAAAACATGTGGCAAAAGCATGATTTCTGCCGGGTTCGAACCGGCGACCTCCTCCGTAAGCCCTAACGATCTGAGGATCAGAATTGTTAAGGAGACGCGCTAACCAACTGCGCCAAGAAACCAACGACGGCACAGATGTTTTTTATTGAATATATATAACACCACTGCCGAAAAAATTTCAATCTAGATTGATTCCCTTCAATTTCATCTTCGACTGTCAAATCAGCCTCGCTTAGACCCTGAATTTACGGATGGCCAGACACAAACCACAACGACACACTGAGAGCATCAAGAAAAACGACAATAAAGGGAGGCGATCTTTGCAAGCAGCAAGGGGATTATGCGCCTAGCTGTGGCGTCCAACAGAAAAAGTAAATCTTGGAATCAGATGAGATACATAATGCAATTGCGAAAATAGGTGACGTGTGCCGAGGTTGATCCGCTCTGGTGTGTATGCGTCTGTGGCAGTGGTCGTGGGGGCCGATGGCGAGGGCCAAAGGAGCTAGCATGTATGGAGTTTTTCTACTATGTCGAACTAGAATCGGAACTCGTTGGGCAGTGTGTGTTCGCCTTTGCAAACACATCGAATCGCTCAAGGGTTGATATGGCCAAAGTACGTTCCGAAGGGTTGCTGCTGTCTTTGGCTAGGCGACATCATTGGTGGCTGATTCTGGTAGCCGAAGCGTTTCATATCGCCTTCAAAGCCACCGAGACCGTTACCTCCGCTTTGGTCATTTCCCAAATCAGCGGCGCCGAGGGCGGCTTCGTCTACAAAAGATTGTTGCGGGCCGCCATAAGGCATCGTATTGTTTGCCAACTTAGCACTTCCTGGTCTAGATGTGTGCTTAGATTCCTGACCATCCGGCCCTCCGTCACCAGCTGTGGCCGCGTGCGCCTTCATGTCGGAAGGAGACGACGCCGAGCTGCCTTCGGGGCTTGTGAATGCATTCACAAGTCCTCCTGGAAGCTGTTGGCGTTGCTGAAACGCGTCCTCGCCCGGCATGCCAAAAGTAGGATAGTGTGGTTGCTGCTGATAGCTTTGAAGGGAAGCGCTTTGCGGCATTTGCATTTGTAAACGATCTTCGCCACGAGACCCATACTGATCAGCGTTAAGGCTGTTGCTTCCGTCGTTCACGGACTGCCAAGTCGCGTCTATTCTTGCGCCCGCAAACCCGCGAGTATTACTCCCTTCCGCACTCTGGAGCCCCTGCTGATCCTGGTAGTGGAGGTCATCTCGGAAGCTGCTATAGTCTCTCACCCTCCCGTCGCTCGAGCCCCCATCGTAAGGGGCCCTACTAGAGCTTCCCCCGTCACTGTTCTCCAACTTGGACAATGTGGCAGCGCGCTTCCGGCTGTCGTTCTGCTTCTTGTTGCCAATCCCACACCCCTTGACCAAGACATGGCGCTTCAAAGCATCTTTGCGACTGAAAGCCTTATCGCAATAGCCGCAGGGAAAGGGCTTGACCGCCAAATGAATCCGGGCATGACGCTTGAGATCGTGGTTGCGGCTGAAGATGGCGTCGCATGCAGAGCATTTGAATTGCTTCGGTGGGGGAAGCGACGAGCGGGCTTTGAATTTGCCTTTGTCCGTTGCAGAGGTCAGTGTTAGACGTGCGACCTGGCCAGAGGGGGCAGGAATGCTGGCAAAGGCGTCGAGAGAGCTAGGGTCAAGTGGCCAGAGGGTATCCGCTGTGTGATCGTAGGCGCCGCTCATGGCTGATGCTGATCCGTTCATGACCTTGGGGTATATCTCGCTGCCGGCGTGAAATGTCGAACCGCCGTACGCACCATTCGTGCTGCCGGGGTAGGCATTCTGGGCATGGAGGGGCGGCAGACCTCTTTGTCCCACCGGTGGCATAAAGGAAGCTGTTGGGTACCCGGCATATTCATTCGCCGACTGACCACTCAGGCTCCAAGGGACTTGAGCAGGCTGACTATATACAACAGGATTGCGCAAGGTCGCTGACGAAGCGCTGTCGTAGGTGTAGCTTGATTGTTGAGCTTGCTGACGTGGCATGTCGGACTGTGACGAAAAGCCGTGAGTGAATCTATCGGAGGCAGGACTTCCTTGCTGGGCTTGCTGCTGGACACGGGGAACCGGCCAGATTGGCTCGGCTTGCTCTTCCATCTTTGACCTACGGTCGTATCCCAAGCTCTGGATAGAGGTTGGCGGTGCCATGCCGGAATAGTGTTGACTGAAGCCGTACTGGCCGACTCCGTCCTGTCGTTGTGCGACGGCCATTGAATGTTCCTGCGCTTAGAGCAGGAGGCGAGACTTGAGGCGCTGCTTGAGGCGCGTCGAGATAGGCGAGTGCTTGGCGAGTCGGGAAGACAAATGTTTGCCTCTCGACCCCAAATGCTGTTGAAGACCACGATGTCTACCTCTCAACCTCGGTGGCTGTTTATGACGACGATGTCTACCTGATGTGTGAAGAAGAGGCTTCGAATGTTCCTGAGAGGATGCCCGAGAGAATGAGCGTACAAAGTAAGGCTGAGAAGATCTACCGGCAGAATTGCTGATGAACTATCGAAAAGCTTTCTCTAGAAGAGGATGCACATATAGCAGCTCCCACGAAGGATCGCTGGAGTACGGTGGCTGGAGTTGTCTGAGCAGGCACAGGACCGAACCCACACCGAGAAAGGACGTGCAAAGACGTTGACAACGGCGAGGTCGATTGAATCAGGTGCGACGCGGTAATACGGGCCTGTTCCTGGTCAAAGGCGCGACAACGAAGCGTGAAGGGATGTTGCGGAAGTGGATCCGATTTGAGCCGAGCTTCACACTCTGTATGCAATGAAGTAAGGTACGCGATGAGCTGCGTTGTGCGACTGAGAGCGACGGGTATCGATTTCCGAGGCTGGAATCGCACTAGCGACCCTTTCGAAGTGGACGATCTTCTGACAGATGCGCGTATTGTAATCGCAATTGGCGCTGTGAAGCTTCGTTGCGGTTGCGAGTGGGACGGAGTTGGCCGTTCGGGCAACAAGCAAGGTTAGGGGTGTGTATGCAGCCCGAGGGAAACGGCAAATGAAAGGCTCGAGCTTGAGTGGATGAGGCCAAATGAATCGGGTCTATCCGATGCAGTCTCAGAAGGGTGTGTTTGAGCTTACTACGAGCGGGTGCTGCGTCTGCACCGCCGTGATTTCGAGTAGGACTGGGAGGACTGATGTAGGGGAACCGAAATTGAAGTGGCACAAACCGAAGCGCATCCAGCACGGTATGCGAGACGATGCCGTGGTGTAAAAGGCCATAGTGATAAGGCAAATCATGGTCGGAAGAGCAACATGAGAAGAACGTTGGTTGCAGGACATGAAAGGCCAGAGCGAGGGTAGGCAACAGAGAATATCGGCAAACGGTAAATAGCGAGTTCGGCGGAAAAGAGGAAAAGAAGTGGGTAAGATTAGTGGGCTGTACTGAAACGAGGGCATGGCAACAACAATGTCACCGAAAGCGGGAGAGGACGGCAGGTCAGGACCGTGTGAAACGCAAGGGTCGGGAAACGGATCCCAGCACTGAGCACTTGCACCCATGGTGGGTTCAGGAGGCGAAGAAGATGGGAACACGGACCGGCAAGTGAAGCAGAGTGCGGCACATTGGTGGACACTGTGCAAACCTCAGACGAGAAGGCTGAGCGCAGCTTCGGCAACACCAAAGGCACACTATGAATCCCACATCCTTGCCGTGAGAGCCAACGGCCAATTCCTCAAGGTTGAGCTTCATTCGCATGAGCTCAAACTCCAGAAATCCGCGGGCTCAACGTCGGCGAAGAACAGGTGTCTTGGCAGTGAGTCGGCCTGGCATACCCAGCGATGGCAAGCTAGAACATGGCCGAACGAGCAGAAATCGAGCCCCCTTGTACCGGCCGATGTAGAGCCTGAAGAGATCGCTAAAGCCGCATTGCGATAGCGACTGTGCTTCTGAATAGGTTCCAGGCACGCCGAGAGATCATGGATGACTGAGGGGTAACAGCACTTCGAATGTTCGTGGAGAGTAAGAGCAGCACAGGTGCAGAAAGTTCTGGTGGAAACGCGCATGAAGTGTGGGTACTTACCGACTTCCGAGATGCAGACTGACAATGGCAATGCAACACCGTTCCTGGGCAATCTAGCAAAAACAATCGTAAAAGCGCAATGGCCGAAGTGCAGCGCAAAGGTAGGGGCAAGAGCTCGAACCTACGCAACGCAGCGCCGACGTCAAGCCAGAGTCCGGGATGAAAGTGCGTGAGGCTAGTTGATGACAAGCAGCACCCCTCGGCCGAGAAGAGAAGAGCGTGGTCCCGGCCACAGGAGGTCGAGAAGTTAGGGGAAAAGGCGATGTGACAAACTGGTCAGGAAGCACTTACAAGACCACAAACACTCGATGTGGCGCTGCAAAAGGAGCGGCCCGATCAAGGGCTGGTCGTGATCGTATGATGTAGAAGCGATGCTGGGTTGGGATGTGCAGAAGAGTGCAGAGTCAGCGGGATCAAATCGTAGCAAAGGTCGTATGAAGGTGGTGGTCGTGAAGGAAGATGGGTAGCGTTGTAGGTTAGACTCCTGACTACACTAGGCTGGATTCTCGTTTGGTTCGTCGGAAGCGGATAGCTGAGCAGTATTCGGCAAGACGCAGCCGGGCCTCAACTGGTGAGCGCGAGCGGCGTGCGATGCGTGTCCAGACACTCTCAAAGGGAACAGGCCGATCCGATGCTGGAGATGACAGAAGAAATCCAACCAGTCTGCTTGGAGAATGCCGTGAAGAGGGAGATAGGAGAAGGACTAGTTCGAGGGGGGAAAGGACGAGACGGCAGAGGGAAGAGAGTCGGAATCGAATGACAACCAGAAATGATTCAGGTTATATCGTAAAAGAGGGCTCGGGCGAAATCCACGCGGGCAAGAGAGCGGAACGGAAAAGAACCCCTCAGCGAGCTGGAATACGGTGACTGGAGAGACAGCTGTGAGTCCAACAGCACCCAGCAGCAGCAGCAGCAGTATTAAGTCCGATGATCAGGGGAGACGAAAGGCAGAGCCAAAAAGATGAGACAGGCTGAGTCGGCAAGCATACACAAGCTCTTTCAGGCGGATTAGTCCAACATGATCCAGGTCTGCTCGACCCAAGCGAAGAATCTGCGTTGGTGCCAGTCAGCTAGGCGATACAGCTGAGAGCGAATTAGTCCGGAGAATGCAAGAATAAAATAAAGTTTAAGATAAACGAAATTACAACAAAATCGAGGGAAAAGTCCGTCGGTCCACTCTGAGTCAACACAACGAGAATGCCAAGCTGAATATCGAGTGTCTGTCGATGCGAAGTCTGAAACAGACCCTGCTGGCGATGTGTCTGCATGCGACTTTTGAGTGAAACGTAGACGGTGGAGACTCTGGGCACTTTGCCACAAGAGGAGAAGGAGGGTCGGAATACCCGAGGCAAAAAAAAAAAGATTCTTGGAGGCAGGAAAGGGGAGAAAGAGAAAGCACACACCGGTGCGCATGAGGAAGTTTGTCATGCGCGGATGCTTGAATTAGGAAGAGAGACAGGGAGAAAGTGAATGCGTGTGTCGGCATATGTCAGTGGTAGTAGCGAGGGAAGTCGATTAGCACATCGCGCCCACGCAATGGCATCTTGAGCAAGAGCCAGGCGGAGGAGGACATAGGATGAAGAAAGTGAAAGCCTCATGAAGGGAGTAAAGAAATTACTATGAAATAAAAGGTCCCGATCGTAGTGTAGCGATTGACAGAGCGAATAGGTTCAGAGGAGAGCGGCAGCTCTAATCGACGACGAGAGAATCAAAGAAACGAAAACGTCAGATCGACACACAATGACCATAGCCAGGGCCGGACAGGCGAGGCTAAAATGATGCAGCAGAGTGACAGTACTGCAGGAGATATGGGGAGGGAGGCGGCTAAGCTGCGAGTCTTGGAGCTCGGCAGGCAGGAAGTGGTGTCGTGTGGTTGCAATGCCCAGGTATTGGAACGAGATAGGCGCCAGACGGATTGAAGTATGGGTGAACCAACAGCTTGGTCGGGTGCGGTATTCGAAATTTCGGGGCTCTATTCTGCAGACCACATGCATCGTTAATTGAGCAAGCCAGCAGCGGCAGATGGAAAGCAACACGCAGGCACTGTAAAGTAAATTTTACTGTACAGTTCAGAGCAGCTGCCTGTTGCCAGAAATTCCGGGCATCTGAAACTGTGCCACTTCTTTTTTTTGTTTTTTTTTTTTTTACTTTCTTTTTTGCACAACCAAGACATCAAATAGCAGCAACGACAACGACGGAAAGAATCGACGCGAGAATCAGGCTCGGGCTCGTGTCTGTCACCTTCCCTCACGATGTTTCCACCTTGTTCCAGACAGGGAAAACGAGCGTATTTGCCGGATGATGTGTGTACTCGGTCGTGGCCCTTTCGTCGGCCAAAGTATGCGTTTGCAATCCAGGGGCTCGAAGCAGGTGAGAACGGTTCAAGCCTTGAATGCCAGTGTCGCATACACTTCATCTTGTTGCCGCCATCACATCAAACGTCCCCTCACTTTGTTTTCAGAGCAGCAAAGAGGCGTACGAGCAAGAGGCTCGAGCTATGGTTGATGCTCGCAACCAGGATCTCACGTGCTAAAAGGTAGACAGCCTGCACGAGTCGAGCCAAAACAAGCGCCTTTGGCGAAGCAGCTGTATACGGACGGGCAGGCGGAGGCAGGCGGGAAGAACATACCTTGTTTACGACCCTGGTGCCCATCATTTCTGTTGCTGTTGGCCAAGAGGATCTGTAGCCATTGTTCAGTCTGTCGGGCCGCTCGGAACCGGATGGTACTGGCAAGCCGACCTTGTCAGGGTAAACATGACAGTTCATATGAGCTTTTCCTTGCACTACTTTTTCCTCCGAACAAAAGAATGTGAAGTCATCCGCTCTTATACGGTACGACTTACCATGCTCACTTAAAAAAATGTCAAAAGCAAAAAGAGGGGATGGTTGCGAACAAATAGAGAGATTGGAAACGTTCACACAGTCGTCGCAGCCGTAGTAGAATAAAACGTTTTCAACCCACTTTGACTAATTTGATAGACATGTAGAGGGGGGCATCATGTCTCTGGTTGCTAGCAACAGCTGCAGCTGTTACGTGGAGACTTTAAACGTCTGACTGATCTTGAAATTGCTGATTGAAGCAAACGTTATTTTTAAGTTCGAAATTTGACCACAAAGTTTGTGTGTGTGTTCCTTTTTATTATATTTAAAATTTTATTATTCACAACCTTCTCTGAGGTGCCCAGTGAACTGAAAGGACAATCAGCTGAACAGTGTTCCAGGTTTTGGATCTGCTGCATCCCTTCCCTCCTGCATTTTGCATGTTTTTTTGTTTTTTTTTTGTTTTTTTGTTTTTTTTTCCATAGTAACAATTTCTAATATATTTTTCATTCTTCTGTTTGGGTCTTTGTTTTACTGCTTTTGGGAGCTTAGCCCCTTCTTGGCAATTGATTTCTTCAGCAAGTCATCCTAGACTGGACAAAGATACAGGAATGCAAAGAGAATAGGGGGACACTTTGCTCATTGGAGAAGACAACCTGTGTGGGTCTTTCCAAGTTTCTTACTGCTCATTTCAAACCAAGGCAACTCATTGGCTGTGACCCACTCCAAGTCTTACTTAGACCAACCACCAAAACTTGCATTCTTTGGCAATTGCAAGACAAACTTCTACCAAAAGCTGTAAAGGGGATCCAGCCACCACTGCTGAGTGGTCAATGTGTGCTGCAGGGCTATAACCGCTATGAAGTCATTGGTGGTTGAGCATTTCAATTATGCCATGCTGGGAACAGAGCTGATTGGAAACAGTTGTACCACAACACAGGAAGCAGTGGTAGAGTTTGACAGGACCTTGATGCAAAATGACAACAACTTGATACCTGACTCCCAGGATCAAACTTTGAGACCTTGGTGGCATTTGCTCATTTTGTACACCATCTCTGCACCATGACAATGGGCATACCCATGTCATGGACCGCAAGAGTGTGCTCTTATTGCTGGCCAAGCAGGTCTTAAGGGAATGCTATTCCACCCCTCTCAATCTGTAATTGTACAGACAAAATCCAGAATATTTGTCTATGAACAACTGGTAGGCTCTGTTCAACATGGGCCAACACCAAATCTGACCATTCATTTGTCCAGCATTTATTTTGTCTGCCACTTGTCTTTCTGCCCTACAGGCCAAATCCATTGACATGCTTGGATTCAGCACACATTCTAACAAAGAGATGGCATTCTTGCTGCTCAGCTTGCCATGCAAAAGCTGCAGTGTGGCCTTTTGATCCCAAATGCTTGCAGCTCTGCATTGTATCTGACTTATGCTCAGTCCTTTCATCAATGCTTGAAGAGACATTGGGAATGCCTTTTTGTGTGTGGTTGCAAGTTTTGTGGATTATTGTGGGAGTTGGATGAGAACTCAGCTTGCTTCAAAGGGTCCAAGCCCTGAGTGAAGTTACTTTGGCCCTGAACAAACACCTGTCCCTTGGAGCAACCATTACAGTACGCATCCACAACTGATGGCAGCAAAACAACAAAAGATCACTCTGGGTGCAGTTAGGAGCAGCTGTGTGCTTGTTGTGTTGCATCTTTACAAAAGTACAAGGACCTGTGGTAGGAAGCATTCTCATGCGGTGGACTCCTTTCCAAAGATTCAAGCTGTCTGAGTTGGTTCACCCTCCCTCTCCTGCCTTAGTGTGGTCCTCTGTGCTTTGGCTGCCACATTTCCTCAAGATTGACATCTCCAGATCTGCTGGCTTGGCGTGCATATACGCATTGCAGAATCACTAAATGTCAGATTGTCTCAGCTCAACTACACATGACAATAATGTAGCAGCAGTGATAGTATCAGAGTGCTTTACTTTTTGTGGTAGCACAGGCCACAAAACACCATTGTCATCATCCTCATCCAGTAGCAACAACAAGGGCAGAAGCGTGCAAGTGACAACATGCTTGGATGCCAACGCACAGCTGCAGCGCCTTGACAGCTTGCAAGATCATTGTGCTACATGCTAAACCATGCACCTGCTTTGCTTGTCAATTACGTCCTGCTTCTGTCATTCTTCATCCACAATGCATTTGTCATCTGAATTGGCTAGGCAGAATGGTATGAGATGTGACAGATAGTCTATCAGCAGGGACTGTACATACAGAAGGACAACCAAAAGCAGCAGAGTGAGTCTGTCAACGGGAAGAGGACAAATCTGCCAAGGCAGAACACCCCTTTGGAAGGGACAAGTTTGAAATTGCTATGGCCACGGTGCATGACAAGAGATACAGCTGCCAATTATTGAGTTCAACACAGCTGTCAGAATAAAGTCCAGTGCTGCTGGTAGCGGTAACTGTAGAGCTCAAGAGCGTGGGCTTTGCATAGCTTGATGCATCCCAAGACAAGAAAAGGGCAAACTGTGTTTCAGTAATTTTAGATGACTGATGGAGTATGGTGTGCAACACACTCTCAAGATCCTCATTAATAATTTTACATTCTCTGTTGTCTCTGACATCCAAGAAATAGGATGTGTCAGAATCCTATTGCATGCATGTGCATGAACCAAGCTGCTGATGCCCTTGTGCTGTAAGTCCCAAAATGATTGCTTTGCAAGCAGAGACAAATTGACACATTTTCTTGAGCATATTGGCAGACTTCAACATTGGATGCTTGCCTTGACATTGTTTCAAACCTGACATGCTCAAGTCCATGGCAACTTGTACTCAGGCTGGCTGTTGCACCATCTGAAACCAAAGAATGAGATCTGCAAGCTTGTCACTTCACTGTAGTTTCTAATAAAAGAAAAAAGTGACAGAGATAGTAAGGTAAAAATAAAAATAAATAAAAATTATAGGAAAAAGAAAAAGGTGAGGATCAACTTGTTTCAGTTCTCGCGCCCCAGCCCAAAACGGAACGGAATGCAATCCCTCGCTCGGATCCAATCGATCATCTCGTCTCCTCTTACCCTATCTTCTGTCGCGTTCCAGTTGTTTCGCATATTTTATAGTTGAATCTCACAGCCCGCCTTGATAACTCTACCTATCCTCCAATCCAAATGTGACGTGCGGGGTCAGATTATAAATCAGGCCATTCGCACAGCTACGATGGACGTCTGACCTGTGCCTTAATTCGTGATGATGGGTTTCCTGGGTCCTTCGAGCATATGCTGCATCCGTCTGCTCTTGACAGAATGCGGGCGCGACAGACTCGCTACGTGTTTAATGACATAGATTGGAACCAGAAAAGGCACTTGTGGCTGAATCGGAAAGGGAGTAGATGTGAGGGCACGAAGCAATTTTTGCGTGGATAAGAAAATTCGGTTGGCAGGGTGCGACGTTTCGGCAACGGAATTGGACGACCCGAATCGCGGAGCTCTGCCTAGGAGGCGAAGTCAGCCGCTTTGCTGCAAGCTTGACCAGAAAGGTACTTAGGTTGAAGTCTGATCAAGCAACATGTGCAGCTATCGCCTCAGCTCGGCTATTGCATAGACATTTCTTCCTCTCGTGCTACCCAACCGAGACCAAGACGTGTCGAATATTATTTCACTTCGTGCCAGCTATGTCAACAACACAGCTTGACTGACGTGCGATGTTCGGCTATTCCGAAGCAACCATCCAGCTTGAGGCTTCGTGCTTGACCCAGCCCCGATTAATATCAGCGATTCGAACCGCGTGCTTCGTGACTGTGAATGTGGCTTGCCTCCCTTTTCAATGTGAGAATGCAAAAACCGCAAGGGTCTCGAACATCTGACATATCATTCATGTACTCGGCACGCCCTCTCGAAATTGTCCCGAAGACATGTTGAGGCAAAGTACTTCTCTGACTCGCCCAATTCTTGTGCTTAGCTGCGAAACATGGCGTTCTAATTGCCAAATGGAGTGCGTCGTCTGTTTTGAAACAATAGGATTTGACTCGGCATGCCAGCTAGACTTCACGTCAATGTCGCTTTGGAGTGACTCACATTTCGCCAATTTGGCAGATCTCTTGGCACAACAAGTCAAAGCGTCATCCGGGGTTCTGCTTTCTTATCATCGTGTCTTCCAACGGAAGCTCGATGCGATTGACGAGACCGGGTCGCTTCCGGGTTCCGGAGTTGCGATTTGCATGCAAACTCGCAGCTACACTGTAATTCGTTGGTTGGCCTTCCCAAACTTCTTTGCTGTCCCACACCTCGCCGATCGATGTAGCACTCCAGGTATTGTGCCAATTTATGCAGGCACTCTCTTTCTCGCGTCTGCACAAGCATCGAAGTGGAAAGTTGATAGCCGGGCCGAGTTGGCATCGTCTCAGCACTGCTTGACTGAACGACTCGGCTGAGCACGCGGTCCGCGACAACATGACACAAATTGAACCGGTATCCGAGCCTGTTGTGATCGCAACCGCAAGATGCGCGTGCGCAACTTCCCCTGCCATGCTTTCTGGGTGCAACGACACGTTGAGCAGCAATTACGTACAGACGGCAGCTGGCCAATCCTCTCGGAATCTCGCGCACCGCGCCGACCCGAACATCTATGGTTACTAGCATCATAGACTGTCGTTGCGAGGCTAACAAAGGTGCTGTCACCCCGTCATGCTTTCTTGGATCTTGGATCTGCGCTTAAACACAGACAGCCTCTTGTCTTCACCCGCACGTCGCGTGCGCTCACAATGATAAGCAAGATCAGCAGGTGGCGAGCTCAGCTCGGCCTTGCCCGGGTCTAGCTGTCGGTCCCGTGAAGTTGAGCGAATCATATCTGCACGCCGCTTAAACTTTGCGACTTCCTTACAGGTCACGCTGCATCAACACTGAAGAACAAATTGAATTCCGTCGGACAGGCCGAGGTCATATCTCAGGGCATGAAAAAACTCTATCTGTCACACCACCCATGCATCGAAGGCCTCCAGACGGCACCGGTGACCGGCAGTGGTGTCACAAGGACGCTATTGGGTCAAAAGGCGACACCAAGAGTGTCGAGCAAAGGGCGCATGCCTTCCATCATGATTGCATTTGCAGAGTTCACCGGTCCTGCCGGCATGTTGCTCCGGCAGCGGGTGGAAGAAAGTGGGTGCCAACCGCATTGCTGACAACCACGCTGTTGCAGTTGAAGGGTACAGTATTTGGTTGATGATGGACGTCAAGCCAGCTACAGATGGTGAAATTTTGATAAATTGTCAGGCAGCAGAAGTCCAAATTTCATCTTGGGACGTCCACTCGAAGGTTGGACGTCAAACGCGTCCCTGCCATATTATGCAAAGCGCATGGAACGTGCGCTAGCTTCACTATAGCAAGAAAGCGCGTGACTGCTCACATAAGAAACACATAAGCAGAAGTGAGGTGTACGAAGCTGCGCCAAGCTAGCTTCATTACCACTTTACCTTCCTCTCCATCTCCTCACTTGCCAGTTGCTGCTGCAACTGTTTTTTCTTCTTCACCCTGCCCGTCCCGTCCCTTATTTTCATGTCCTAGTCATGTCTGCGGTCTCACGCCCCTCCGCTACGCTCACATGCGACGCTCGACCGTCCGTGCCCTATACGGCCACGGCTGGGAGCTCGCGAGCGACTCGCACGAGTAAGGCAATTCTTGTTTCTCTCGTTTCTTGTTTCTTGTTTCCCGTCGCTTACTTTCTGTGTTACATGAGTGAAGTGATGGCGTGTGTTGTCGTGTGCCCAGCGACGGTGATTTCAACTCTCGCTGCTGGTGAAAAGGCCAAAAGCTACTCTGTAGGTATATTCACCCATTAGAGAAGCCCGATTTCGAGAGATTTCAATAACCGTAATGTGACTGGAGATCTCACGTCACGCACACACGCAAACCGAACTTTCCTTGTCCCTGAATTCTCCCGAAGGACATTGGGCTCAGTTTGAAAATGTGCTTCTCGACAACCCAGATGCTGAAGCGAGTCAATACGATCTCATAGTTGTTTCGTTGTCAGAAAGGGCATCAAATAGGGCAATGGTTTCGAATTGCTATAAGTATTGCCCAAAATTCTGTTCATGTTCACCCGAAAATGATGCGGAGTCACCAAGCGAAAACCATTCGATCGGGCAAAAAACTCGAATGGTGGGTCCATTGCCGCATGTTAGCTTCATGGTGTTGGTTTTGCCGAAACATATGAGGGGAGGCTGCAGAGCCGACCTGGAACACATTTGCAAATGTCAAGCGGATACCCCGAATGACCAATGAGCTCGTTGTACGTCTAAATCGGATAAACCGAAGAACGAATGAACCAAACCTACTCTGAATTACGAGGGCGTCAACAAGAACAACAACATTCGCGTAGAGACTCTCGCGATTTGATATAGTGGATTGCAGTGCGAAGTCATTCCGATATCTCTAACATCGCAAATCCATGACCTGAATGCATCAAACGATAATGAGGAACTCGCGCGAGAGAGTGTGGCGAAACAAAGTTGGGGTGATATGCTTTATTTTTTCATTGTTCTTTCTTTTACCTCCGTTTCCCTTTCTTTTGTCCGTGCAAGCCAATTTCCGCGAGTAACCGCTTACATGCGATGTTATGATCACATGCACATGGCGGAGAAAAAACTTGGTAAGGCGACCAACGACGACGACGTCGGACTCGATACATGGACAAGAAACTTGCGACACCCTGTTTACTCTTGCTGGAATTGCACAAGTACGAGTCTACGATCGGACACACAATCACAGACAATCAGGCACCGTCATTCCCTATAATCGCCTGGTTCTGACGAGGCTTGGCTTGTCAAGACAGCACGCGGTCTCGGATGCAGCGAGAACTCTCGGCAAGGACAACGCTGCGTGCCTGAAATTCCTGCCCCGACAAGACCAAGGTATGGCTGCACATGCTCGCTTCGAGAGCCTATTCGCTACCGTTTCAGATGGTGATCGGACCTGTGATTGCTGCTGAGACGAAGCGGAAAACTACATGTAATTTGGGTTGTGAGCTCAATTATGTAACAAAAACAGTGAAGAGCCATGAGCTTCGGCAAAGAGAAACGATGGCATATGCGAGCGGCAGAAACGTGCGAAGCATGAGTATTCCTATCGTGTGCCTGAAATGTATGTGGAGGACCAAGACAAAATGCGCAAAGCTTTCCGTCGGGATGGAACTTTCGAAGCTCAGCAAGATCCCAAGGCTCTCACTTCCCCGATATACAAAGAAACGTTTGATACAGCGCAAGATGCTAGTGCCTTTATCGAGTCTAGAACGATCACTATGAAGCATCATCGACAGCTGTCCGCCTCTACGATCCGCAAACAATGCGAAGATTGGGTTATTAAATTGTGTCGAACAGCAAAAGCAATCTGTTCCGTTTTTTTGGCTGTACCTTGGTTTCGAGCGAGCACTGCTCAGATTCGGCGGCTTTGAAAAGCTTGGCGAAGCGCTCAGAGTCACGAGCACATAGATTCAAGGCCAGAGGATCTTAAACTAGTACATCGCATGAACTGTCATGAGACACTTGAGCCACCAGGTTCGGCTAGAGCCAGATGGCCAATCATGGATCTACCGTTACTATGACCTTGACTTGCAGTCTTGCAACTTCCACCAGCAATTGACAAGAACGAACGAATGGCAAGATGCCGGTCAATCTCATGTCCGGTAGAACTTTGGTCTGATTCGCTTCTATGCTCGAATGAATAAGCAGGCATCGAGTGTGGCAGGGTGGACTACTGGAGCGGAGCCGAGAATCCAAATCGCTTGCCGTCTGCAACTGAAGGAAACACCTATATGTTGACTGAAGCAGATTCATCGGGAGCTCAGCATAATTTGAGGCTGGTGGGCCCCCATTATTCTACTCCTCGCTTTTGGCTCCTCTGATTGGTACATCGGTCAAAACAAGTCTTCACGTTGGAACGAAAGAAGACTCGATCTGTCAACTTGCATTGGTCCTTCAGTCTTGAATTTCCGTGGTCACCACAGAGAATGCGGGCTTAGATGAGCTCCATCCGTGCTTTTCCATGATCATCATTCATGATGGAAGAGGAAAACATAAGCGTGGGAAATTGAGTTGCGTCTCCGATCTTACCGCAGGCGACTATCATGCCTTTCTGTGCAGAATGCACCCACTTTAAATTCTAATCTTGCCGGAACGGTGCATTTTGCATTCTTCTCGAAAAAGCACCGGTTTCACAGGGTAAATTTCTGCTTAAAATTCTTGTGTTCCTTTCCAACGGAAGCAAATGAATCCTCTCCGCTATAAGCTCGCTTACAGCGAGATCCAGATCCATACCTATAACCCGATCCAGACTTTTCCAACTTCAGCATTTGGTCACGCTCGCATCCTTCCCATCGTACACATCGATTTCGGTTCATGCTGCGTTAATTAAAGTTACTTTATTTACATGTTGGTCGATGCGTATGGACGTGAGTGATTGTGTGGGACTGTATGTGAACCATGAGCGGTGGAAGAGATATGATGTGATAGACTAGGACTCGGTCTCACGGATCTTCTCGACCCACTGTCGGAGCGTGGCAGAGAGCACCTCGGGCAGAGCCTCGACCTCGCGCACAACAACGTAGTAATCGAAGGGGAAGGTGTCCATGTAGCGCTCCATCCTGAGCTGCAGCCGACCGTTGGCATCGGTGTGATAGGAAGCATTAGTCATTTCCAAGATTGAGCTTCTTGGCTGTTGAGGTGCAACTCTGGCACCACCTGCCACTGCTGCCGGCGTCGGAGCACCACTGGCTGGTGCAGGCTGCAACGAATCAATGACGACAAAAACCAGCATCACTCTCTGCTCAGCTGCCTCACGCAGGAGTGAGCGAAGCTTGGCATGATCCTGACAGATACCATCCGAGATGATGATCTCAAGCTGCCAGAGGTCGCCACCTTGAGAAGCAGAAGAGGACGACCTACCCGCACGAGCCTCAGCAAGAGTATCCAGCGACTTTTCGACGAGTTTGAGCACGTTGGTCTTCTTCTGCTGGAAACCGAGCCTGTCAATGACATGGGCACCATTCTGATCATTGAAGCTGCCCTTGCCGAAATCGTGCAGGCTGTCAACATCCTCACCGAAGCGGCAGACGGAGACATCACCCACTTCGAGGCGCGAAAGCGCACCTGTCACGAGGGCCAAAGTCTGATAGGCCAAATGTGCCGAGCGTGATTCTGACATACTTCGACTATCGTCGATGGCAAGCATGACTTGATACTCGCGAGAGGACGGCTTGGTACGTCGGAGCCAGATCTTGTCCTTGGCAAAGTCAGAGGCGATGAAGGGTACAATCTTGCGCATGTTGAGACGCTTCCCCGTGCGAAAATCTCCGTTGAGTCTGGTTGCTAGGGTTGGGGCAAGGATGAGTCGAAGCTGCTCGCACAAAGAGAAGGCAAGGTCGGCTGTGAGCGATGCGTAGGATCTCCATAGGTCACCAGACTTGGCGAGCCGCTCTTCGGTAGAAGTGACGTTGCGGAAAGCTTCCAGTTGCTGCTGGACCTCGTCATCCACTTCTTCTCGAATATCGTCCGGCAAAGGAGTCATGGCTTCATCGTCCTGTGCTTCCTCCTCGACTTGCACATCATCGGCCATGTTGGCATCGACTTCGCGATCGACCAGAGCTTCTTGTTCTGCGGTCAGCGATGTCGGCTTGAGATCGGATGGCATGAAAGCTTTCTGCTGTCCATCGCTCTTTTCGTTGCGATCCTCTCTCTCGGGTTGGTCAGGAAGAGGAGCTGGGCCTTGCTGCTCGGGCTCTTGTTGCTCATTGGCATCCTCTCCGCGGGGTTTGGCACCCATCGACTCGTCAATGTCCTCGATGCCGAGGTCTCCCAGCTTTTTCACCTCGTCCTGTTCCTGGGCAGCGCCGAGCGCTTGAAGCTCAGCATCATCGTCGTTGACAATATGCTCGAGGTCAGTATCTTGTGGCATTCCTTCGCCATCCTGCTCTGCCTTCTCACCCAAGGTCTCTTCCTCTTCTTGGCGCGCGGCTTGGATCTCCTGCATTCTGCGACGAAATTGCTCCAGTGCATCACCCATTCGGCGGAGCGGGTTGGGGTCAGCCTCCTCTTCACCCATTTGCTCGGTATCACCGGAGACCTCGTCCTTCTCAGCCTTGGGAGCTCGCGCTCCGCGTTCGCCGGCCGAGGGCGGCTGCTCGGCTTGCTCTTGCGGTGCAGGGTCGGCAAAATCGTCCATCTCCATTCCCTGATCAGCTTGGGACGGGTCTTTGCGTGCATCGACTCGTCTGCCGCGTTGAGAACGCGAAGACTGCTGCTGGGTGGCCGGCTCGTCCTGTCCACCGTCGTCGGCGCCTGTATTCACAGCATCGATGTCGAACGGGTCGACATCATCCTGCTTGCCGCCGGCATCGTTGTCACTTCCAGGTCTTTCCTGCTGTGACTGCGGCTCGTGGCCTTCGTCTTCGTCATCTTCGTCCATGGCGTCTTCCCTTTCATCCTTGTCAACCTTGACATCATCCTCGGGGTGATCGTCGGCAGACTCACCCTCAGCCGTCTCCTCGCTCTCCTTTTGATCTTTAATGGACACATTAGCCTGATCGTCGTCGAGATCGTCCATCGCCTTATCATCGGCTTTGTTCTCTCGCTGATCCTCTGGCGTCTGCTCGATGTCGCTGAAGTCGTCGAGGCCGTTCTCATCGTCTTCTGCGTCGCTCTTTCCATCTGCTCCTTCCATGTTGAGATCATCGTCGAGATCGAGGTTCTCGCCTTGTTCGACCTCTTGGTCGATTTGACGTCCTCCACCTTCGCCTTGAACATCAGCGTCCTCGTTCTCCTCCTCCGCATCGCCTTCGCCTTCTTCTTCGTCGCCATTGCCTTCTTCAGGCTCCGCGATATCCTGATCATCTCCGCCTTCCTGTTTGTTCGCGTCATTCTGATCTTGCTCGTTGTCGGCCTGTTCCTGTTGCTGCTCGTCGCGCGATCCTTCAGCTGGACGCTCCTGCTTCTGCTTGTCCTCACTGGCGGCATCATCTGCTTTGGGCACCGAGTCAGCTTCTTTGCCATCTGCATTATCGGCACCGAGGTCCTTGTTAGTTTTGTCTTGGGGTGCATCCTTCTTCTCATCCTCATCATCCTCGTTACCATCCCAGATCTTCTCGTCGACAGCGTTAGGATCCAGAGGATCAACCTCGCCAACCGCATCTTCAGGCTGCTCTTCATCACCATCCTCTCCCTCTTGGTCACTACCAGCCTCTTCATCACCGTCCACACTGACGTCTTCAAGATCGCCACCAAAGTCCTGATCGGCTTCTTTGGCGTTCTTCTCACGTTCTATCTTCTCGCCTTCGTCACCTTCGTCAGCCGGATTGTCCTTCTGCAGCTCCTCGATCTCTTCGTCATCCTCCATCTGATCAGTTACATCCTTTGCACCGGTACCATCACCGAGTCCCGTTCCACCTTCGAGCTGTTCGCCATCGTCACCTTCGCCGTCGTCGTCCTGCTGCTCCTCTGGAGGTCTGCAGAAGCCCTTACTAGCCAGAGCAGTCATCAAGTGGCAAAGAGTGTGATCAAGCTTGAGCAAGCTCCTCGAGAAGTGGGCCGATGCCAGTAAGTGAGCCCGAAGCAATTCCGAAAATTCATGGACGAAGGGGTAGACAGCTGCGAGCTGCACGTGCACCATCTCCTCGGCTTCTTCGTTTCTGGCCAGCTGCTGAGCCAAGGTGAAGAGCTTCTGAACCTCAGACAGGACGGACGAGGATCGCAGCATGGCTTGCTGAGCTTGCAAGGTCGCAAGCTCAGTGGTGATGACCTTGTCCGCTAGACCTGGTGCTCCTTCGTCAGAATTTGCTTGATTGGCAACAGGTGCAGTGCCTGCTCGACGAATGTCTTGTGCAACCTGCAAGACCGCTGAGACCACAATGTTCGCCTGGTGTACAAGATCCTCCGGCTGACAAGCGGCCTTGAGGGGTGCATCCAGGGTGGCAAGGCAGCGGTCAACCAGCTTGGTTCCGCCCACCGTCCACTTCCACACAGGGTGAAGAAGCGATTCGAGGGCAGGCAAGGACTGCACATGATCACACAAATCTCTCTCTAGGCTGTCGAGGAGGTCGCGACTAGCTTCAATACTAGCACGCTCCTCCTCTGTGAGGAAGAACAATTTGTCGGCCTGGGCTGTCTTGGCGATTCTCTCGATCTCTAATGCGTGCTTGAGGAGATCAGCTGTCAGAGACGGAAGACGCCCAGTCAGCGTGTCCTTGCCTGCCGAGAAGGCGGAAGTAGCCAGAAATTTGGGAGCTTGAATCTTGATCTCGTCAAGAGCGTCGGCGAGTCGGGCGAGGAAGTCGGCCAAAGTCCTGAAAGGTGCTGACTCAGAAGCCCTCGTGGGCGTTCCCAACGTTGCAGTGTGCAAATTGCGCATGCGACCAGTGACCACTTCGAGCGAAGAGAGGGTCTGCAATTCTGAGTGCATTCGGTCACGCTCGCGCAACACCAGGTGAGTGACATGCTCGACGTAGTTGATGCCTCGTTGCAGCTCTGCCGTCGAAAGGTCAGGGCTGTGGCTCTGCAAAGAATCGCGAACCTTGGGCAGGGCAGCGAGTAAACGGAAGAAGAGCCTCTCGTGCGTCGAGAAGGGCTCGTCCAAAAGCGATTCAGGACAAGCCGATTTCAAGGCAGGTCGAGTGTAGATGTGCATCACGCTCTGATTCGATGCTGCCATATCGGTCTGGACAAAGGAGCTGAGACCAACTCGGCGAAGCTCTTTGAGAAGATCCGACCAGGCCTTGCGCTTGCGGGCGGTCAAGTTCTTGATTGCCTTCTCGTTGTCCTCCTTGGAGAATGCTGGTGTGAGCTTGGCGAGCTGTTGCTGACGATCGACGATCTCATCTGCCAGGTCGGCGACTCCTGAGGCAATTGCTACGGGTCGCAGCAAAGTAGACCAGAGTCGGTCGCCTGACATCTTCTGGAGCACCGCCAGGGTCTTGGATAAGTTCCGGATGTGCTCTGGCGCCGACTCATTGAGGCTGGCGAAAGATATGGCTTGAGTCCAGGCCTCGGTGGGCTTGCTCTCTACGTCGAGCACGTTGCGATGGTCGAGCGAGTCGACAGAGAAAGTTGGAATCTCTCTGCGGGTGAGTGCATCGAGATGAGAAGCTAGCATGGGATCTACTGGCTGACGAAGAACATCTCGGAACTTGCGCAAGGTCTTATGGAGCTGTCGATGAGTCTTCTGTGCCGACTGCTTGAGTGCGTGGATGTTGATGTCCTTCCAGCTGGCAAGTTTGATGAAGCCCATGATGTCCTTCTCGAGAACGGTACGTTGGCTCTGCAGGGTGCTAGAGATACGCTCGCCAAACTGGCGGAAGAAGGTGGTAATATTCTGCAGTATTACGCCAATCTGCTCGAGACCACGGCTTTCTTTGGGTGGAGCCAGACGAACAAGGCGATCGATGAAGCGGCCATACGACTCGAGGAGCGAAAGGCGTGCTTCGAATTGACCCAGTGGACTCGAGCGAACGAACTGGTCTACAGCGTCGATGAGCTGTTCAACATGCTCCTTGAAGGCTTCTTCGCCATCTGCCGAAGCTGCGCGTGTTCCGCGAATGAGGATTTCGTAAACACGGAACCACCACTCGCCGAGGTCATCTTGAAAGTTGCGCGCCTGAGTGTTGAGAAGCTCAGCCCAGCATGACAACTCGAGCCGTCTCCACTCGATGATCTGAGCAGAGATGCGCTCTCTGTTTGCCTGGATGGAAGTCTCGCGGCTCGCGAAACCCTCCCAGTCCTCGGTGTGAGTGAGCAACTGCTCGAGAGCGCTGAGCATCTTCGCGACTGGGCTTGCGGCGTCGAGGCGCAGCACAGCATCACAGCGGTCTCGAATGTGCTGCAAGACCATCTGCTCTGGCCATTCTTGAATCAATGCACTCAATCGCGTGCGCAGGTCTACGACGATGGCTGTCGCCTTTCTGACCTCTGCGGGCCTTGGGTCCAAGTAAAAGTTGAAATCCTTGGCTGTCTGGGTAAATGTCGATTGATCATCGATGGCTGCAGAGAGGCCAAAAGCAGCACCGATCTGATCGATCGACTCTGGCCAGTCCTGATGGTTCTTGCGCATCAGCTTGATCGCGAGCGTGTCCCGCTCGCAGTGGTACAATTCCATTGCAATTTTGCGCGAAGCAGGTCCAAAGATGGCCATGTGTGCATTCAAGACGGCAATGAAGCGAGGAGGAGGTAGCAACATGCCCTTATGAGCGTGGTCGTGTCCATTCGCAGCAGCGACAGATCTTTGGCCCTCGAGAATATCATCGTCGTACTCGGGAAAGAGGGAGCGGAATTCCTTCTCTTCAGCCTCGGCATCCAGCTCGACGGATTCTTCGATCTTGCGGGACTTGTACAAGCTCATGTTTTCTTCCTCCTCACGCTTTGCCCTTTCTCGATCGAGAGCCCAGAGTTGAAAGATCCTCTCGTAAGTGCGACTGATGTTGCGCAGCGTCTCAGTGATCTCGAGCACGTCGATGCTGAGGGAAGTATGGTCGTAGGCGAGCGACGCAGCGGAGACGATGAGAAGCGAGGCAGCAACCTCGGAGCGTGCCTGCAATTGACTGGCGACATCTGTCTGTCGCAGCAAGGCGGAGCTGTGGGCGGTTGGGAAGGTGACCAGCGCTCCCAAAATGTTTGCGCGTTGCTTGACGTCTTCCGGTGCCGATAAGGTGCGGTTCGCCTGTCGAACAAGGCGAAGACCGAGTTGAAGCTGCAAAAGGGAAGCAATAATCGGCTCGACCATGTCGCGCAACTCGGCAAAAGTCTTGCGCAGGCGATCGCCGAACGACAACAAACTGGCTTGCAAACTTACCTCTCGCTTTTCTGCCTGCTCTGAAGGTCCGTTCAACAGATCTTGAACCAGATCAGCCACTTTCTCGGCGGTCACTACCTCTTTCAGGAAGGACGAGGTCTCTCGGTAGAACTGCGACAAGAGCTTGAGGTTGGGCTTTCGCCAGGCCTGGTTTCGATCGGCACCTTGGGTCTGGAGCTGCAATTTCGTCTCCTGAATCTGAGCTTGCAGGTCGCGAATGACGCGATTGCTCGATTCTCCTGTCACGATTGTTTCGGCATACACTTCCAACTCCACAGCGTTGTCTAGCTGTGCGTTGCAGAAGTCGCCGAAGTCAGCCATGGTCCTGCGAGCGACGATGGGGTCAAGAGCAACGTTGGGCAAGTAGAGGCGAAGCATGATCAAAGAGACCGAGATCCACGCTCGGCCGAGCAGAGTAGCGTCGACTTCCTGATTTGAGCCTGACAGGGCAGGCACAAGCTCCTTGTCAAGGACTGCGACCCATTCTGAAAGCGCAGCGGTTGCGTGTTCGGATAGACGTGCCTGACCAGCTGCTTGAAGTCTCTTAAGAGCAGTGCAGCATGCCTCCGGCCCTTGCACGGGCTTCCACGAAGGAAGATCGTGCTCTGCCAGGTCTTTGAGAGCGGCGTTGTATAGCGTCTCTGACATCAAGCAAATGAAGCGTACCATGATCTGTGCAAGCTTTTCTGCACGCGATGAGGAGCTGGCGGGCAGTACGGCACCGACGGTCTTGATCATGCGCCCAACTGAGGCGTCGTGCAGTGCACTCTCCATGAGCGATCGATTGCCGAAGCGTGACTCGAGCAAGGCTTGCAGCAAAGCAGGACGCAAGAGGTATGCAGGTCCATCAGCGTTCGAGGCTTGACCTGTTTCAACCGGCCAGAGTCGCCTGATCCACGTAAAGTCCGAGAGTGGCACTTTTGACTTTGCAGACCCAGAGTCGAGCGCCCACAAGGTCGCCTTGCATGATGCAGCAGCAGCCTGGACGGACGGAGCCGAGTGCGACTCGAGCAAATGCGTGATGAGCCTCATTCTAGATGCCTGCGATGCATCAATGAGACATTCCGGCGTCTTGATCGAAACCTCCGCAATGCTGAGTAGTGCAGCCTCGGAATTATCAGATCCTGCAGACTTAGTGATCTGTTCCTTGGCCTGAGTTGCGACCTTGTTGCCCGCGGAACGGATCATCTTTAGTGTCTGCCAACCGAGTTGCATCATGGCCTTCAGCTCGGAGGGCGAGGCAGACTGCTTGCCTGCGACACACAAAGTGGCTGCGACATTCAGTGCGTTCTTGAGAAGATCGCCAGCGGCGGCTGGGAGCAATGCCGCCTCGTCACAGATGAGACGGTACAGGGTTGCTTGCATACCTTCATCTGCAGCGAACAGGGACCAGATCGGGAAGAGGGCCTTGCCTGACGTGAGCTGAAGCGAGCCACCGAGCAGATCGATGGTTTGAATCAGGTGGACGTCGCGCTCGATTCCCGCGGCGCTGATGTCTCGCAGCAGGTCCGACATGAATCGTACCAGAATCTGAATAGAAGAGTAGTCGAGCTCCGAAGAAGCGCAGAGATTCTGCAAATACTCTGCCGAACGCAACAGAAGAGCAACTTGACGAATGGCCGAGACTGGGAAAGCAGCGGCATTCCCGTTCTGCATGCAAGCACCGACCATCCTGTTGACTGCTAAGACCAGAGGGAAGACATTGCGCACAGCAGTCGTGGCCTGGTCCTCGTCGTGCATCATGGCAGTGCCGCTGAGTCTGGCCGAGCGTTCCATAATGTTGAGGTCCTGCATGCGCTTCGACGAAGCTGTCTCCATAATCTGCTTTGCATCAAGGCCTCGAAGAATAGCCACGAGAAGGACCTGAAGCACCTGTGACGGAACGTCGTGAGACTCAAGCAAGCGGAGGACATTGTCGTCGTAACGAAGATCGATTGCGAGATTGTCGGCCAACTCCTGCGAGATGCGACCCGACTCGACCAGGTTGCTCTCGAAGACGTTCCTCGAGACTTGAAGATTCTTGGTCGATGAAAGGATCTCTCGCAAGAGGGCTGCTGTGCCTTCTGAAACCGAGGATAGACAACGGACTACCACCTGCCAGGTCAACAACAAAGCTTTTGGAGAGCTTAAGCGGACCAACAAAGAGGCACCAGCTTCTGAAGCAGCACCTTCCGCCCCTGCAAGGTAAAGTGGCAGGACAGCCGAAGCCAAGGTCGAATTGGTCAAAGCGAGCCGACTTGCGGCCCAAACCGCCGCTTTTCGTTGTTGCGCTGTGGATGATTGATCCATGCCGAGAACTTCGAGCTGCTCGAGGCCGCGCTGAGCTAACTGTATGCGGAGGGATGCGTCCATGAGCTCCTTCTGAGTGGATCGCGCCGGACTGGCTGGCAGGCCAGAATCGGCAGCACAGAGCTGTGTGAGCCTCTCCAGATCACTCGATGCGTTGGAATGCTGAGGCAAGAATGCAAGTTCGATACCGCGATTTCTCATGGCTCTGGACAGCTCTCCGTGTCTAGGGTCCAGACACATGAAGACTCGGAAATTGGGGTGCGGTCGAACAACGGGCACCTTTCCATCCACAAGACCGCGTTCACTGATCACAAGAGAGCCATTGACTTCGAAGAGCGAGTTGAGACGGTCGAGCACCGATGCCGAGCAGAGATTGGCATTGTCGAGCATGAGCCAGTGACCCTCTTGCAACGCTCGCAGCAATGGTCCGTCTGTCCACTCAAACCTTCCCGTAGCCTTATGCGCGTCTGGCGGGCTCTGCATCGATTCCACCGCCACGGCAGCGGCATCGTCTAGAGCGGCGCGCAACGACTCGTCGTTAAGGTCGGTGGTTGCAGCCCGGAAAGCCTGGAGTGTGCGAACTAAGCTGTCTGTGCCAATCAAGCCATCGGAAGAAGCGACGGTAGCGTTGAGCGCCTGATAAGCCTCAAGAAATGCGGTTAAGTGAGCGCTGCTAGCTGCGGCGATACTTTCAGAACAGCGATGCATTTCCAGAAGCAGAGCACTGAGCACACGTCTGGAGTGAGCCTGAGGATCGTACTGCTCGAAAGTACCAATGAGGTCCATGGTATCAGTGCCCGAGTTCATCTGGAACTCTTCGAGACGTGCACCAGCCAGCTGAGCCAAGAGTCGCACCATGCTCGTCTTGCCGCTGCCTGTAGGACCAACGAGGATCGCGAGCCACTTCTTGTTCACGCAGTCCATCAGAGCTTCTAGCACAGGAAGCTGGCTCTGGAGAAGCACAAGGCGATGTCTCTGGGCTTGCAAAGCAGGCTGGCGTGGCATCACCGCGTGACCGATTCGTACCAGGTTTGGAGTAAGCGTGGGAAGGATGCGCGAATCGCTGGCAGGTCTGCTGCCGAAGCATTTGCGGAAAAGTTCACGCGCAGCTTGACGATCCGATGCCGTGCGGAAACGCTGGATGTAGAGAGAAGCAAGATGTTCGATCGGATCACCAAGATTGTTGAAACCAAGATCGGTGTGCAGCAGGTCGAGCCACCTCATCAGGTCTCGCAAATTGAACTCCCATGGAGCGCCGATCCTTCCAAACGAATGCTTAACGACAATTTCGTGGTAAAGATCAAAGTTGAATCGAATCATCTTGCGCAGCCGCTCGGTGTCAAAATTGGGATAGAGATGCGAGCTGATGGCGAAAATGTCTTCGCCTGTCAGCTCTTCGATGTGAACTCTGATGAATCGGTTCAAAAACGACTTGGGAAGACCCTTCCTGCCGCCTCCCTGATGATGAGGGTTTTGAGCAGCAAAGATACGGAAGTTAGAATGCTTTGTGAACGAGCGACCGAGTTCTGGCACATACACGGTGCCACGGTGATCAAGACAGGAATTGAGACCTTCCAGCACGGTCTGAGAGGCCAAGTTCATCTCGTCGAGCAACACCCATTCTCCCTGCTGCATTGCGGTAAGGAAAGCCGCGTCGCGCCAAGCGAACTCGCCTGGGCCTCCCCCCTCGAGAGGCATGTCTGAACCGAACAAGTCCACGAGCTCGGTCTGGTCGGACAAGTTGATACGCGTGAGTGGTCGGCCAGCGCCAGAGGCAAGGGCAGTGATGAGACTGGTCTTACCGGCACCTGGGCTACCTTCCAGCAGTACTGATTTGCCTGGCACGGAAAGCGCTCGGAGGACACGCATGGCGTTGGAAGCGGATGTCCTGGCACCGAAGCTGAACGAACCGGGTGCCTGTGAAGGCAGGCCGAGACTTCCTCGTGGGATCGAGAAGGGACCGATGCGCAATTGCTCCTCTGAGAGATCCACTTCGAAAAAGCTTGAGACTTCAGGGTCATACTCTGACGGTGCGATCAGTTCGGCGACCTTGGCAAGGCAGCGGTCTCGGAGTTGGTCGAGGCCTGCTACGGTCATGGCAGCGGTAGCGGGCAGGGCACCCAATCCGTCAATGATGGTCAAAGAGGCACCATGAGCGAAAGCCAGAGCCGGTTCGAGGGAGGCGGTAAATGATAGCTCGTTCATGAACGACGCCCATGTGAGAAGATCTCGTAGACCTAAGCCAGACTGATCACGTCCGCCGATCTGGTGGATGAACCAGTCCGAAAAGTCGAGAATGCGCTCCGTCCACGCAGCGAGGGTGGCATCCTTCCACTGCGCGTTGATGATCTGGATAAGATCGCTGCGAATGTCGACATGAGGTACCCAGATCTCTGTGAAACGGTTGCGGAGTGCGGGGGAGAGCTCCTTCTTGCCGTAGTCACCACCAGGATTCATAGTGGCGAGTACTTGAAAGCCGTCTGCGCCCGTGATCTGGGTTGCTGAGATGTCAGCTTCCGAACTGAGATGGCTCGATGAAGTGGCTCGCTCTGCAAGCACCAACGTGCGTGCGGGCTCGAGAACACTGTTGAGACGCTCGAGCACACTGTCGTCCGCTAGGGAGATCTCATCGAGCAAGACGTGATCACCTCCTCGCATCGCCTGAACCAAAGGACCGTCTCGCCATTCGAAGAGCGCTGTGGCTTGGTACGCGCTGCGTACTGCGTTGCGTAGCATGTCTCGAGCTTGTTCCCTCTGTAACTCGTCAAATGATGCAAGTCGTTCGCTCTCCTTGGACAGTATCGCTTCAATGAAGGACAAGACGTCTTCGAGCTTGCTTCCTGCACTGAGATTGTGAGCGATCTGAAGAGCGTCCAGGGCTTCGATGCAAGCTGCCTTTGCCGCGCTTTGCTGGGCGGCTCTGTTACGGAGAGGACGCTGACCACCCAAAAGATCAGCGGTGTCCGTGTTCTGGTGGCAATTAACACAATGAAGCTCACGGCCGAAGGCGGTGGCGAGTAATTCGCATACGGACGTCTTACCTGCACCCGTCTCTCCGACGAGAAGGACGGGCTCGTTGTAGCGCAAGCTGGTGGCGACGAGACATAGCAATCGCTGGAATGCGGATGTTCTCACGATGCTGGTGTTGGATAAAGCGCTGATGATGGAATTGCCTAGTCGTTTGCCCATGCGCGCCAGTGTTGCCTCGCTGCCAGTTCCCTCCAACGAATACATGTGATCGATGTCGAGCTTGACGCGCATGATCTTCTCGATGACATCCTTGACCGTCTCCTTGTCATCCGAGCGACGTGCGCGCTCAGCGATGAGCATGTAACCGTTCTCTGCCAACTGCTGGTAGCCGACAGCCTCTCGATTACCCCAGCGGAAGAGATCGCGCAGGGTAACGAAGGCCTGCTTGGTCTCAAAAACACGGCCGGCCTGTCGGCGCTTCTGCAATTCCTCAAAGACGCCGACGATGCGCGACGAGTATGAAGGCGCGATCTTGCATCGGTTCGTGAGGATGGTCTCGAGTTCGGCACGAGGTACATCGTCAAAGTGAAGCTCGAGGAATCGGTTGCGAAAGGCACGACTCAGAACCTTTCGCCCAGCATACAGACCTGGAGGGTTCTGCGTCGCAAACAGCATGAAGTGAGGATGGGGCTTTACTGTCTCACCCGTCTCGGGGATGACAAGCTCGCGATTATCGTCAAGCAAGCGGTTGAGAGCCTCGAGAACGTCGGTAGGGGCTAGATTGAGCTCGTCGAGTACAATCCAGTCTCCTTTTCGCAGCGCCTTGACGAGCAAGCCTTCCTGGAAGCGGAGCTTTCCCGAGTCAGGATCCGAAGCATACGAGCCAATGTATTCTTGAATGTCAGTGTGCTCGTGGTTGTTGATACGAACAAATCGATGCCCGGTGCGCCTGGCGAGATACTCGACGGCACTCGTCTTACCCGCCGACGTTGGACCCTGAATGAGGACGGGAAAGCGACGTGTCAAAGCGGCTCGAGACAGGCCGACGAGCTTGCTCTGCACCGAAGCCGTGAGGATGTAGTCCTCGGCGGCATCGAGTGCTGCAGGGCCGGTTGGTAGCCAGAAAGGTCCAACTTGGACAAATTTACCCTCGTCAGCTCCTCTGGGCGCTGGGGGCACAAAGGTGGCGATGGCACGAGCGTTCTTCGCCTTGGCCAGAGTATGACGCTCAATGATGGCACGCACAGTCCTGGCGCTGGCTTCGTCCAGTAGCAAGGTGAAAGCCATAATGAAGCCTTCCCAAAGACTGCGTCGCAATCCGTACAGGGGCGCGATATCGGTTGCAAATGTCAATGCGCGAGACAGGGTACGGATGGAGTAGTGAGGTCGCTGATTGGCGCCGTCGGCCAGTTGATGCTGTTGGGCCAAGCGGCGGATCTCGGCATAGCATTCTGCAACGTCCATGATGGCACTCCGATCGCCTAGCGCGTGTTCGCCGATGTACTTCTCCACGATAGCCGTGAGTGCGTCACGGTCAGAGTCTGGGCTGGGCACATACAACTCGGTGAAGCGCGATCTCAAGCTTGCAGGCAGGTCCTTCTTGCCGACGTCGGTGGCGGGATTCATGCACGCGAAGAGACGGAAATTGGGATGTCTTGGAATAGGCTCGAGATCGCCACGCTCGGTGAGTGTGATGCTCGATGTGGGAGATTGCAAGAGGCCGGTGAGACTGTCGAGTGTCTCCGCAGCGGCCAGATTGATCTCGTCGAGCAGGATCCAATCTCCCTGACGGAGCGCCTTGACAAGAGGTCCCTCTACGAAGGAGAAGACTAAGTTCTTCTTCTTGCTGCCATGCTGAAGGCCAAAGTCCCTTGCCTTTGCATCCAGTTCGATCCATTCTCGATCGAGCTCTGCCTCAGCACGCGCATCATCGACGTTGGCGGGCGAACCCTCGGTAGCTCCACACTCTGTCTTACGCTTCTTGCGTGAGCCAGAACCGAGGCGAACATCGTTGTCAGCATTCGTGATGCTATCGTCCGCGCCGGCGTTGCCGTTGTTCTTGGCTGCACCCTTCTTCCGCTGCGAGGCCATCTTTGCGGACTCGCGCCACAGCATGGCCAATCGCGACCACTTGCCAGCAACGAAGGCTTTGCGCTCGGCATCGACGAAGCGCGCGTTTCGACGAGACGAGAAGGTTCGCGCGAAAAGCGAGTTCCATTGATCGTGGAGCTCGGTCGCAGGTACTTTGGGATCGAGCGGCTTAAATGCTCCAAACAAATCACCACTTTCGGTCTGCTGGCTCAAGTTGAGCGCTGCCATGGGTTGTCCGAGGAGCGATGCGAGGTGTTGAATGACGGTGGTCTTACCAGTGCCCGTTTCACCAACGAGGAGGACCGGTTCAGCGAGTACAGTGCATACTGACAGTCGCTCAAGGAGCAGCAAAGATGGCTTGGTCAGAGCGAACTTCCGAGAGACAGGTGCAGCGCGTCTGGTAGTGGCTTTCAATCGGCGAAGCAGCTCACAGCGGCCTACACGGATCATACTCGAGCCAGCGTCAACAGGCTGTCCCAATGCCGTTGCGTCGATGATTGATTCTGTGGATCTGACGGACAGCTCAGGAATGCGCTGCTTCAATGCCCACCATGCACGCTCGCTGGTCAGCCCAAGCTCTTCGGCAAGGAGTTCGACCAGGGCACCGTAGCGATCCGTAGTCTTGCCGTTCGCTGCTTTCGGTGCTTGCTTCACGATTTGCATCTCTTGAGCTGGAGGTACCGATCCTAGAAAGATGTCGCAGGCTTCGATGAAAATCTCTTCTTGCTGTATTGGATTGCTGAGTGGATCAGAGACCATGGCATGCTCCGCCGACAGAAGGCGTTCGACACGGCGACACCACTTGATGAGATCTCGCAATGTAGCCGTACGTACGCTACCGGCACTTGCACCTGTGCCCTTCGTAGTGGCATGCAGAGAGGCCGCCGAGGGCTGCGTAGCGCGACGAAGCTTGTGCCAAGTGGCTACTAAGCGGTTGGCAAAGTGAGACTGCTGGCCAGTGAGACGAGGGAACTTGTTTGCCAGAATGCTGCTGACATCGCTTTGAGTTGGCGAATGAATGAACACTTCGGACCAGTGAGAGCTGCCTAAAAAGGTTGCACTGGATTGCGTACGAGCGTTGTGCGTGGAAGATGCAATGGATCTTGTGGCGAACAGGGCGAAGCCGTCGCCGGCACTGACCTTACCGCGGCTTCCGAGGTCGACAACGGCGCGGGAACCGAGTGCTTTCGTGGGGCCGAGTTGCTCTACAAGTCGTGCAACTATGCTGAGTACCTCGGATCCAGCCTTGTCAATGTCCTCGAGTACGACCCACTTGCCTTGGCGGACAGCTCGTGTTAGGGCTCCTTCAGTCCATTCGAACTTCCCCGGCTGTGTAGGACTGGACACGAAGGAGCCAAGAAGCTGCTTGGCGTCGATGCCGGACTGATCACCAAGCTGGATGGTGAGGAGATGGCTAGCCATCAAGGGTGCCTCGGCGCCCTTGAGCAGCTGGGAAAGGTATCGGATCAAGGTCGACTTGCCGCTGGATGGAGGACCTGAGAGGAGAATAGGGTAGTCGAGGCCGAGTCGAAACGCAAGCTCGGATAGTGGAAGCGTGATACCAGCCGTTTCGACGAATCGATCTTCAGCGGTCGACGGTTCGATGGCAATATTACGAGGAGAGCATGCAAGAAGGACACCGCCAATGCAGCAGACTTCTGGCGAGAGGTCGCTGAGAGTCAGGGCAGCATGTTTCTGATTCGAGGATGGCAAAAATTGCACCATGCGAGATAATACTGATGACCTTGCGCGTTCGATGCGCGAGAACTCTTCCAATTCGAGTGTCCACAGGTTGACTCCGGCTGCTTCGAGAGTGAGCGGAGCGAGAGCGTCGACGCTGTATGTATCGGTAGTCCCCGCAGAGGCCAGTCCGAGGCACTTTTGCTGCAAGTCGAGTCGACCCTTCTCGCTCACTCCTTGCTGCAACGCAAAGAAGTTGAGGGCGAGCAATCGCGTTGGAATCGAGACGGAAGCCTCTGAAGAGTGCATCACGCGGTGGGACCACCGCGCAAATGTTGGTCCTACATCATCAGATAGGCTATGAGGCGCGGCGGCAACGATTCGGTATAGGTCAAGCAGGACCTGGTTGAGCAGTTCGGGCTGGGCGAAGGAGATGCTGTGTTGCAAAGAGATGAAGGCGCGAGTGCGGACAAAGTTGGACAGGGGGCGATGGACTTGTGGAAAGATGCTGATGAGGATGGCGAAGGAGTGTAAAGTCTTTATGAGAACATCCAATTCTGCACTATCCTTGTTATATGCTTGTCTGAGACTTCGCACGAGCAGATCCAAGAGTAGTGGCTTGAAATGAGCAGCGACTGAAAGAGTGCATGATGGTTCGAGGAGCAGGCTGGCGACACGGTTGAGCGCATCAGCTACAGGAACGCCGCTTTCGAGGGCTGTGATGGTCTCCTGCAGCACAGCGACAGCATCAGAATGGATCAACAACTCTTCCGCCAAAGCAGTACAGCTTGTATAAACGTCGATATCGAGTGCTGAGGGGCGTGTTGCACTTGCGGACGCCTCGCCGTGGGCCTTAACTGAGGCCGGGTCTGAAACAAGACCCATGTTATTGAAAGATACCGAGCTCCGTGTTCAACTTGGAGCACTGATCTACGAAAAATTGGACGGCGATGAGCATGTGTTGATCTTAAAGAGAAGCTGAAAGGGTCCAGCGGGTCGAAGCTTCACCAGTCCGAGACTGACGTGCAAATGTTGCGTCGACGCGGCTGGGATTGCAGAACAACGTCGGATGTCTGACTATCTAAGCGCGATGTTGCTATGTTCTGTCCTCTCGGAAGTGGTCGAGGAGGATGAGAGTAGTGCAGGATGATGGCATCGAGGGGGATTGGGCTTTGGTGTACAAACTACCTCGATCCACTCGTGTAGGTCGTACACAGAAGTAAGCGATATGTTTCTTCTCGGATTTTTCTGGTTGATGACTTTTTTTTTTTTTTTTCTCCCTCTTTCTCCACCACGCTCCACACGAAATTTTCCCATTTCAGACACGCTTTTTTGTTGACACATTATTTGTGAGGGATGATACTCTAAAAATTCCTCAAAGCCTCATTATTTAAGAGTCAAGATGGTGATGGTGGTGGGGGAATTCCGAATTCCGAGAGTCAGCCAATCTTTTTCTGGTTTGTACAACAAAGACTTCTCTTTTCGTTATTCTAACCTCGAGAACACTACCTTGGACGCATCACAATCATACACACAACTATGTCGGCGCTTCCAGGTAAGCATTGCGATAAAGAATCGACAATAAAGCCTAAAGGACACTTGCTGATAAGGACATGGATGCATTATCTCTCTTTCTTCCACTTTATAGACAAAATCGGCTCGCTCCTCTTCTGCCCGAACTGCGGTTCGTTGCTCGACGTGCCCGGTGACGAGGATTTTATCAAGTGTCCCCCATGCGGTGCGGTACAAAACGCCAAAGGTAGGTGTCTAAGAACAGTGCAGACTTGAAAAAAACGACCATCTGCAAACGAGAGTCCAGCCGTTGACCATTTTCCCCTTCGGACCTATCTCGTCCTACTGCTCTACTCCTCTTACTGCTCTACCTCAGTCTACGACAACCTCTCTATCGTCACACGCTCCCATTCATCAGCATTTCCGTCTGCCTTGCGTCAAAAGCGACAGCTCGTAAATACAGCAGCTGCACTCGGTGACGACAATAAACCTCAGGAGGCTACCATCAAGGAAAAGTGCCCAGGCTGTGGAAACGACGAAATGAACTTCCACACACTTCAGCTTCGATCCGCCGACGAAGGCACCACCGTCTTTTACGACTGCCCAAAGTGCGGATACAAGTTCAGTCAGAACAACTAAATTTCCTTCTCAGCCTCAGCCATCGATTCACGATATCACGACCCTTATACTACTTTGATTCGAGTCATATCCCTGCTTGTAAACCCTTACCTTTTTTGCATTCCTTTGTTCCTGTCACCGTTGTATTACTAGCCTCCGAACATTTGACCGTTGCATCCTGTTGTACAGTGTGTTACGCTCAGAGGCCGACAAAATCAGATCGTGCGCTACGAGACGGTTCAGAAATCGCCCTCCTCGTCATTCTCCACATCCCAGTCGAATGCAGCCTCAAGTTCCTCCGCTTCCTCATACATCTTATCCAAACCCGTCAGCTTTTCCAGGTACTTTTCCTCCTTAAAGGCCTGAAGTAGCATTTCAAAGCCAGAGGAGCGATACGCTTCAATCACTGAAGCACTGCATCCGGTGCACCGATCGTACGCCTGGCCAACCACCCTGAGCGTGTTGAATTGCGCCAAGAAGCCCCGCAACTGGTGTGGTACAATCCCAAGCACGGTCGTAGCATTGGCGATGGCTTGCATATCCTCTGTGCCCTGCCTGGACGACTCGCCAGCTGTGGCGGGGGCATCAAGACCAAGCTTGTGCTGCAATACCGAAACCATCAGTTCCACGGCCGATGCACCCGCAATTGCAGCCAGACCAGGTCGCGTCACTGTACACATCTGGTCCAGCGTGCGGTCGGTCAAGGAATCTGATGGCGCCACAATATCGTTGCAGAAGTAACAACCCAGACGTCCGTGCCAGCTCTTGTTCGCGTCCACGCCTTGCTTTGGCGCTTCGACTTCGTTCGCCGACTTTGGTGGAGCACCATGGCGCATGACCAGATAGCTATCGAAGCCCAGCGCAGCGTTGATCACGAGCTTGGACTTGGCAGCGCCCAGAAGCGTCGGCAGCCATCTACTTTCTCTCGAGTCCATCAGGAGGTAGACGACGTCGTGTTCGTCCATGAGCTTCTCGAGTCGTTCTACATCAGCTTTGACCTGCTGCTCGCTATTTGGTGGCACGGGATGCCCTGGCATCGGGATACTGAAGCTGACGCCTTTTGCATCAACGCCAGGGTAGATACGCATCAGATTCTTTGCCGCGCACTCGGCCTTGGGTCGTCCGCCCTCCAGACAGTCCTCAAAGTCGAACAGCGGCTGCCGCACCGGATTGGAGAACGACACTTTTGCCGAGTCAACAAATGTGATCTGGCGCACACCCCAGCCTAGAAGCGCGCGAGCAACGTAGCATCCTAGGGTACCTGCGCCGAGAAGAAGGCAGCGAGTGTTTTGAATTGTTTCCAGCTTGATTTCCGGCATGATTCGCCAGCGCATGAGCTTGAGGTTCAGATCGACTGCTTGATCGGCCAGCTTTCTCGGGTCCATCAGGGGTCCTAGATCAGCCACCTTGGGAGCGAGCTTGCCTTGCACGTTGCGCTCCCAACCTACACCGTCCGGAACTTGATCGTCGTTTGCCTTGCACGAGAGCCATGTTCTTCTCCCTTCCAACTTAAGACCAGACGGTGTTTCATCGTCCTTTGATGTTGGAAGATGTATATGCCCGACTACGCTTCTCATGCGATCGGATGTGAGTGCGACCCCGCCTTCGTCCTTCCAGCAGATGACTTGAGCTTGTTCGATGCCGAATCGCGCATGGAGGTAAGCTAGAAAATTACGCAAAGGCCAGCCCGGTATCTGCGAAGCTCCAGAAGGGTCCACGAAGCCAATGTAACGCTCCTTCTCGGGGACACCATCGAAGAAGGAGGAATAAGTAGATATCCTGCCGACAGAAGAATCTGTGCTGTTCGAGGTCTTGAACAGAAAGAACCCCTGGCCAATAGTCTGCTGTTGAATCCAGGTACCTATCGCATGGCGTTGGGACGCATCGAGATCGGTAGCGATCGGCCGCCACGCATCCGCACCGTCTGCACTTTCCGTCAGCTCCCACGCTGGATTGGTCACGAGGGCAGGGTAGGCAAACCAGTAGTAGAACTTATATTTCTTCAGGTCAGCAAAGGTGAGGGCCAAGAAGGTGGTCAGAAACGTCTCGGGGTCCTGCTCGACGTTCGATAGGCCCTTCCAGATGCTTTGAAGCGTCGAGCCAAAGATCGCTTGCTTGTCTGCGTTGCGGAAAGCTTCGATAGTGTTGAAGTTCTTGAGAGAGCCACGGGCTTTGATGGTGGTTGATGACTGCTTACTTGTTGAAAAGAGCGGAGTAGCCGAGATGGATGGTGAGTTGTGTGACGTGTCTGTGGACTGGAGACTTGCAGCATCCAAGCCGATCTGACCACCAAGCGACACCGATTCGCCTGTTTGACGATCGAGGACTACCTTTCCAGCGGAATAGTTGGCATGGATCTGAACGGTCTCATCGCTGAGTTGGAGCTTGTCGATCTTGAGAGAGGAAAGCTCCTGCCAGAAGGTGGGGTGGATGTTGGTGCTGAATGGTGCAAACTTGAGGATCGCCATAGTTGACTCGGCTGATCTTCTTTCCTCTCTAGAGCCAGCTAGCACAATGGAGAATCGTAATCTAGCGTTTCTGCTGCAATCAATGTGTTGAATACTTCACTGTACGGGACTGCACTGGATAGACTAGGCTGTATTGTGAATGGTGTTGCCAGGGATCGTGAAACAGGGCTTTTAGGGTCCCTGAAAGGGTCCAACGCGGGTGACGAATCTGGCTCGTGCTCAGCTCTCGCCACAAAGGATTCAACCAATGCACCGTTTTTGTGACCACATTTATCGGGAGTTAATTCACAGCCACTTTACGGGTGATCGTAGGGCGTCCCAGACTCTGAAGTTTAAGGTCCTTACAGCTCAGGCTACAAAGATCAGTGTCTGACAAATGAATGGTTGAGGTCTGACAGCTCTTATTGCAAAGGCAGAGCTGCAGAGGACACAAAAGGTGCTAGAAATACAACAAGGTTCATCGAGGTCGAGTCAATGGGTAACTAGAGACACAAGACAAAGGCATGAGCGTGCCGGGATATCTGAACAGTAAGTGCAGGACTGGGATCATCTTCGGATCAACCCAGGTGAACCGCCAGATGCAAGGGGTGGTGCTTTACCTTTGACACCCTGGTACGCTTTACCGCCGAAGGGTAAGGACGGATCGAATGGCCGTGGTGCATGGGCGTTGTTCAGCGATGATGCAGATTGATACGCTGAATGACTTGTAGAAGGCAGTACTGAGGTTGAAGCTGGCACTTGACCAGCTTCTTGGCGCCGCTTTTCCCTCTTGGCTGTCTTCCAAGCCGCTCGGATGGCAGGGGCGGCGCTCACAAGCTCGTCAGCTTCAACACCATCACGGATAGACTTGAGGATCTTCTCGACGATCGAAACGTGGTTACCATGGTGCTTATCGTCACGAATGCGCATCATCCTCCACCTTGGAGGCAGTGTCAGCCCTTGAGAAATGTAGGGTTCGGTAGCAGGACTGGTGTCAACGCTCCAGACGCATTCGACAATGCGATCGTCAAATTGCTCTCCGGACTCTACCATTTGCCTCCACTCTTCCGGCTCCACCCACAGCTCGTCAAAGAACTCGTAGTCTTCGCTTGCGGAGGCGCCCAGGAACTGGTGAAGCTCGAAAAACGGCATGACGCAGAGATTCGGAAGATTGCCGCGAGGGTCGCGCTCCAGATCGGGTGGGAAGCGGAGGATCAACTTGAAGTCGATTGTATTCTCGTTTGGTGGTTTCCACTTGAGAATCTTGGGATCGGTGCCCATGACATACCCACTGTCTAGGCAAGTGAAGATGAGGCCGTCATTGCCATGCAAAAGGTTCGGGACCGTCTCGTAAAGCACCATCTCAATACCGTAGGCCAGGTCCATTCTTTTGACCTGAACATCGAATGGCCTTCGAGCTGCTGCCGCCGGATTTCGTTTGAGGTACTCGACATAAGGCGGATAGACGAAACTCTTGAGACGACCGTAGCGCTTGCTGAGAGGACGATGTGCTAGCAACTCTCGATCCAACACGATCAAATCGAAAAGCAGCAATACAAGTTTCTGCTTACCGCTTGCATCCGTATCGATGACGAGTTCTCCATCCATCAACGTGTGGTTGCGCATGCCATGATTGCGGGCGACCTCGGGATCTTTTGGCATGTGGTGTGGAAAGATGACGCCGTCCACCTTGTAGTAGTCGTTCTTACGGTCGATAAGAAAGACCTCCTGAATACCTGTAAAAGAAGGGATAACGATGAGGATGAGGACACGTTGGCCGTCTGACTTTTCGCAGACCCAGTAGTCTTCCGATTGCAGGAGGTCGATTGAACTTTTCTCGAAAGAGACGGGTTGTGCTCCTGGGAAGCGCGCATGGCTGAGGCGGCAGAGGTCACGAACATAGTCTCGAAGGAAGCTGAGCTGCTGCATATTGTCCACCTTTCGGCCTGGTACGTTTGGAACGCTGGCAGCATGGCCTGGCGGCGCCATGGTTGGTATCGAAGCTACGACCGACAGCAGCAGTAGACACGACTCAAGATCGCAGCCGAGGGTGTCAAAGATGGCGGTAGTCGACACGAAGCAAGGGCCAAAAGAGCGATTAATACTGCAGCTGGATCGCTGGCCACAGCCCAGACGCCTTTCGAAAAGGCGATAGCGATGTGCTAGTCCGTCGATCTGATACGCAACAAGGATGATTACATACGTGATGTGCTCAAAAGGATGGCCAAGATGGACATAGAAGTAATAGCCGATTTCAAGTTTTTTTGAGCAGCCCGATTTTCGAGCAGTGCGATCAAATTTCAGTCGTACGATAAAGAGAGTACGGTATGACGAGGAGCTTTCGACTCCCATCGGCCTCGCACTTCTAACGTCCACGTCTGGAGCATCGTATCATATCTCAGGCCTTCTTCATCATCGCACACCAATCTGATATCATGAGTGAAAGAAGTACAGCTGAGTGCAGTGGAAATTTAGAGTGTTCAACGCCTGTTTCCAACGATTACTGCGATTGTGGCACCTGCGCTCAGTGAGCTGGGTTGTCTACAGACTTTGTTCGTCACCGCCGGCCACGTGCTTGTCGACATACAAGATGCCAAACGAGTGTGTGCGCTACACTATATGTTTGCTGAACTAGCCGCAGAGAGCTTTCGGTACAGTAAATACACGAAAACAAAGAATTTGCGACCAGTGTGCATGTGAAGATCCATGCTTAAGGGGAACGAGCGGATCGAATCTTAGGTGCCGGCGGCGGAACGCTTGTTCTTAATTGTACTTGGCCTCGATGCCGACACGAACCCCTATTTTTGGAATAAATCAACCCTGCTTCATCGCTACAGAAAAGCTCATCTCTCGCCAGAATGAAAGCTTGAGAAGAAGGCAGGCGAACCAAGTCTAGATCCTAGTCCTAGCTCTAGTTGATATGCTTCGGAAAGTCCGACAAAACATCCGCCAATGCTAGCGCACAGTACAGCGTGGCTACTGAAGAGACAATGATTAGATTCAAGTTTCTTTTCACTGTAAAGTTGGGACTGAGATGCCGAAGTTCGAGGCTTTGTTGCAGTAGATACTAATACAGAGCAGTATTTAAGCAACCTCTGTCAACGCTGCACAGAGGATGATCTTGTTCACTGTCAGAGTCATTCATTCCAGGAGAGAAGACAATTGAGACAGCCCACCTGTCTATTGGCCTTTCTTTCCTAACCGTCGTTGGCTGTCGGCCAACCCGCTCCCTTCGCCACTGAAATTCCCCTCTATTTCTTTGCCTTCTTTCGGCTGAAATTCAAGACAAAATCCAAATTCTCAAAAATACCCGGCGAAGCACAGCCGCCCGCACAGCCAGGTTACACTCTGTGCCCTTTGCTCCCACGTCTGTCGGGACGTAGATCGGTGGGCAGCACACCACAGGACAAAACAGCTCAGCACACAAAACAGCTCAGCACAGCTCACCGCATAATCGCGAATGGCGTACGACAGAGCCTGGTTTGGTGTTCGGATGTGCCGACGCCTTGCGGATTTATGGATTGCGCCCTTTCAAGCCTCTGACGCTTCCCTTCTCAACGTCAACCGTCATTTCGCTTTATAACGACATCGTCTCGTTTCCTTATTTGGACCCACACATCTGCCTGATCCTACATCTCGTTTATCCACACAACATCGATACTAACTCGTCAACAATGTCGGCCAAGGACTATTACGGAGGTCAAGGTGGTGGTACGTATCATTTCTTGTTTGGGCAGAGTTGACGTCTCCGACAGCATTGCACCATGTTCAGGTACTCAGTCTGCACTATCGTCGTTGGACATGTACAATCTGCACTATCATGGTTGGACATGCATATCGGCGCCGCAACGGTCGAGTGGACATACACACTTTGAATTGGTACGGCACGCTTGCACGGATTCGATGGAAGATCGTCTCGTCTCCGAGAGAGCCAATGGCGTGCAAGGTCAGCTCCCATGAAACGTTTAATACTGGATGGACGATGGTCTCACAAAGTCGCCGACTCTCGCAATGACATCGATTGTGCAATGCGAGCATCTGCATGGCTCTTCACTGCTTCCATGACGCATCCAGCGTTCGGGGATGCAATCACGCCAACGTGCTGGACGTGGATGGATGTCAGATGCATCCTTGCATCCTCGCAGCCGCGCTTGCTTCACATCGACGAGCACGAACTCCGGCCAACTAGCCAGCCTTGTCCGATCGTCTTCATATTCTTACGTTCTAACTTTTTTGCGTTCCCTCTTTCTTTGAATATGCTGTTTCATTTGGCTCCACAGGCTACCCCCAGCAGGGCTACCCTCAACAGGGCTACGGTCAGCAGCCTCAGCAGGGCTACTACCCTCCCCCACCCCAGCAGGCCTACGGTGGCCAACCTCAGCAGGGCGGCTACTACCCGCAGCCCCAGCCTCAGCCCGTCTACGTCCAGCAGCCTCAGAAGAAGGGTGACGGAGGTGGACCCGGTGCTTGCTGTGCGTGCTGCGCCGGTATGCTCGCATGTTGCTGTCTCGAGGACCTCTGTCTCGGTACGTCAAATATTACCAGTTCGGATTTGCCCTCTCTGTCTCATCACTCATTCGCTGACCTTGCTTTCCCACCATTATGCTTTTGCTCGGCTCGTACAACCTAACAGACTGCATGTTCTAATCCGTGACATCCTTCTATCCAGCCCTCCCTCTTTCTGGATGTAGCAAGCACTGCCGGCGTCCACCTCGAACTATTCTCTTTGTATATCCATCTCCTGGGACATGATTTTTCAAAGGGCGCGTAGCTAGAACGCACCTTTTACCAAGTAGTGCTGTTTGCTGGAGCTCTGCACGCTAGTCCTGTTTATGAACCTGTATATAACGTCGATACTTTCTAGTACACCCTTTTCCTACATCTGTGCGCCAGTCGCTTCCTTTGTGTGGACCTCCGTCCTGCAATGTCTGCATCGGATGCAAAACCCTTTGTCTGCCCCACGAGGTCGATGCAGCCTTTCGGCTCTTCTGGAGATCGGACACGCCATGGTTCACTTTCTTGCTTAGGTACAGCAGAAGGAGGAACACGCTCAGGTGCCGGAACGCCGGTCGCCCCGCGATGGGCTTAGATCTAGAAAGCGAATCACACAAACCATGGCCTTCGCCCCCTCTTTAGCCACCACATGGCATCTTCATGGCTAAAGCGGACCTATCAGTGACCACTCGCTCTGATCACGTTTCCAGACCGCCTGCGCATCTTTGTTCGAAGATCAAGAATGATGGAGGCAAAAAAATGATGCAAAAAGATGTTAGACCTATATTTATAACACCATGCTGGAAAAAGTAACTCCACATGGCCGAATGCAAAAAGAGAGGTCGATCACCGCTGAACGCGTACAGAGCAGGCAGAGACAGAGAGAGCACTTACGCACAGGCATTTGACTCAAGATTGCCCAGCTCACAATTAACACTTCCTCGCTCTTTCGTCACAAGACTCGTCTTTATCATCACCTTGACCATCGCTGCATCTTCTGTCCGCAACACGACATCACTACTCTCGCAGTCAGGTAGCACAAGCCTCAAAATTCTACCACTGAAAACTCTAGACGAGCAGTCCAGTTGGGCAAATTTAAAGCCATGAACTCGATGCTCTCGCGCTTCGACCAGCCAACGAGCTCTTTGTTTGGCGGCGACCAGCTTGGCGGCTCTAGCGCTGCTCAAGACCAGCTCATGGGTGCTCCAGGCCAATTTGCTCTGCCCAACATGGATCCAGCCACCTTTCTCTCGCAGTACACCGACGTCGACTCTTCCAACCCAGCTGCCAAGATCAAGCTTGCGCATGGTACCACCACCCTCGCCTTCCGCTTTCGTGGTGGCATCATCGTTTGCGTCGACTCTCGTGCTACTGCCGGCTCATATATTGCATCTGGAACTGTGAAGAAGGTCATTGAGATTAATCCTTACCTTCTCGGAACCATGGCCGGTGGTGCTGCTGATTGCCAGTATTGGGAGACATATTTGGGTATCCAGTGTCGACTGCACGAGTTGCGCAACAAGGAGCGAATCTCGGTCGCTGCGGCCAGCAAGTACCTCAGCAACCTCGTATACAGCTACAAGGGCATGGGTCTGTCCATGGGCACCATGATCTGCGGTTGGGACAAGACAGGTCCGGCGCTTTTCTACGTCGACTCGGATGGTACCCGTCTCAAGGGTGACGTGTTTAGTGTTGGTTCAGGCTCGACGTTTGCTTATGGTGTGCTTGACCAGGGCTACAAATGGGATTTGACCGACGAGGAGGCTCAGGAACTGGGAAGGCGATCGATCTATGCTGCTGCTCATCGTGACGCATACTCGGGTAACGTAAGTACATCCCACTCATACAGGCGCAGAGGGCACCGCTCGACAGATGTCGCGGCCCTTGTATGCGCTTGTCGATCATTGTTGCGTCTTTGGAGATCGAACCATGCTGACTTTGGACTGTTTGCATTGTTCTCTTCAACTTTAACAGACCGTCAACCTTTACCACGTGCGCGAGAACGGCTGGGAGTTCATCGCCAACTACGACGTATCGAAGCGTAAGTACAAACTCACACCCGATTTTCCAGTTGAAATCATCTGGAGAAACATTCGTAAGAAGAGAACCTATGTACTGACGTTGCTCTTACGACCCTTCCTCTGCTTTTTACCCGATTCTTTATCAGTCCACTATGACGGACCAGGAGACGACGTTCCCGGTGCACCAGGGGGAGGCTACGGTTGGGAAGTTCGCACCAAGGGTCTCTCGTCGAAACTCGAGGCACAACCTGGACAGACGATCAGCGGTCAGGGTGGACGTTTTGCTGATGAGCAGCCGCTTGCAGCGCAGGTGCGACCCGAGCAGGCATAGTGGCTGTGAAAGTTGTTCTCGCGTTCCCGTTGATCTTGTACATTATTTAGGCAATGATTCAATCATGAGACCATTTCAAATATTTGCTGTGTCTAAGTGACGATTTTGGCGGTGTTGAGCTTCACGATGAGTGCAAAAAACAGTGGTTTGTGGAGTGAGATTGAGGCCTTTCTCAAGCGCTGGACCAGGTTCACAGCTGTTAATAAAGCATGGCCATAAGAGATGCCGATGTTGGTGCTCAGCGACAGAATGACTCTTTTCTTTGTCGCGCGGGTGAATCCTTGTGGCATTTGGCTCACAAGAGACTGAAGATTCGATAGCGCAGGACCGATAGATTCAATTGGACAGGTGATTTCTATCTGACAAAGTACTGTTGAGCTCGCACGAGACGTCTTTCTATGTATGTGGCTCGATTGAATAGGCTTACGTAACTTAGAGCAATCGAAAGCAGGACCAAGGTCGGGATCGGACAAGCCGAAAACCGGCAATGCTCTGCTGTCCTGGGCATTCTGTCACAGACAAGCAAAATAGAAAAGGAAACATTTTTATTATTGTGCGGACCTCGGCTGTCAACCCCGCATCGGAAATCTCTGATTTTGCTCTTTGTTCCACTGTGACTTGTGCCTTTTCTCACTCGTGCCTACTCCTCTCAGGATATGCAGTAGCATCATGACCACATTGTACAGAAATGTACTTGTACAGCATTGTTCGTCTTGACGAAGCAAAATGGAACCAGAAATCGCTAGCAGCAGCCGGTCCGAGTAAAAAACGAAATCTATGCCAACACCGATGAATGCCACCGAAACCTGGCCTAAGCAACCACGCTTTTGGCGCCAAAGATGTATAAGAAGGGCTTGACCTCGCCACCCTTGCAAATGGCCGTCAAGCTTTTCAGTCACTTCAATTACACATCAACATGAAGCTTTACTTCTTGACGTTACTTCCTTTCGCCGCGGCAGCAGTGCAGACCGCACTTTCCGCCGCCACTCCTCACCGCCGAGATGACTGGCCTCACGGCCCTTTTACTACCGAAGGCAATCAGATCAAGAATGCAAACGGCGAACCCGTCATCTTTGTCGGCACCAATTGGCCCGGTTCCGGCGAGACCATGATCCCCGAAGGAATCGAATGGCGCTCCATCTCGGACATTGTTAGCATGATGAAGTATGTCGGATACAATTTTGTTCGTCACACCTACCCTATTCAGATGATCGACCAGATTTATGAGAACAATGGTACCGACATCACCGTCTACCACTCTCTCCTCTACGCAATGGGTGCAGATAACGGTACAAAAATCATGAACATGATAAACAAGAATAACCCCCAGATCACGAACAGCACCACTCGTTTCGAAGTGCTTTCGATGATTGCCGAAGAGGAAAAGAAGCAAGGTATGCTCATGCACCTCGACAACCACATCAGCCGAGCCCTCTGGTGCTGTAGTCACGACGATGGCAACGCTTGGTTCGATGACATGGATTTTGATGTATCCAAGTGGCACAGGGGTCATCGCTACATGGCCAACTGGGCAAAGCAACACTCGAACATTGTTTCCATGTCGCTGAGAAACGAATTGCGAAAGAGCGCAGTCAAGCCGAACCTCGAGTACAACTGGAAGACTTGGTGGGGCAACGTCAGCGAGGCTGCCGAGAACATTCATGCTACGAACCCTGACCTGCTCATCACCATCAGCGGTATGGACTATGATGTCGATCTCTCTGGGCTTACAACTCAGGCGAATATTCTGGATGCTCCATACGTGAACACGGACATGGACGAGATCGCCAACGCCGGATCGATCAAGCCAGAATATGCCGACATTCACAAAACGTGCTTCGGCAGAGCCAACAAGGCTGTGCTGGAGCTGCACGCCTACAAGCAGTCGACATACTATGCAGACCATCTCGAGGACTGTGGTGCGATCCAAGCTGGCCTCTACCGCTTTGGCTTCAACGCGCTGGGCGAGTCTGCCCGTCCCGAGTCTTGTACGAACTCGACGGAATTTTCCGACGCTTATGCTTGCCCGCAGGCGAAGCTCACTCTGCCCACGCTGCTGACCGAGTTTGGAGACGCCCAAGACTCAGGATACGGAAACGTGACAATGCAAAAATGCTTGCGTGACTTTACTACAAAGAACAAGATCGGTTGGGCTAACTGGGCTCTCGCCGGTAGCTACCGCATTCGACAAAATGTCGTCTTCAACAATGATACTTGGGGTTTGACGAACCCAACTTGGACCGATTTTCGGAGCAAGGAGACCGTCGACAACTTCTTGCGTCCCTGGATCAGTGATATGGGCAAGACCAACCTTGAGCTCTAAAATGCCACAGACATTCTTCTTAGATGCAAAAGAATGATATTGTCAGTATGGTCAAAGAGTTGCAGTGTTGATTGTAAGCTATATTGTTTAAATGCTCATGGATCTAGAATTGAAAGAGCACTTTCGGCAAAATCTTCTCGACAGGTCCAGTGAAATACCAATCAACCTCTTGATCTGAGCCAGGAGCAGCAGGGAGATCGTCGATGTTGAAGACGGCAACTTTGCCACGGTTTGAATGTTTAATAATGTCTGCAAACCCAGCTGCAGGGTAGACAGTGGAAGAGGTACCGAGCACGAGAATGAGATCGCAACGAGATATGAGCGGCTGAATGCGGTCGAGTGAAGGGATCGATTCGCCGAACCAGACCACACCTGGTCGTAAGAGACCGCCACAGTCTGGTTTTGTGCAATGCGGGAGCGCTTTGATGGGAATCCTTTTGTAGTCGCCCGAAACATCTTCGGTGCCTTCAAGGCCAGCAGAAAGGGGTTGACGCATATCTATGCGGACGTCGTCGCACTTTGTGCATATGGTCTTGAAAAGATTTCCGTGCATCTCAATGATTGAGTTCCTCGCCAACTCCAGAGACGCCTCAGAAGGCTGCGAAATTTCTTCTAAAGCACGACCAGATAGGCCATCCACATTCTGGGTGATGAGATGGAATGACTGTGCGCTGGGCATGAGCCGAGTGCGAATCGAGTCTAAGTTTGAGTTCACAAGAAGTTTGGCAATCGCCAAGTGTGCTGAGTTGGGCGCTGAAGAGAGTACGACTGATCTACGATAATGGTAGAATTGCCACACTTTGCTTGGATCACGTCTGAAAGCTTCACTGCAGGTGTCGATCATGCAGGGTACCCGGTCAAAAGGTGAATTGCTTTTGGTCAGTGTACCGTGGGAGCGCAAGTCAGCTGGCTGATGGTGGCTACTCACGGTGTTGCAAGAGACAGTGCATCATTCTGGCGCCACAGCCCTGACGTTTTTATTATAGCGCGGGAGAGATTGTACCCCGGAAAGACGAGAGAGAGAGAGAGAGAGAGAGAGAGAAAGAGAGAGAGAGAGAGGCATGAGCACCGACGTAAAGAAGCATGTTGTGACAAGTTCTGTAGAACACTTACCTCCAGCTCCTCGGAATGTCGGTATTCCGCTGGCAGCGCTTAGACCAGCTCCCGCCAATGCGATCGGATGACGGGCTTGCCAAAGCGCCTGTCGAAAAGATTCTGCTCCAATTCCCATGCCGTTGTCGAATACCAGCATGTGTATACGTGACCACGTGTGGCGTGCGCGACAGCCACAAGTGTGTTCCAGCGAAACGGATCGCTTGAAGCAAAGGAACAGACCTTACCAGGAGACGCCAGACGAAGAGTAGACAAAAGGTTGTGAAAGGGTGGTAAGAATCTGTTTGACACGGTTCTTGGAACGGGACGTGACTTTGATCGAGATTGAGCTTCGCAATGTCAAATTCCGAAACAAGTTTCCGGGCGCCTTTCTGAAGACCCGCCTTTCTGAAGACCCACCTTTCTGAAGACCAGGCCTATGACTTGACGATCGGAGTTCTCTTAGAAGATTCTCGGTGGCGGTTGAGTGGCGACAAAAAAGGGGAGCCGGTCCAGAGCAAGCATGCTCGTGCGGAACATGAGCACGGCAGGTGGCTTTACCGCCAACCAACAGATTACTTTCCGCCGCGTAACAGTCACAAGTGGCTTAGCATTTTTTTGACAGCTCGACTCATGCATGCAGGGACCCATCTTAGATGAGATGCTGCAAACATAATCTTATCCTCAGCCGCAGCCGCGATGGTAACACATCGACACACATACTGTACAGCTCAAATTGCCACCACCAACTTCCAGATCGTATATCTTCTCACGTGCTCTGCAACTTTCTAGAGAATTGTAAATGTGGCTGCAAGTTGAGCGGATAGGCTGCTGGCAGCTTCATTATAGTGCGCAGCAGTCCAGCCTTTTGCCTTCCCAGAATGCCGGTCGCAGAGCGGGAAGCTTGTCTTCTATGACACCCGCGTGCTGTTTATGGCCACAGATACTGGGATACTAGGTCACTTGAGGGCTTACACAATATATGCTCTGGTCTGAACACCGAATGCCGTTCATCTTGGATATATAGAAGCGATTCATTCCCAGGCATGGCCGCTTCCTTCTCATTCATCTCGTCCGGACCTTCAATACCTCTCATAAGGATCAAGCGGGACCCTCTACGAATACGCTTCCGATTCAGGGCTAGCGACCATTATGTACATATCGTTCAAGTCTTCCGTCATGCGTGCACGAGATGCGGTAGACGATCAGCAAGCCGCAGCCATGGCTACTTGGTCTGCCCGGATCGCCTACGCTATCAACTATGTCGTTCTCTACCTCACCATGTCACTCACTGCAGTGGTAGTAGTCGGTATCATGGGCTGGCTGGCTTTATCTCGCGTGCGAAGGTCTCCTTCCTTCATCATTCTCCTCGTATGCTCCGCTTTGTCAATTTGCGCTGTTGGTGTCAGCAATTCCATGAACAAGGATGTGATTGTCCACCGCGAGAAGCGTCTCAATGCTAGCCTTTACACCACTTCGGCTGCTATTGCCATGTGTGAGTCCTTGGACTCTCTAACAGTGGGCTGCGGCTGTGCAATTTCTGGAACTGACAGCGTGCCATTTCCTCCTGCAACTTATCGCTTCAACAGCTATCCCCTTCCTGGTCGACTTCACGCTCATTTTACGCATTCTCGCCTTCTTCCCATACAAGTTGGCGACTGCCTCCGGTCGCAGCCGCTATACGCGCTGGGTTACTATCGCATTAGCAACACTCTTGCCTGCGATTCGAGCTGAACAGCACCGACAACGGACAGCCGTGACCCCAACGCACATATTCCGCAGTCAAGGCCACACCAACAAGTTCCTCACCACTCATCACAGCTTTGACACTGATGAAGAAAAAGACATCGACCACAAGATCCCTTCTAGCTCATCCACTGTCGATCTGGCCGTACTCGAGCAACAGGCGATCGCTACACTCAAGCATTGTCATAACAACCAGGATGCGAGACCTCGTTCGCCTGAGCCTAAGCCAATCACCCTCGACAGAGACGAACTAGAAGGTGTGTCAGTGCAGAGGATGTTCCGCCCTCAGAATCCACTAAGGCATGCTCCCGACGTGAGCGGGATCGCTGTCACTACTGTCACCGAGGAAAAATGGAGCAAGGCCTAAGCTCTCCCATTGTGGTCTGCTTCCATAGACGTTGTACTCATTGTGTCTCTTCTTTCCGTACGTGATTCGTAACTTGGTTTCCTGTCACTTGTCCATTCAATCACTCAATCACTTCGTCACGCTTCACTTTAGATGTCCTTTCGTTCGGTTTCACGGCTGATTCTGTCACGTTTTGCATTCGATCGTATGAAAAATATGTTTTGCGCAATGTCGGTTTCGGTTCCCTTCCCAACGTTCCGCTGAGAGATTTCCGTCAAAGTAGACGGAATGTTTAGCTTAAACTGATACGATGATGGTATTGTTCTCACTATGGAGTTTGAATGCGGGGTTCCTTCTTCGAGGTTCAGAAGCGTATAATACGCTACCGCTGTCAATCTCGCTCCTGGCTTCACGCTCCTGTTCATGCCGCTAAGAGTGTCTTCTCTTTTGCTTTGCATAAACGTGTTCGAAAGCCGTCAATGATGCTAATAGGCCGAGCTTTGGGGGAACAAAGAGCACTTGCTTTGTCGAACATTTACCACTAACTTGCATGAGAGGCCTGTGGAAATACGTCATGATGCTCGTGCAACACTGATGCCCAATTTAGAAGGTGATCATGATGCATTTCAGCTTTGCCACAAGATCATTGTTGGCAATGTGAGCTTACGACTTGTGTGCTCGGAATTGGAGACACAGCCTAATTTGTTGGTCTGTCACCATCATCCGAGATCTTTGCTGCAAGTTGCTACATTTGGCTAGTTTTGTCGCCCAACATCTCGCTCAGCGCCTCGTGACTCTGTATGAGCATGGTCCCCGCACAGGCATCGCTCGCGAACGATCAAGCAAGCTTGATGATCATGCGGGCATCTGTTAACAGTTAAAAGCTTGGGCCTCATGCTCCCCACTTTTCTCACAATCACATACATCCATCCTTCGGAGCGTCTAGATTTAACTACTTAAAGGTGTATATATGTGCCTGTGTTTTCTGCTTGGTGATCGCCTATCATCAAAAGGCATCGCTTCTCCTCAATCTTCGGGACTGCAATACCCTTCGCCACGGATGCCAACAAGAACCTGTAACAAGAAGAACGACCACGATACTCTCATGATGCTTTCCGCTTCCATGTGCTTCAAAGTTATGGAACTCGTCCCCGTGTCGCTCTCGATCGCCAAAGCCTTTCCTCTTCACAAGCGTGACTTTGGCCCTGTCACGATCTACACCCCTGGTAGCAACTATACCAGCGATCGTTCACTGTATGCTCGCTCCCTCATGCTGACGATCAACGATATAAGTGCTCGATCATTGAATCAAGCCCACAAATAGAGACGTTTCATATACTGTACTGGCGGGGTTATGTTCTACGTGTACCTGCCCGTCTGATTGCTCGCTTTACGGAAATTTTTTAACTGTTGCCTCGACATCAATACGACTGCACTGCTCGCAGAACACTGGCACGCTCTTGACGACCTGGGAAAATCACTCCGGAGGCGTGACTTGGTTCCCCATTTACCGATCTACCGACCACGGCTTCACATGGTCGCCTTTCCTCAATGCCGCCGACTAAGTTAACGGTTGAGGTCTTCGATACCGACTTTCTTCTACGAGCTCAAGCGGAGCTTCGCTGGCTACTCTGCCGGCTTGATTCTGCTTACAGTCAACTCGATCCAGGAAGACTTGTCCAAGACCCAGCTTGATGTTTATATAAGCACAGATAAAGGGTAAGTTATTACTGCTTTAGCTCATGGTCCACAAATGCTACACTTTTTCAGGCAAAATTTGAATGCTCACACTGCTGCGCGCTATATAATTTTGTATCAACTTAAAAACTAGTTCAGAAAGAGGTGAAAAGGTGGTACCCAAGAATGGCGAGACTCCTGTGTGGGAACCGTTCCTGTTAGTCAACAAGGATCAGCTAATTTGCTACTACTCAGATCAACGAGATCCTAGGTACGGCCAAAAGCTCGTCCATCAGACCACTTCAGATTTGAAAAATTGGGGCAACATTGTCGATGATGTGACAGAGTCGGCGTACTCTGACCGTCCTGGTATGGTTATCGTAGCCAGAATGGGTGATGGTAATTTTATCGTGACCTTTGAGTACGGTGGTGCTTCCGAAGGCGACTTCTGCGTTTGTTACAAGATCTCGAACCACCCCTTTCAGCTGGAATGACAAGGAGCAGCAAGTGCTCAAAGCGAATGACGCCACTGTTCCTCGATCGAGTCCATTCGTCTCGTGGACACCGATTGACTCCAGATCAGGAGCTACCTCTAACGCAACCGTGGTTGTTAGCGCTGGCAAAGAAATTCATCTTTACCTAAATCACGCCAACGGTGCAGCCAACGCATGAACTCATATGTCGGTATCCAACGCTCCTGCTGCCTATTCGCGTCAGCTCACCCTGGGCTTCAACCCTAAGAACATTGTCATCGTCGGCTCAAGTCAGCCTGGTCAGGCCTCAACTAACCACGTCACCTTCAGCGCGCGAGAAACAAGTTTCGTAAAGGTCTGTTGGAGCTTTTCCATTATGTCGAAAGAGGAAGATAAACACCTCCTAAACTAATGCAAATAACTGAATGACAGACGCAACAGCCGGTTGAATGAGTGAAAAAATCTATGGTAGAGACATGGAAAGAGTCAATCGAGTCATCAAGCGCATGGTGTCAAAAGGCAGAGTTACTGGCGGCGATGCCTTCCATCAGCAGACCAATGCCAAAGAAAATGCCAAACAGGTCACCACCAAGCCACCTTCGACGTTCAATGGCGGTGACAGATTTGGGCGCAGAGGTCTCGACAGCGACGTCACGCTCGTCTCTGTTGGAGCGCCCTCCCACCTTTTCGTAGCTCGATCTGACAAACCAAGAAAGATGGGCTGCGAAAGACGAGTAGTCTATCGTGCTAAGCTGTTCAAAGCGCTTACTGCACAGATAGATAAGCTCTTGGGTAGAGCGAGTGAGCTCTACATCGTGAAAGTCGACAAGCAGTGCGGATGCTGATGCTGCCTGTCCAAAGCGACGAAGAAGGTATCCCGGGGCATAAACAAGCGCGCCGCTGATCTCAGGGTCGGTAAAGATATCCATCAACACCTGACAAGCCTGACGCATGTCATGCTTGTAGGCTGCTACGAACCTGGCCGACTCCTCTTCATAGCGAAAATCGTAGCCGGGACCTCGATCAGCACCATGTGATTTGGATGCACATCCGAACTCTGCAGACTTGAGTGCCACAGCTGCAAGATAGATCTGCAACGTCCATCGATCAATCAGACCGACAATCCTCTCGAGTCGACTGCAATCGGTCTCGGAAGCAAGCCAGCGCTTCTCCACATCGAAGAGTTGCGACTGGAGGTACTTGAATCGATCCCAGTCGTGCGTGAGGTTGGGTCGTGCGGCAGGTGAAGGAAGCTCTACCTGCGAAAGTGGTGAGTTGGAAGAGACTTCGCTCAGCCACATCTGGAGCTCCTTCGTGACGGGAACCGCCCTGACGAGATAAGGCGTCGGAATAGAGCTACGTAGCGGGCGAGGCGCTTTGCACAAGACGAGATCGTGGTCGGTCAAGTCCATTCTTTTTCCTGAATCAATGGCAGCGAGTGCTTCGAATGCTCTGAGCGAGGTCCAAAGCGATGCCACACGATGGGAGAGACTTGCTGCATTGCGGTCGCCATTGAGTGCTTCGAGCTGATAGTGTCTGGAAACGCTCTGCAACACGTTCGCTGCGAAGCTAGCCAACATCTTCTCGTCAGGCGAGCCGGGAAACGCTTGAGGCCAGTGCGCGATCAAAAGAATTGCCTGGACAGAGCCGATGGTGTGATCCGAGCTGCAGAGTTGAGAGCCCAACTGATTGAGAGCGTAGGATGCCAATCCATTGTGAATCTCTGAACGCACAGAGGGATCGCCCTTACCATGCGAATCTTGGTACAACGCTCCGATAGTCAGTAGGATCGATAGCAGGAAAGGTTCAGACGCGGAGAGCGAGGCAACACTTGTCTTTCCGTCCAGATCTAGGAATGGCGCGAATACGTGGCAGTAGGTGAGGAAGACTTCCAAGAGCATTTGACCCATCTCGGGGGTTATGAAGCCGGCTTCGATGGGATCGTGAACGGAAAGATGTCGACCTCCGTTGCTGTACTGTCGACCTGGAGGGGCTGTGCCAGCAGCTGAGGAAGACGAAGTCGGGACATTGGCCTCATTGGAAGCTCGTGTGGGCCCGAGGCGCTTGTCTGCGACGCTCAGCATGTCACGACCGCTGTGCGCGTCTTGCTGCGAAAGCATTTGGAGAGGGACGCTGGCCTCTGAAGCGCCATCCTGCAGCTCGTCGACTTCAGCGTCTGATTCGTCTGGCGAATCTGCCCTTGGGCGCTTGCGGTCGAAATTTTGGGCAGATGCGCCAGATCTTGCAGAAGCAGGGCGGACTCCAGTATTGTTTCCGTTGCGATCTAACGGACCTGCATGGCCTTCGACCCTCTCGGCAAGGCGAGATACTGTACGTTCGAGAACGTCGATGCGTCGAACTGCATCAGGTAGAGAATAGCCGAAGCGATCGGATGGGTGCTGGTTCGCAGACTGCCGAGGGTGAGCACCCACGCGGGTTTGGGTCGAATCGCGTGAGCGGTCGGCGAAACCATCAGGCATGGACGCGCCGTAGAGATGTGGACCTGTGGGATGAGGCAGGCCGCTGGCGGCCAATTGAATGGAGGCCTGGGAATGAGGACGAGTTGAGACAGAAGAAGCATAAGATGCACCATTGGCTTTGCTCTCTCGATCTTCGGTGTTGACTCTGTTTGAAGTTGGTGTACCTGCGTTGGCTTCAGAGGGCTCTTTGCACACAAGCTTGAGCTTGAGACAGCGGGCACAGGGAAAGACACCGTCACACTTGAGCTTTTGACCACGGCAACGAATGCAAGCACGCTGCGAACGTTTGCGCTTCTTGGCTTCTGGTTCTGCGTCCTTTGTAGAGTTGGACTGATCGGCGGCATCTTTGGATTCAGAAAGGGTCATTTTGTCGTCCGGGGATGCAGAACGACCCTGGTTTGGCGGAGTTGTGGCAGTTGGACTGGGCGCATCAGTTGATTTCTCGAGGTTGCTGAGAACCGACCCCTTTTGTGGTGGTTTAGTGTCGGACATGATAGGTATGAGCTGAAAATTGACCACAAGCAACAGTATTCAGATGGGATTGAGGCCTACAAGGTGCAATCAGAGAGAGATGTAGCGTCGAGCGTAGGTGTGACTGCCTGGTTCACGGAACAAGATTGGGCTGACCGTGCGGACGATTGAATATGGATGTTGCTGTAAGGATGGATGAAATGAGGAACTGGCAACTGTATCAAGCAGGAATGAAGTTGTTGTTGGAAAGACCTCGATGATACAAGTAGAACTTTGGGCTTTGTGATGGTGAAGAAAACCGGCTTGTCGTTGCGGAGTGGTTGGAAGATATTCGATTAGGTGGCAATGGGAAGGAGAAAAGTGTGAGATGGTGTCGAACAATGTCGAAGAGGACGATCGCTTGACAAAGAAGAGGAAGAAGAAGAAGGTACACAGGAAAGATTGTGGTGGGGGAAGGGCAAGATCAAGGCAATGGCGATTCGGAAAATGGTAGCTGCAGGATTGTGGCGTTGGCTTGTGGTGTAGGATGGAGGTGACATTCGGATCGGACCAAGCCGAAAGAAACATGGTCTGGCAGTGGCGGGATTAGCTGTGTGTCGGAGAGGCCGAGGGCGGAGACAAAGCAGGAAAGATCCATTGGCCGAAGCAAGGGTGGTGGCGGAGCAAGTAGGGCAAGACATGCGAGCTATAGTAACAACGGGCGGCTGTGCGGTTCCATTGATCAAGATCTACCGAAGACCGGTCTGCTTCGGCAGCCACACAGAACGAGACTCTTTGTTCCATATACTGCGCCGTCAAGAAGCTTTGGTGACATGTAGGAGAGAATCCGGAAATTGGGTACGTGTGCGGGTTGCCGGTGCCGATGACAGAGTGAACTCACGAGCTTTTTTTTTTATTTATAATATCTCATTAATCAGTGAATCACCCAGATCATTCGGACAACAAGGTGCAGCGCACAGGCTGAGGTTGGTTCAAAGGAACTGAAACCAACATGGCAGCCAGAGAAGGAAGAGTAGTGCGACGTGGTACCAAGGCCAAGAACAGCGATACAGCATTACTACCAATCGGGATCTGCTAGGGAAGGATTGCGGACAATTTAGGCTGTACTATCATCCCATTTATTGATGTGGTGTCAAGGCTCTATTATCACCTTTTAAAAGGGTTTTGAAGCGGATCTTCCGAACGCATTGACCGAACAAAGTTTGCGGCCAATTGTGGCAGCAAAATAAAAATAAAAATAAAAAATAAAGATAAAGATAAAAATCATGCAGAGGAGAGGGTGAACCCAGAAAATGATGGTTCGGTCCTTTAGTGAATGGAAAGCGAAAGCCGGCTTGGGTCACACAAGCGAGCCAGCTAAATTGGGGAACGAGTGAAACCGGTGTTAGCTCCCAAATAGCCACCGCCCTCATCGGATCGGTCCGAAAGCTTCTCCTGTGGTGACACTACTGTCAAGGCATTCGCACATTTGTGAATGAGATTGTGTTGTTGGCGATCCCGACTCGAGAAGCCGAAATTAAATTCGTGCGACTTTGGAGCAGTGTTGGTAAGACACGATCAAGACAGTGTTGTGGCCGATTGCCGACAGAGCGGTAACCGAGCCCGATTTGGAAACGCGATGAAACACGGAAGCGGGCATTGCTGCATGAAATGGTGGGAGAGGGAAATCAAATTTACTGGCAGCAGAGGGCATAGTGTGAGAAAAGGGCAAAGCGTTGTTGTGTATACAGTGTATTTGGGACAAGGTGCCCCAATTGGAGCCGGAAGCGTTTCCACCCCAACTTGATCCTGGATTGTGCTGGGTTACAAGTCAATGTGAGTGCTCAAGAATGAACCAACAACAAGTGCTCATGAGATTGCTTCTAGGCTGCCCGTCGCCATGTAGCTTGCAATTGATGCAAGCACAAAGATATGGCCAGCAAATATTATTTTTAAGCCGGTCGAGGCAAGCTTGCAGTTCACATTTTGAGGCTCTCTGAGAGTGGTAAACGAAGCCAAGCCCATGTCGTTGAAAGCCGATTGATTGGTTTGCTTGGTCGTCACAATTACGCGCATGTTAGGAGTGAAACTGCTACCGATTCAACTCAACCCGGGACGGGATTGATGAGAATTTAATAATGTAAGTTACCGTATCTCCGCTGCACACTCTGCAGCACTCTCCTTGCGCACTACAAAATTTGGTTTCAATTTCATGAACGACTCTGCATCCTTCATTAGTCGCACTTTAACACTATCCGACCTCTGCTCGCTACACATGCTTGATCAGTCTTGCGATCCGGAATCACCGGTTCACGGGGTCGTCGATGCAGCTGCCAGTGTGCTCTGCCGCCACTAAGGATCGCTCATCGCTCACTAATCTAAGCCTTCCATGCATCCAATTACGTAAATTTTACGTGAATTGAATGCCCTAATGCCCGTATGCTTTTATTTTCGATCCGGTCCAATGTTCCCATCCTTTGGCCGAGACACGTGTTCTCGTGCATTTAGCAAAAATGATCATGGGAACCCAATTGGGCAATCATCATTTCACCCAAGACTATTGCAACTGCCTCTATACAATGCTGCCCTAGACTGGTTTTTTATTCTGGTTTGGCCCAAGTGTGGCAGATTCCTTCCGTTAGTTTGTGTGTGTGTGCGTGTGCTGTTGCTGTAGAATTCAGTGGTGGACAGCTGCAAAGATGAAGAAGAGCTCGGCGAGGTTGGCTTTGGAAATCATAAACACCATTTCTAAAAAGAATAAAAATTAAAAAATTAAAAGCAATAGATCACAACTGCGGGAAAAATAGAAGAAACAAAAACTTGGGTGTGGTCGTCTGAACCTTGCAGGTGAACACGAAATGCCGTTTTCAAGTGTTGCTATAAAAAGCTACAACTGAACAAGTGCACCAAAGGCGCATGCTGGCAAATTTCCCTCTTCGGCCAGTGACTGTAACCGAATTCGGATGGCATGCGCTATATTCCATTTTGTTGGTACAAAACGCAGGGCAAGATCTGTTGTGAGTAAAGGGCCTCCTGTCCAAGTCAGTGTGGGCAACCGCGATGAAAAGACCGGACCACATCCCGACTGTAGTTGAAATCTAGATAAAAGGTTTGTATTGCCTATAGGATTTTAGAAACCCGGCAAACGGGTAAACCAAATCTTTCATCGCATGCTCAAAGCGTGCCCGGTAATGCTTTCAACCGCAAATCGGTTTACAATAGTTGTCGCTTGCTTTCATCTATGAATACTGCTTTTGATCTACAAGCAGAGCAGAAAATGCCTCAGCATCAAGACTTTCCAGGGCGTGTAATCCAATGTGAACCGAGTCCATTGCCCAAGTGCAGCAAGATGCGCCAGGAAGCCGCGTCATTTAAGCGACTCTGTTGGCTCTCCCGTCCATGATAGGTCTGTGGCCTGCCAATACAAACCGACGCCATCGCCTGTTCATAGATAGAAGAAATTCACGAAATTTTCACCTTGGTAGCAAGAACGCACGAATCAATTGCAGCCGAGGACGAATCGAGATTTATCATTTATATTATTATTGTTAATTTGTTGTATAAAAAGTTGAGGGTCCACTGAAATCAAGGTCCCGTAAAAGCTCGTTCCGAACCATGCGACGGATCGCAGCTTGAACCTTACTTGTTTCGCCAAAAAGGTTACACGCCTGATCCGCTTTCCCGACGATGCCCTCTTGTCAAATTCGCCTGTTTTGTAGAGCACTTCAAACCAACGACATCTATAACGTTCGCGCAATGCCAGCAGCCATTCGTCAAAGGCACCAAAAGTAGAGAAATGAAAAAGAGAATTTGATACCTCAAAAAGTACGAATGACCCCAACCCGATTTGAACGGATGACCTTCGGAAATTTCCTATCCGTAGAACGTCTGGAAGCCGACGCTCTACCGCTGAGCTATAGGGCCACATGTGTCAAACATCTGATTATATATACATTATAAAGTCGTGCAGAATTGAATTAACTGTCTGTGCAACCCTGCAACAGCAAAGTGCGAAAAAAAGTTTGTCGAACTAAGCACTACAATTGCTCAACTATATCATCCAGGTACAATATTTTCACCCATCAGAGACTACAGCGGAAGGTAGAATGTAGAACGTAGGACCTGGCTAGATGACAAAGTGAGGCATGCACGGCTTTGAGCAGCACAAAAATGCGATTTGCTCGCCAAGAGGAGTATGCAACTTGTTCGCACTAAAGAGATTGTGCTAAGCCTGTTTGCACAGGCTCCTACCATCCCTTACTTGTGCGTTGCACAACCCTACTTGGAGTGGCATACTGATGATGCTTGCCGCCAGAATGCCGAGACTGTCTCCGAATCCAACGCAGCCGATCCTGAACTCGTGTTCTTGAGCCTCTCTTGCGGTTGAATGTTCTCCATTCTCTTCATCCTCTCTCGAGTCCTGGTCGTGGTCTTCATCAAAGTGTTGACTTTCCCCATTTTCAGGCATACATTCATCACTCCCACTTGGTAGTGCAATGCCAGAATGTTCATCCCCTTCATCCACACCTATACTATAAAACACACTCACGTATGCAGCACCTCCCGCTAATCCTTCAATGCAGATCAACACAATCACCAGAGGACTTGCTATACTCTCCCTGAACCAAGCGTACAAGCTTTCACTCGTCAACAGCCCAAGCAATCCCGTCTGCAACACTGCCGGAAGCCACAGATACCTCTTTGGAATCGCGGGCAAATTAAACATCGAAATAGAGCTTCGAGAAAGAAAGACAAACGTTTGGTATACTAGTTGGTATAGCGGGTAGTAGTCGGTGAGTTTCCGGATGATGAGGGATAAAAGTGGATGGTTGGATCGGGTTGGGAGTGCGTATAGTAGGGTTGGGGACACGCCCTGATTGATCGTGTATTCTGCAAAGTAAACAGTGACTAAGGGGAGAATATAGGGTAAGAGCATTGGGCGGAGGAGAGCCATCTTCTCTTCGAACGACAGTCGAATCTTGGGATCTGCTTTCAGGTCATTGTCCATGAGGGGTCTAGTCGTAGGTGATGATTGTTGTCGTTGATGGTCCTCTTCGTCGTCTGCCTCAGCGATCACGTCCACATCGTCAAGCAAGTCTCCATTCGCATCCTCCTCGGTCGAAATAGGTGCGTAGCCTGCAACATTCCCTTCAGCCAGACCGTTGAGCAAAGACTCGACCGAAGGGAGCACTGCTGAGTATACTAGGAACATGAATCCGGGCAAAACACTCAATATCCCCATACCCAATTTCACACCAAGTGGCCTGACCACCCACCAAGCTCCCGCTCCAAACAGCCCTGCTGCCCCCGTACCACTGGCAAACCAGCCAACCGCATCACCTGCATAGTTGGTTCTCGCATGACGTATCATTGTTTCGCCTCTCTTTCTTCTTGCTTTAGGTGCATATCTCGTACTTAGCTGGAGAAAAGTCAGCTCGCCCAGACCTGAGCTGAAACTCGCTAGGCATATTCCCACGAGTCTCATTCCAAGATCAGGAAAGAGTGAGACAAGTAACATACCGACAAAGCTGAGTGCTGCGCAAGACAGGACTCGTTTGGTATATCGAATCGCGCCTTTCAAGACATAGGGCCATACCGCTTTGGCAATGAGCGCAGGAAAGATGTTGGCAAACGAGACTAGTCCAGTCGGCACTCCGGTCGGAAGCAGTTCGAGCGCTGCAGTAAGGATCACTACGTAGAGCGAATTATTGAGAAGGCCGAAGAGGAAGAATGCGCTATTGAGGCCAACAGATGTTTGCTTGGTCGGCAAGGACGAGGGTGGGTGCCGAGCGGCTATTGTAGGGGTCATGGTACGAGTTGTGCTTCTAGATAATATGGGTGGTGTTGATGATGGTGTGTGGCTGTCATAGGGGTCAGATGGAGCAGCAATGTTGGCGTCGAATTGACGGAGGGGAATTGGTTCGACCGCGACCATGCATGTAAGCGTGCCGATGAGTCGACCCTACAGGAGGGTGCACTTTTGTTTCGGAATCGAAGACTAAGCTCGAGGAATGTAGGTGCAAGTTTCGAGCTTGAGTCGTAGCTTTGAATTCCGAAGATGCGGTGTTGTATGTCTTTCAGAGTTAGGTGGTGATGATTGTGAAGAGAGTGGCTGATGCGAAGAGGAACATGCAATACAGAGTACGTGTGAGAAACGTGGCAAAATGCACGGTTGCTGAGAAATGTGCTCCACCCAAACACCATCTGTATCAATTTTTTGGTAAAACCTTTTTGTTTTCCTGCTCAATAATTTCTGGCTTTTGCCTCCCTTGACTATCGTCTTTTCGTCTGGACAGATACTGCCACGAAAAGAGGAGTCTTCGTAGCTTGCACATGCAAAGCGGACTGGTCGTGCTACACCGCAGCGACTGCATATTAGGGTAAGCGCATGTTGCAAAAGACCGTGACGAGTAGGAAAGTATGTAAGAGTGAGACGAACAATAGAGCAAAATGTGGTCGGACAAACCGAATACACCACACCGTCAAACATCCTATTATGGGGAGCGAGCGATCGCGAAGCGCTCAATCCCTTCGCAAGTTATCTAACCGAGCCTGTAGAGCATCTTCATCCTTACTTGTACCACCACCGCCTAATGTACCACCCGCACCCTCCCCAATCGCAACTCTTTGCTGTGGAGCGGCCTGTGGTGCTGACAATGCGGCTGTTGGTGCCTCGCCCAACTGCTGACCTACACTCACGCCGATTTCGTCGAGGACCTCTTTGAGGATGTTGTCCGATTCTTCTTCCTCTCCCACACCTTCATCCTCGTCGTCCATGGCTTCATCGACAGCTTCACCCATCATCTCGTCCTTCATGTCCATGGTTGCGGATTCGCGCTCGAAATCGCGCATGATGCGTTGAATGGCGGGGAGGTTCATGCTTCGATTCATTGTGCCCATTGCCTATCGTATCCATAGTGCGAAGAGAAATGAAGAGTCGACCAGGGTCAGTCAAGCGCTGCTGGAAGTAAAAATGAAGATATTGGAATGCGAAGCGACTTACCCTTGTAGCTCCCTTCATAGCTTCAGCCATCTGCTGATTACTGCGCAACGTCTGGATGCGCAGCGAAACAGCTTGAAGTTGTGTCTTCATCTGATAGAATTTGTGGATGTGTCTACGTGTCCTGACCAGATCTTTTGCCATGACCTTGCAAGCAGGCATCTGGCCAGCACGAGCGCTCTTCTTGATGTCTTGGGTGAGCTTCTTCTCCTGCTGTTCGAGTTTGGTGCGTTCACGATCGAGTTCTCGTTGTGCTTTTTGCAGGGTCCGTTGGTGCTCTCTGAGTCGTTCTGCTGGCGTCTTGGACCTGCCAAACAGCGAGTGGACGATATTCATTGTGAGAAAGAGAAGGCTCGATCGAGCTGCTTGGGGTATAGAATTCGAGCTGAGCCGAAGCCGTTGAGCTTGGGGCTGAGTTGGGACTGGCTTGGGTGATGGCGGTGTAGACTAGACTTTCGGGGGCGTGCCGATTGATGACTGTGCTGGTATAGGATGAAAGAAACGCAGTGTTAGAGATGATTCAAGACGTGGATGGGTCGATTGGCGGCTTTCCCTTAACTCTGCCTTGGCTACGCACATCAAAAGTGGAGTACTGCACGGTAAGCTCGACGCAAAAGAGCAACCAACACTGCACAAGGCACAGCGTCAGGGACCCTCTTTCTGGCTTGAGCGTGGCTGATTTTGGAATTTAGCAGCCGAATGTGCCCCACCAACGCTTTGTGCCGACCTCACACTTTGCAAAACTCGGAGGGCCACGTTTAATGAGTTTGTGCGCTCTGTAACAATGCATATTGTGCTTCTGTGACCCATACCCTTTCGACATGCAACGAAATGCTCTCAACACCACATCCCCCTCACCATACCAACACTAGCGTCGAGTAGCTGAGACGTCTCTGGTAGACTTTGTCCCGCCAACGTTGCGCATCATACAGGCTGTACGGCCCTGCCAAGTTCGCCTCAATAAGTGCTCTGAAAACACGATCGATTGTCATCACCTATATGCCCTCACAAGCACAAGCATAGACTGCTACAAGCTCAACAAGCTTTTCTGCTCTCGGTACCTTCGCATACCCCTCAAAACACAATCACGAAAGCGTTGCAACCATGGCGTCCCTCATCCCACCCAAGAAGCCCCGCAAGCCGGGTATGCCCAAGCTCACCATCCCCGCCAGACCTTCATCCTCATCCTCGGCTCCAGGGGGTACAGTCCAACGCGAAGACGCCACTTTCGATGCATCAGCTCCCCGTTCCACTCTTCAGCACCTAGATCAGCAATCACAGCGACCGCAACCATCACTCATGATCCCACAGGCATCCTCTTCTTCGTCGTCCCTCGCTCACGGCTACCAAGATGAGGGCTACGATGACGGTCATCCTGGCGTCCCCAACTCCCTCGCTGCCACCATCTATCCTGACACTGTACCTCATCTCACAAATGCGCAGATGCAAAGCGCGCTCACGGATGACCTTCGGCGAGCCATCGGTGGCATGTCGATGGCCGACACCGAGGGTGAACGTCTCGATGCCAATGGTCTTCGAATCCCCGACAAAGGGGTTCAGAACTCTTCCAACGGATACTGGATGACCAGCGACTCTGCCAGCGGTAGTAACAGTGGTAATAGCCGCTCATCCAACAACGCTGACTCTGAAAACTCAGCACAGTCCCATCAAACCCGGGCGAGAACCGATTCCAGTGCATCCCGGGCCAGTACTTCTTGCGGACACGATGACGATCTTGTCCTAGCGGGCAACTTTGAGATCCTCTCGCGACTAGGCGAAGGAGCAAGTGGTGAAGTACACAAAGTGCGACATCGTCCAACAGGACTCATCATGGCCAAGAAGACCATCTCAACCTCACCCAACCCCGCCATTCATCGCCAGATTTTGAGGGAACTCGCTTTCAATCGCTCTTGTCACTCTGATTACATCGTCCGCTACTACGGAGCTTTCCTGGAAGACCAAGACACTTCTATCGCCATTTGCATGGAGTACGCCGAAGCTGGATCGCTAGATGCCATTTACAAGAAGGTCAAGAGTCGCAACGGCCGTACGGGCGAAAAGGTTCTGGGCAAGGTAGCAGAATGCGTGCTCAAGGGGCTGAGCTACCTTCACGAACGCAAAATCATCCATCGAGACATCAAACCAAGCAATATCGTTGTCACACGTGAAGGTCAGATCAAGCTGTGTGACTTTGGCGTTTCTGGAGAACTCATCAACTCGGTCGCTGGTACATTCACCGGTACGAGCTATTACATGGCTCCCGAACGTATCAAAGGCCTGGCCTACACAATCACTTCTGACGTGTGGTCACTCGGCCTAACGATTCTAGAAGTCGCATCTAATCGCTTCCCCTTCCCTGCGGAAGGCGAGCCGCCCCTTGGGCCCATCGACCTCCTCTCGTATGTGGTGCACATGAAGGTGCCCGAGCTGCAAGACGACGACAAAGCTGGAGTCAAGTGGTCTCGAGCCCTACGCGATTTCATTGAGCGATGTCTGGAAAAGGAACCAACCAAGCGACCGGGGCCGGTAAAGATGATCAGCCATCCTTTCATTCGCAAGTCCGAAACACGGCAGCCTCAACCCGACATCGCCAAATTTGTGGCAGACGTGTATGGCTGGAGCTACCTGCCGAGCTCGATCGCCAATCAGCAGCTAAAGACGCCGACACAGGCGACTGCGTCGAGCGGAGGCGCACTGGGCAGGATCCCAAGTGTTCGGTCTGCACCTGTGGCCGCTGCAGCTGCGTTGTCAGCTGTAACTGGACAAGGCAATCAGCAACAGGATGGTTCGCCAGGTCTGACACCAGTTAGGACGGTGCAGAATGGCGCATCAATTGAGAATGTGCAACAGCAGCAGCAGTCACATCAAGGGCTAGAGTCTACTCGATTGCGAGCTTTACCCAAGATTTCGATGGTGGTTAATGCGGGTAGGTCACAAGAGAAAGACTTGAGAGAGACGGCTGCGGCTCATACTGCGGCTGGAGGAGGAGCATCGTTGCCCGGAAGGCCGAGGTCTCATAGTCAACACCGAAGTCAAGAGGAGAGGCTTGCAGCCAAGATGCGTGAGGCTGACGTTGGATTAGTGGGAAGCCCGACGACAACGACTGACGATGAAGGTGGGCTCGCTTGAGACTTGTTATTCTTATCATCAACCATCATTCATCGCAAATCAGAGCATTAGTATGTACCGAATAAAAGCTGTGTAGGCTCTGGCGAAGACTTGCTTACAACCTGCGTCAAAGACAGACTTTGGGAGCTGGATGTGATCCAGTGGAGAGGATTTCAACGAAGACGTCTGATATGCTGTCAGCACCCGGCTGCTCGAATTTCGTGCTTGATCTACTCGCTCTGACAGAAAAAGAGAAAGAGAGAGAGTGTGTGTGGAAGGTGTGTATACTGTGGGCACAGGCTACATGAAGTGTGCGTAGCCGAGTGTGCGGAACTGTGGCTTTGGTGTGATTTTGCAGGTGTGATTTTGCAGGTGTGATTTTGATAGGAATTTGAATCGTCGGCGTGTGAAAAGCGGATGGAGCGCTGTTTTTCCGATGACGGATCCGAGCAGAACCCCACATTTTGCTTTATCCACTCTCTTTTTCATACGATACTAAGATGGGCATTGCTCACACTACTCTCTCTAACCATCTACATCTATCATTCTTCCATCAAACGGTTCTCGGCACGGCCCTCTGTCCTCTTCGCTGCGTTCTGCTGCTTTCGGTCAATGCGACACCAGCAGTTCATCTCATTCATTTGCATGTCTAGACGATCCAGCTGTATCACAACTGCTCCACACGGACTCGGTATCCTCGCAATCTGAAGCAACTTCATATTTATTGGTCAAATCATCATCGCCAACGGTATCAGGCACCCGTCTTGGACCCTCACACGCTCATCTCAGCGCCCACATGCTAATTTCATTCGTTGACGTTATAGTCTGACGATCCACACGGAGCACGTCCCAGCTAGCGCAGCCTCATCCACCTACCCAGCCTGAGTTCTCGTTCTCGATAAGAACTGCTGTGCTGCGCGGCACGGCTTCTTTTCAGCTCTGGCCCCGGTCTGACTATTGAAATTGTTCACAGCCCTTCCCAGGTCCAGCAAACACTCCGCCCAACGGAGGCTAGGCAGGCCGTCCAGAGACGTGATATCGACCCCTTCGACCATTGAATGTCGAATCAGCGAAACCCAAAACGCTAACGCAGACTCACATTGCGACCGGGCTCAACAACAAGCACAACCATGTCCTTTGCCATCCCTCATCCGCCATCGGCATCATCCGATTCAGGCTCCTCAGCATCCCTTACTCCCACCGCACACGGCTACAGTGGCACCGCATCGTTCACGGATCCATCCTCTTCCGCATCCTCGTCAGGTGCACCTGCATCTGGCTCACTCTTCAGTAGTGAGGAGACCAAGTTCATGAATGACTCACTCACATCTGCTGAATCGTTTGACCCTTTCACCATTGGAGCACCCGGCTTCAAAGTCCCATCTCTCCTACCGCCAAACATCGCATCCACTCACGACCATCTCGCTTCTTCCAACCAAGCCGGCTCAACCACATCGGCCTCCGTGGTTAATATGATGGAATCGAATGCCATTCTCGACATGTGCTCCAGAAGCCTTTCCGGCGAACAGCCTTACAGCACGTCTTCCCCAGGCAGTAGTGATGCATACGGCGTGAACCAGAGTCGCATCAATAGTTTCAACCTCTATGGTCGTGCCACACCACCAGCATCCGGCGGTGCTAGCAATCTCAACACTTGCTACATAGGCCACTTGCAGGACAGCTACGCGTACGCGCACCCAGCAGGCCGACACGCATCTTTTTCTGGCCCATCAAACACTATACCCATGTCCCCCTTGGCCGCCGCCGCCGGATACGGAAAAAACAAGGCTTGGCAGATGGAGCAGCTTTCTTTCCTCGAAGCACAGGCCAGCCGCGGTCAACAACAGCAATTCAGTCGCCATCCAAACATGCACCAGGACCACAGAAGATCGAGTACGAGCGTCATCGGTCATCCCGCTCCCTACGACAATCTTTTCTTTCAAACTCCGCCACATCTCCAACAGCAGCAGCAGCAGCAACAACAACAACAACAACAACAACAACAACAACAACAACAACAACAACAACAACAACAACAACATATGGCTCAGCAGCAACAAGGTCGTCCACCATTCTTCCCGGGCGGTGCTGGTGAAAAGAGGCACAGTGCAGGGTTGGCCATGCTCGGAGCACAATTCCCTTCCAGCCACAACTTTAACTCCCTACAACAGTCACAAAGCGGGCAAACGCAGCAACAGCAGAACTTGAACAATGCATTGGGAGGAGGCTTCTCTGCTCAAGCGTTGGCCATGCTGAATGGCGATGCTGGGTTGAGAGCCGCATCGATGTCTACCGAGAATGACCCTTCGGGAGATGCCTCAACTCCCAAGGGACGCACAACGTCTCGAACACCAACGAATGTCGGTAATAAGCCCGCGTGGACCGACTCTCAAAACGCCTCCTCCTCACCCTCTTCGTCCAACCTCAAACGCACATCGACAGGCGCGCCCAAGACCGCACCCACACCGAGCACCACCCTGAATACCGGCCCTTCGGGCGCAGTCATCCGTGCACTAGCTGACTTGGCCAACCTTGATCTCGACCTTGAATCAGGTCTTCGCATTCTTCCTTCGAATCTTCATCCATACTTTACGCCTACGCGACTCGAGAAGAAATCCCAGCCGCATTTGGAAATGCTCAAACAGCAACATATCGAAAACGGGTTGATAGATAGGGATACGGGGTTGGAGAACAAACCAGAGCCGACAGAAGAGGAGCTGGAGAAGGAAGCGGAAGAGGCGGAGAGGGAAAAGAAGAAAGAGCATACATTGCTCACGACTGATGAGAAGAAGGCCAACCACATTGCTAGTGAGCAAAAGAGACGTGCCAACATCAGAAAAGGATACGAGTTGCTGTGCGACATCGTGCCTAGTCTTCGGGAAGCTCTTGAACGCGAAGCGTCCAGCAAAGGTGGTGGTGGTGGTGGTGTTGGTGGTAAGCCATCCAACGATGGCGATGATAGCAGTCCCGATTCTGAGGGAGACGAAGAAACAAAGAAATCCAAAAGTACTTCCAAGAAGAAGAAGGGCGCTTCCAGTGCTTCCGCCAAGAAAGAAGATGCTGGAGGGCCAGGTGGAGGAGGCATCGAGATTGACGGAGAAAAGATTGATGGCAGAGCAGGACCACGTTCAGAAGCAGTCGTGCTGATGAAGTCGCTTGATCACATTGGGGCGCTAGTGGAGCAGTACAGGGGATTGCTAGGGAGGAGGAACAGAGCGAGATTGGCTGTTGCCAAGAAATTTGGGTGGGATGGTCTGGCCAAGAATCAGCCGGTGCCTCCCGATGTGGATAGATTGCTGAGTATCAAGGTTCAAGAATGGTGGGCAGCGCACGCGAATGGGGAAGAAGATGAGGAAGTGTTAGGGGATGAGGCGAGATTTGCAGCTCGCATTGCGGCAAATGAGTCTGAGACATGGAGAGAAGAAGAGCAAGAGGGTGAAACGAAAAAGAAATCCAGAGGCGGGGCGAAGAAGTCGGCGGCGACCGGGTCGAAGAAGAAAAAGGGCAACGGCAATGCCAAGGCTCAGCAAGATATGCAGGATTAAGGTGGCGGATCTTGCTTTCCTCTCGGAATTCACACGGATCAAAGACACGGGGTTTTCTCGTGGCACGGAAAACAGACACGTTGTACACTAATACTACTGTTACATTATCCAACGTACGCTATTCCTTTCAATTACAGGGAAGTGCCCTCTTCTAAGTCCACTTGAGCATTCCAACGATCTACGATCTGATCAACAGACATACTGTGTGATGATGCAGCCCCACCACCACCAACGCGGCCGGAAGCACGAGCAAATTCGACAAGATCTTTGGGGACCATGTTTGAGCTATATGTTGCACCTGTGCCGCCAGATGAGGCCATTCTGCGATCAGAAAGGACTCGTAGTTCCACATCACTTTTTCCCCAAGCTTCTTGATCATTGTCGTCTTCTTTATCGGTGTGATCATCTTGGTTGTGATTGTTATCGGCGGTTTGACTTTGCTGCAACTCAGTTCGAGTTTGGGAAGATTTGATCTTGATTCTAACCATAACTGGATCATCTTGTTGTTGCTGTTCTTGCTCGGCTTTTCTTTTTCTTAACCTCTTCTCTTGTTTGTGTAATACTTCCAGTTCATCGTACGAAAACAAAAGAGGATCGGTCCTAGGTAACCATGCACCAAAATCAATGATCCAACATCGACCTAAATCCTTTGTAAGGTACACATCAAACACGTAATCCCTCAACGACCATTCGCCTGTACTTGCTTTGGCGGCAATTGCGCAAGACCAAAAGTCGTATATGTTGCTTCGAATTTTAGCTTGGGTATGCGGATCTTGAAGATGATCATAATATGTTACGTCGCGTTGCGAAATGGCGATGAGACAAGACGATCGAACAAAGCATCGGAATTCATGACTCTTGGCCATTTGGAACCATTTCTTGAGGATGAGTTGGGGTCGAATCAATCTTCTTTCATCACCTCCTGATGTGTCTCCTGCCTTTCGAATCGTAGCATGAGCATCGTCAGTTTTCGATTGTGGTTCCGCTGTGGAAATATTCAAGCCTTCCCCTTGTCCCCCTTTCTCATCATCTCGAACGGTCAGTTCGAGGGAAGAGGAATGTCCATCATGATCTAGCTCGATGTGGGAGATTTGCTCAAGATCCCTACCAACAAATTCGCTCGATTTCAGCAACAGATACACATCCTCAGGTAACATACACTGGCAGCTGTTTCCGGGGAGCATAAAGGCTGCATCCTGTGGAGCTGACCAGTTGAGTTTGGGAAAAATTGGTCCTCCATCGTACTTTTCCACCACTTCCCTAATCTTTTGATCCAGCTTGTCTAGCCGCCACACCGTCTGCTCCTCATCATCTTCTGATTCTAGATCGTTGTCTATCTCGTTGTTTTGCATGGCCGAACGCTTCACCTTTGCTTCGAAAACGTGTGCCTCATTGTATTGCTCAGAGTCGTTATTGGAATTCAAAGGATCGTTATTGGAGTTCAAAGGAGCTGGATTGGACCGTGAAGAGCCCCAAGAATCGGAGGAAGAAGATTGAGAACCCCGACGACGTTGCGATGAAACTGCGCTATCTTGAGGAAGAACAAACGTGTCGGATACCAACCAGTCCAACAGCTCGGGTTGAACGGTGTCGATATCGATGAGGGTGGATTTTGGTGCGTTATTGCGGAAGATGGAATACCATTGACTATACTGCGTCCAGTACAGCGCTTCTAGAGGTGGGGTCAGAGGATCGCAAGTGATCCATTCTTCGCTCATCTTGTTTGCGTCATGTGTCGACCACCTTGTGCGATTGTCTTGTTCTTTGGTTTCGGTCACTTGTAAGTTGTTCGCTAGGCGGCTGAGTACACGTCTGATATGTGAGGCTGTGAAGAGTTCGAGAAGGTAACGTCTTTCCGGAAGTGTGTTTGATATGGTACAGGATAAAAATTTGGAGAAAAGGGTGAGAAGAAGTGACACTTTCTCTTCCTGGGGGGGGGAATATCGCTCGGATTTCGGAACTCGGTCCAAAAAGCATGGACGGCCCAAGAACGGCAAATGTATACTGTGTATGTGTAGATTTCAACAATCTTTCGCTTCGGACACCATTGATCTTGCGCTGCTCGGTACATTTGGACGACGAGCATCCAACAGCGTTATCGTCCGTCTCAAGCACAACATAGAAACTGCGGGACTTAAAAATTAGGTACGAGTAGCACACCATGTCACACATTCTCGAACCGCTCGATGCTCCATCGTCCTGTAAGTAAAACCCTCTCCTTACTGCTTCTGTACCTTGAAACGTGCTCAACATCTAGTTCGACATGCTCCAGATTGATACTGACTTCTTACACCGCATTTTTGACCCATACGATGCCCCTGCCTCTTCTTTTAACACCAACCAGACCGTGACTCGAGATCCCATACGTCCAAATCCGAACAGCAACAGGCGCTCCGTTCCACATCTACGCTTTATCTCGGCAATCTATCGTTTTACACTACCGAAGAACAGATTTACGAAGTATTTGGACGAGTTGCTTCCGTCTCCTCCGGAGGTGGTATCAAACGTATTATCATGGGATTGGATCGAAACACGAAAACACCGTGTGGGTTTGCATTTGTCGAGTTCTACACGCACGCCGAAGCGGTGGATTGCATGCGTTACGTATCCGGTACCAAGGTCGATGAACGTGTGATCCGCTGCGATCTCGATCCAGGTTACAAAGAAGGTCGACAGTATGGAAGAGGCCGAAGTGGTGGTCAAGTTAGAGACGAGTATCGACAGGAGTACGATGCAGGTAGAGGTGGATGGGGACATAACCGACTCAGGGAAGAAGAGGAGAGGAAGCGCATCGAAGCAGAACAGGCTAGGAGACAAGAGAGGGAGCAATTATACCAGGAGACAGCAGGTATGGATATGGGAGGTGGTGGAATGGTACCAACAGGTGCCGAGCACATGTACAGCGAAATGGAAGGCGATGCAAGAGGTCACGGTGGTGGTGGTCACGCTGATGGTTGGGATACAAATACCACCATTCCAAGTGGCACAAAGAGGGAGAGAAGTTACGACGACGACGAAGATCAGGAACTGTACGGACACAGCGAGAAGAATCCGAGATTTAGGGATGACGATGATAGAGATGATGCCTAACGTATTCTTGATCCCCACTTGCCCTGAAATTGTCTGATCGTTGCACCGGAACAAGCATGCTACACACACACACACACGTGTCATAAGGATCATGATCGATCAACATCGCTTCTCACAATCTGATTGTGTGTATCAATGTACATAATAATATCTAGACGGGAGAAAGATCTACTTTGACAAAGCAACATCCTCCAAAATCGGCTTCAATCTGGCCAGAGCGATCATGATGGCTTCTTCGGTTCTCACCGTCCTACTACCCTGGTTTTCCACCACATTCACCCATGCATCGAACAACTCTTTGGCCGAATTTCGATCCAGCTTGATCCCCTCATCTTGTTCCACTGCCACCTCTAGTCCACTCAGTCCGCCGAAAACGATGAGTGCATTTGAAAACTTTCCCAATGGCTGTACTGTCTCCCCTTGTTGCGTTGCTACACGAGTGTTGTTGCTCGTTGCAAGCGCAAGATCTGTCAAGCTCACTCCGCGTTCGGAAGTACCCACCACAAGATCATATGCACCCTCAGGGGAGAATGGACAAGATGTTAGAACAGACGATAAACAAGCGGCTAAGCGCACCGTATAACCCCAATACCAACCCAAATTTTCAACAGGTTCACGCGGAGACACAATGGCACCCGTATCGTAATTGTTCAAAGGCATACGAATGGTAACGCGCGTTCCCGATTCCAAATGTGGAGCACCAGCAGGCAACGGTGCTTCAATGGGATCGCGGAGACCAACGTTGACGTAAACCGAATTGTTGTTGGAACGATTTCGATGTGCCCAATGAGGAGGTTCTTGAGTCACGCCTTCGCGATACTCACTTTGATCCTCAAATCGTAAGTGATGTGGGCAATCCAGAGGCGGCATGAGTCCAGCTAAGCGTAAATCTCGGTGCATGGGAAACAGCGCTTTCCGAAGATATTGGGGTGTTTCCAAATATTGCAACACCCTTGCGAGGAATGCATGCGGATCAAAGCCTCCTCTTCCTCCTTTGAGTGTTCCACCTTCACCTACTTCCCCTTCATCACCTGCGCAACTTTCATCATACCCCTCAGCGCCCTGCGCTTCCCGCTGTGACTGTTGCTGCTGGTTGTGGTAAGGATTCGAATGACCTTGAGGTTCACCGAACCGACCTCGTTTTGTACCCCTATCCTGTCGATTATGTCGATGTTGATATGGATCCGAGGTTTCGGTCCTTACCTCACCCTCGTCAAACACGACAATCTCATCGACGTTGAAGATGGCGCACGCCCTAGCAATATGCGCTGCCAACCGGCTTTGCAACTCTGGCGATTGAGCGTTGAGCACGATGCTTCCGGGAATTGCCACAGAGATGGTAAATTTGCGTCCACGTGAAGTAGCGGGTCGAGTAATGAAGGACGGTTTGTGGGGGTTGACTGTTTCCAGGCCTGCGCTTGATGAGGTTGTAGTCGCCTTGACTCTGCTCGGCCCGGCCGCAGTGGTCTTTGCAACTTTCGCAGGAGGAGCTTTGGATTTTGAAATTGTGGCTATGGGTGCAGCTGCAGATGCAGGCGTGAGGGCGGGTGCAGAAACCTCTTCATCGGAAGAAGAGTCAGTGTCGTTCTGACCGTTGGTGGTGTTGTTGGATGTAGATTTGCGTTTACGATTGCGCTTTGTACGAACGCGCTTTCGTGCACTGCCACTGGCAGCAGCGGGGCTGAGCGACGTTGATGCTACAGGAACCGTCATCTTCCTCTGGACTTCCAAAAATGTGCAAAGGTGAGGTCGAGTCAAGAAGGTCTTTTCTTGATGAGAGCGTGGAGAAGGAGAAGGAGAGAAGAGATTTTGGCATTCACATTGGCAATTTTTCCATCTCGGCTCGCACATGCCAAAAATTTGGTCCGAGTTCCGAGACCTTCCTCGTCACTCTCATGAAATCATGCATGTCAATTTTCACAGTCGTTCATCTCATCAAAGATAAATACGTCGATGCTTCCTGGTAAATTCCTAGAGTCACAAAGATCCAATAAGCCTGGCCTGTTTCAATGCAGCGACAGAGCACATATACATCTCAGCATATCTGGTTGTGAACTACCAGTCTTTAGCCTTGCCATTTACCCCATGACTGCCACTGTGACTAGCATCCCTATCCGTCAAGGACGAATATCCACTCGCCCCGAATCCGATACTGCTACTTGCGCCAACACCACCTTGTCCAACTTTCCCAACTGCTTGCTCTTCCATCTCCGACCCGAACCTATGCCTTGCAAGCCCCGCTTCCCCATTTTGTGCATTCCCCTCGTCTCCATTGCCCCTCCCTGAAAAGCCGGCTTTGTTAGCCAGCTCGTTCAGCCTCGCCGTCAACGCATTCAATTCGATATTCTGGGCCAAACTCGCAGCCCTTCCCTTGAGCTTTTCGCTCAATTGCTCCACCCTGCTCGCCAATTCGCCTTGTTGCCCGCTTGCCGTCCTATCACTCAACCACCATCCCGTGGACACGCACTCCTGCGCGTCGTTCACCAGCCAATCGTACCACATCTTGGTGATTGGCACCGTAGCCAAGTGCCACAACGCGTGCGCATCGAGGATGCGAAGGATGGGCGGAAAGTCGAGTAGCTCCAACAGTACAGATGCCGACATGAGCGCTAGGATGAGTTGTAGGCGACGACGTTGTTGAGCGTGCGTGGAAGGAGGCCCGATATTTGTCGATACCGGGACCGGAGGTGTTGCTGCGCCATTGGATAAGGGTGTGGGAGTGGACAGCGCCGAAAGCGAAGGCTTGGATGCGCGCATAGCGGCTCTCGAGTACGCGGTGCGATCCACCAAAGGGTTGGAAGGGAATGTGGTTGGCCTTACTGAGTATACCGCCCACAAAACCGTATGTATCAACCCGACCACCACGTTGGCCGCCATGTTGTACGCATAATCGAACCTGCCCACGCTCAAATACAGGATGTGCAGCAACAGCGCACCGATGCAGACCCTGCGGAACAAGGTAAAGCGATCGCTACCCGGCGCGATGCGGAAGAGCCTGCAAGCGCTGAAGAAGAATGCACTCATGATGACGCTCCCCGCGCTGAAGTAGTCGAGTTTTTCGGTGCAGTTCTTGTCTCGTGTGTGAAATACGGCGGACCAGATCCAAGCATTGATGCCGATGATCGAGTACACAATGTATACGAGTTTGAGTGGGAATGCGTCGGGGAGCTGCTTTCTCATCATGAACAGAGCCTTCCCGTGGATTCTCAAGTTCATCAGACTGAAAAGCACTGAGAGAGGTTCCTGTGCACCCAAGAAACGGATGAAAACCCACTTTCCGTGATATTGCACCATTTGCTTTTGCACGTTTCGCAACGCGCTCAACTGAGATTCGACCAAACCTTTGATACGCTCTGCCTTGACCATGGGTGTGATGGGTTGAGCGGCAGCGAGGGAATCCACTTCGACTTTTGCGTCTTGTTTGATCTTGTGGACTCGTTCAACAGCATCGTTGGTGATGCGATGGGTGCAGTGGTACTTGCAATCGTCCTCGCAGGTCCAGCGAGTGACGCGTAGGATGAAAGGTAGGCGGTGAGCATACATGGTGCCATCGTCGACGTGGTCTCTACATACGTCGGCAACGCAGGATGAGACGCAGAGATGGTACTCGGGTGAACGGTCGCCTTGGGATGCGAAGACGGCAGTGGGAACGAAGAGCAGGGCGATGAGGGTGATGATGAGTGTTGTGAGAGTCGAGCGTGATGATCTATGTTTTGTCGAGAGTCGACGACGTGGCAATCCATGCGCTCTGTCAAATTGATTTATTGCTGGTGCAAGTGAGGATGACACCATGATATCCAATGCTGCTGCTGATGATGATGATGATGATGATGATAGATCTACCAGACTGCGATGGTGCCTGAATGTTGGTTTTGATGGTCCTGCGACCGCCGACATGTTTGAGTTGTGATGGATCGGATTACTTGTAGTTGCCAAGATGTCAAGGGTGATGGTGATGGTGATGGTGAGATGTCAAGTCGAGGTTGAGGTGCCAGTCGATCCATGCGTCGGATTTGTCGAACTGAGTGGTGCGTTGCCGTCGAGGCCGTCGTGTTTTGTGTGTCTGCTGAGTCTATGGCTGGTCGTCGCAGTCTCCGAGGGCTATGACTGATGGCGATCGGGTTGATCCGAAAACAATATATGATGAAAATGGTATATGGCGTGAGTGTGTGATGTAAATAATTAAATTACAGTACAGAGTTAACTTATTGTATGTTGTGAGACGTTCAAAGAAGAAATGATTGGCAGAGTACAGTAAATTAAGTTATAATATAAATTTAGAATTTAAATACAGCAACACAGCAACACAGCAACACAGCACAGAGTTGGTAGGTATGACTCTAATTCCGGAACACAATGAGAGCATCACAAGCAAGGACAGCACAGAAGCAGCAGCAGCGCTGTGCCACCGATAGATTATTTCGCATGCCACTCAAATCTGGCAAATCAAAACTTGGATTCACGCGAGCAGCTGCACAAAAGTCCAACACAGGGTCATCACAATCACGGAATATAAACGTTTAATAGTGTTCCATACACGATGACCTGCTGCTTGCCACGTCCGTGCGACACTCAATTACACACAATCACAATTTCCTTTTCACTTTCAACACTCCATCGTCTTATTCATTACCGCACCCAATTGTACGCAAGCAACCTCTAGCAATACAATTCCAACGCGCTACCCATCTGTGCATCTGTCGCATTCCGCTGCTTCAGCACATAAGCTGCCACTGACATCCTCTGAACGGTCCGAAGCGAGACGACGAAACCCAAACTCCTTCTGCTCACCTCGTTCACAATGTCGATCAGCTCTGCTTCTGTCTCTCACTCAAGTATACCCGCCAAGACTACCTTCAGCACCTCTTCGAACCAGCTATATGCCCTAGCCAGCCGCGTACCTCTCATCAAATCCCCCTCACTCTCCTTACCTACCCCCGTCAAGCTTCCACCGGATCTTCACCCTCTGCCTACCGACATTTCTGCCTATTTCGTGTATCCCTTTTCTCTTGAATCATACGTCCTCGATCCAAACACGCCATCCTCCTCGACCATCGATCACTTGTTGGCGAAACACAATCAGTATCTCGAAAACAGACAGCGAGAAAAGCAACAACACGAACAGGAGTTGCTCAGAAAAGTCGCGCCTGGATGGCATCAAGGCGATGTGCTTTTACCAAGCGCAAAGGCAGCGAGACCATCTCCAACACCAACATCCGATGCACCAGGTGGAGGCAGCGCCGAAGGGCAAGCGCAATTAGCGACGCCAAACCAACCACAAGAAAGGACTCCGTTGGATGACTTAGCCGATCATCTAGCTCAATTGGATGCGATGAATGCAAATGGCGCTGCTTCTCACGGCCTGTGATCATGCCTCGCACGTCAAAAGTAATCACCTCCTCCCACATCAAACCTCACTTGACACCACGCATTTTCCGTCACAATGCCAATCATTTGTCGTATCGCTGTAACCTATCCGTTGATATACCCGTCTACTATTTCCCACCTGTTGACTCGTTTCTGCTAATTTGGAGCAATATAAACACTCATGGCATCGCACAAACATTTGGATGTTTGAGTAAAAGACATTGCAAAAGTCTGAATTGACCAACTTGTAATGTATGTTTACGATGCAGCCTACCACCATGGATAATTGAATGGCTCGGTGGTGGCAGTCTATCTTTGGTCCAGGTTGAAAATGCTCAGCTACGAGAGCATGGGTTTCGTCTTTCAGACTGGATGTTGCCGCTCAACTTGCACCACAACTGCTCTGTTTCTCTAACAACTGCAATAATAGATCCTCCATCCTTTTCCCTCTCGCTTCCATCTCCTGAACCCTCTTAGCTACATCTCTCAACTCTGCTTCCACGCTATCTTTGCTCCACAATGCATCAAACTTGCCTGCACTTGCACTTGCACCTGCACCGCTTTGGTCTAAAGCGTCCAACGTCGACCCAACACCCAAACCAACGTTAACCTTGCTGTTCTCCGCCCTTTTCTGTTGCTCTTTCCAGCTCAGACGGTCCGAGTTAGATTCTCGAGAATGCGATTCGATGAGCTGAGGTGTCGACTTGGAGCGTGTGGGACTGCGCGAGCGTTCACTGCGGCGGGTGGAAGAAGATCGTCTTGCAGCAACCTTTTGATCAAGATCAGAAGGGTCAAAGACACGGTTGAAAAGCTTGGCAAGCGGTGACGAGAGCGAGCCAAGACCGCGCGGTTCAGGACCCTGTCGAAGGAGTTGCACACTTGCGTTTCCTGGCGCGGCCTCGCGGGTCTTTCGAGAGGTAGCACTACCAGCCAAGGAGGATTGGGTCGCAGTTCGAGGTAAAGCTTGCTGTGATTTTGCCGAAACATGTTGCTGTGTCTGCTTGACAGTAGAATTGGAGGAGTTTTGACGCTCGTCAAAAGTCGAAATTTGATCAGAAAGATTCCAATCCAACTTTGCAGCAGCTTGTTCCTCCCAGCATCCATCTTGATCTAAATCCTTCTTGCCCTTCCCATTCTTAGTCTTTACGGCGTTTTGTTCATCTTGTCCTTGATTCGCTTCAACTTCCGCATCCGCCTCATCACCTGATGCATCGTCCTGCACTCCCCAATCATCTTCATCTTTAGGCACGTGATAATCAAAAGCTGCCTCGATCACGTCTGCACTCGCCTTATCCAACCCACCACTAAAAATTGGGATCCTGCTCAACAAACTCTTGCCCTTTTCCGCCGTCAAACTGATGCCACTACCAAACACGTTCAACTCTGCAAACCTGATGATCAACAGAACGTGAAAGCTCGTGAGCCTGATCAGAAACACATTGATCTTGTGTAACCATCTTGGGCTCACCACAAAACTGAGAGGCATGATGATCGTCAGCGCCAACAGATTCAGCGGAGGTTGATAGGAAAAGATGGCATCGGTAGTAATTCCAGACATGGTCTTGCAAGCAAATTGAAACATGGCCTCTTCGTTGGCATTCATGGCGACGACTTGAAACGTGTTGCTGAGCAAAGAGATGAGAACGGTGAGCAAGAGCGTGTTAGACATGATGGTATAAATGATCATGAGAGGTGGACCAAAAGTAAGCGAAAAGCTTCGAGCTTCGTCGAATCCAAGATACGATGAACCAAACCAAACCTTGAGCATGAGCCAAAGAACCGCTTTGAATGTCCATCGTTCTTCCGAAGCGAGCGAGTAGAACGCGTAGGCAAAGCCTGAGAAGCAAATCATGGCAAGCACAGTGAAAAAGGCAAAATCCGAAAGCATAGCTTTGAGACTTAGCAAAACCACATTATCCTGCACCAACGCGCTTGCAACCCTTGGACACAGTAGCACTGCTCCGAGTGCTAAACAGTCGAAACTGAGATCACTTCGATCGGGCAGTCCATGCTGAAGAGCAGAAACACGAAGGCCAAACCAACAAAACGAAATGACGCAAAAAAGCGCATCTATGAGGTTATACAGCGAAGTGAGGTACTGCGACACGCCATGCTCCTGTAGTTGGGCCAGCTCGTCAACCGCAAATCCAAAAAGCCAGACCGAGAACAAAGTTTCCTGGACGGTCCAAGTCGGACTACCCTTCTGGGCCAATGCGGCGAGGTAGAGAAGGAGGATGATGACAAAGGTCACGAATTCGAGTTTACTGCGGATGTAGGGCACTCTTAGACGCAGATGATTGAGCAAAGGTGCTTTGGTAGGATCATATATGCTGAGTGGACGCTTCTTGTAGCTGTCGTTCAAGATGGCGTGCGATGCCTGCATGGGAGACAAGACCACCTTGCCATGCCAAATGCCATCGATGCAACGCTGACAGAGAGGTGTCGCAATGAATCGCTTTGCGGACGAAGCAATCGCTAGATCCAACGTGTTCGAGTACTGTTTGGCAGCAAGACCATTGTTGATAATGTCTTCAAGGTCGATATGCGACGAAGAAAGATGCAACTCCTTCAGTTCGCTACCTGTGGCACCAGCCAATGGGTGAAAGCTGGCCGTGAGTGAAGTAACGAGCTCCAAACCGTCATTTGAAAATGTACGGAGCAGCTTGATCGCAAGCAATTCACAGAGGGAAGAGCGGGTATTGTTGACCGACTGGAAAGCGAGATCTCGTGTAGCTTCACGTTGAAAGTAGATGCGGTTCAACAAGAGGCAGTAGAGGATGGATATGGAGCGAAAATTGCTGTACTTGATCGCCAGTGGACGCACGAGAGAAAAGTTGAGATCGACCGAGGTCAACTCTTCCCAGCTAAGGTGTGTATCGATGGTGTTGCGCAAGTCGGAACGGATCTCGTGGATCAGATGGAAGACGTCCTGGCGCTCGACTACCTTGATGAGGTCGACGCCATCTTCGCCCTCGGACTCCAATAGCCGGTCGAGATCCTGAGCTGAAGCCTCGGTAGGACGTCGAATGTGACTGCTATTGCGACCGATGTTGGGTGGGACTAGACCTTGGTTGGTTTTTGAACCGGGGAAAGCGCCGGTTCCAGCTGTGCGAGCTGCGTTGTAGGTGGTGCGGCCAAGGTGGTGCTCTGTGGAGCTCATGGAGAAGGCGGAGTCATCAGGATGGGAGGTGGTTTCAAGTGCGAACTGGGACGGGATGTGATCGTGGGGACCGGGCTGGTCTGGAAGATTGCGGAGCGAGACGTGACGTTTGTGTTGAGTGTGGGTTTTGCGCAATGAGGTTGCGGAAGCCCGCTGAGAGACCGCTTTCGACATGATGACTCTCGCTCAGCGGCGATGGCAGAAGCCGAGTGCCAACACTAACCGACTGTGACAAGGTATGGCGTGCGCGCTTCCTGTTAATGCAAGGCGGTAACACTGCTATAATGGTATTGAGTATGCGGATGTGATAGGGATGGGTGTCGCATAACACTTATGAACGTGTTGTACTGGCTCTGGATGGGTGTATGATAGCCAGATACTTGAGCCATCCCCTGGATGATTGCACGCCAGAGCCGTAAAGATGGTGGGTGAGTGCAAAGGCTGGCGACAAAGGATGAATGGGTTAGGCAATGTTTTGTTGAACAAATTTCATCTTGCATCGATTTGCCTTAAGTGCATGCAGCAGACCCTGAAGATTATTCAGAGCCGGTGAAGCTCGTGAAGCTCGTGAAGCTCGTGAAGCTGTGTATTGTTGTTCTCTTTCTGTACACGCACAAACCACGAATTTCAATTCAGTGGGATTTGTTTCGAACAAATCTGCTTCAACTTGTTGACGTGGTTCTCCTCGTACACAGCAGCCATACAGTCTGTGAGTGAATTTAAATTTGAATTCAAATTTACGCTGCAGTGGATCAAAGTTGTCATTCAACATGTATGTTTTGTTGCTCCTCTCACAAAGTCACCAAAAAGGTATTCGCGTCGAATTGGCCGATATCCGAACTCAGACACGCACACACGTTCCTTATTTTGTACTGACTAACTGTGACTCTCTTGTGGACTGTGCTCGACATCAACATTCCACCATCTTTTCTTCTTGAACCTCCGCATACACATCGTTGCGAGAGGAACTTTCTGTGTGCATTACAGCCTGTCACTCCCGTCAACGATTTCAGTGGCGCAAATCGGCCAACCGTAAACATACCATGCTCTGTTGATTGTCACTGTGCGACCCCCTTCTCCATCTCTCGACAATTACAGAGATCTGCATCTTGGGCTCCAGCTTTACTACCAACTCAGCAACCATGTCGCGCCTATATCTACGCCTACCCAATCTACCCTCATTCCATCATGCTATCACATCCTTCCTTGGATTCATGGATCTCAAGATCGGCGCATCTATCCTCACTTTGTTTGCCATCTTCAACAAGACCGCTGGTGTATACGGTATCCTCGCCGTCTTCCAAGGCGGCACATTCTCTCAAGTCGCCCTCTACCTCTATTCAATAGCCACCATTTTTATCTCCCTGTGGGGCCTCAAAGGCATATCCGACCAAGACGCACAACGAGTTCTCACCTATGCCCATTTGTTCACTCTCGACCACATGATCTCCACATTTTGGACTTTGTTGTTCACCATCAATTGGTTTTACTTTTCTCCTCACGACGGCCGACCCACCACGAATCAATCTTCCCACCAAACGGGGCTCATGGATCTTATCGAGACCATCGAATCCCAGTACAGGACTCCAGAACAAATGGCACAATTGCATCACGATCAACTGACTCCCGAACAGCGTGTCATTAGCGCTCAGCGTATTTGGAAGGAGGAGAAGCACTTTTCGGCTGTTGTGCTCGGGCTGGGCTGGATGGTCAAGATCTACTTTGCTTTAGTACTCTATTCGTACGCGCTTCATCTGCGTCACGGCACTTATAGGACGTTGCCGCTGAGTAAAGCTTCGGCCAATTCGGCGGCATCCAGGTCAGGTGCTGGGAGAGGTGAGTACAGATATCATCCTGTGGTGGAGGAAGACGATGAGGAACCGGAGAGCTGGAGCGATGACGGTGAAGCTGATGCTACTGGTGATGCATCAGCATCTTCTCATCAGAACAAGAACAAGAACGGAAACGGCGGAAGCTCAATACCAGCATCGCCGCAAGGTGGATCTGGTGGAGGCCCGAGATCGGTCATTGATCGCTTGGCGGCATGAAAAATGATCATTGGACATTCAACGCCCTGGCAATGTTATTCTCCCCTCACGACCTCTCATGTATTGTTAGGATGCATTCACAATAGGATACACTCACCCTGGGAAATTTGAATAAGTTATGCAAAAAATACATTACGCCTGCACCCGCTGTAGTAGCATTGTGTACTGTACATAGCGACGTCCTGTGGACCCTTCAGAATCACAACCGCACGTCGCACAGACAGTCTTGGCATTCGCCTTGGCTCGGAAATGCTTGGGGGTCAATAATCACCATTGCAGCAAAACCTTACGAGGCTCGGGCGTTGTCCTGCTGTCCTGCCGGAAAAAGGGTATCGGGGTTCGAGTTTGTCTAGGCATCGGTGATGACAATAGAAAGCCCGATCTGTACCATCATCATCCTCGGCCGAGCTTTGGGCACTTACACGTGTAGCATTTATCTCTTCGTAAAAAAAATGGAAATGAATTCAAGTCTGATTCTCTCTGAATGTAAATCCAATCCCCAGATTCAGTGGAAGCCTTGTGGAAGATTGGCCCTGTGGCCCGTAAGTAGGTGAAGCCGAGGCAAAGCTGAATGCCGAAATATAGGCTCAGCAGCCACACACCCTTTGGAGAGTTCCAAGAAAGGCCGAAAAAGGGGCAGCACAGCGCAGTCCCTTCTTTTTAGACCGGAGGAAGGGACGTGTGGTTGCAACTCGGTGCTTTTTCTGGGCTGCATTCTGATTGAGTCTGGTCAACAGCCTGCCAATGCCCAAAATCGACTTGGTTGCGAGTACGCAGTGTCAGTGTACGAAAGCTCTTCGTCGCCATCCTCCGCCTCTCTACCACCACCAACTCTACCTCCCCTCCCGACAACACATACTTCAAGATGGTCTCTTCGTCGCGTCGCTCTCAGCGCAAAGCTCACTTTGATGCCCCCGCTCACATCCGAAGAAAGATCATGTCGGCTTCCCTCAACAAGGAGCTTCGCTCCGAGCACGGCGTAAGTATGCTCCTACTATGAATTGGATCAATTCTCGACCTATCAGCCTCTTCGACGGTCTACATGCAATGGACATGCAATGGAACCCAATACGTTTAAGTCATCATCAGCTACCAAACATTGCTAAAGCTCGCCATCATACGTACACAATCGGCAGCAATCATCAGCAAAGTTACGCGCATGACCATCCACAGTTGTGTCAAAACAGCACGATTCTTTCAGCATGCCATCAGCGTCCTAAACGCGTTGTTTTATCGGTTTGCAGCCTCGACGTTTGTGGAACTGGCTGATTTAGATGGAAGCCCGGAAAATTAAAGAAAGCGAGTCGATGCAAATACTGCAGGTCGCCGCAGATAGATGAATGTGCGGTTATCATTCCGTGTGCTTGGGACATCTCGTTCTGAAATTGAACAGGCCGAGGTTGGAGAGCGCAGTGTGGAAACATCAAAAAATACGTCTGCTAGGGTGCAAGAGAGTGCTGCGTAAGGGATAAGGTAGACGGCGGATCGCCCGTCGCTTTGCGGCCAGGCTGCTGTTGGAGACCATATCCTGCTCGTTCAGCTTCAATCTCTTGCTTTCAGCCTAGTGCGATGAAGGAAGAACTCCCTTGTTGTGCACTTCACTCCGGACAAGTTCTTCTTCGCCCTTCCTGTGGAACTCAGAGTTTCTGGAAGAACAACACCGATGTATCAACTGTATCGACTTGCGCGCAAATGCTCCACGACAATGCATACCACAACAGTGGATGATGGTTATTCGACGCGCAGATCGACTTGGACGGACTAGACAGACAGCGTCGATGATTCCAACATGCATTCCTGCCAACCTGGTTGTGAAAGTCTTTTCTAACACTCTTCCACCCGCCTATCCATTTGCTTCTCATATCACAGATCCGATCTCTTCCCGTTCGCAAGGACGACGAAGTTCTCATCGTCCGTGGATCTTCCAAGGGATCTGAGGGTAAGGTGACCCAGGTCGCCCGCAAGAAGTGGGTCATCCACGTCGAGCGCATTCACCGTGAGAAGACCAATGGTGCCACCGTTCCCCTTGGCATTCACCCTTCCAACGTTGTGATCACCAGTCTTAAGCTCGATGAGGACCGCAAGAAGATCATTGCTCGTAAGGCATCCGCCAAGAAGCAGACCGAGGCCGAGACCAAGGACAACTAAATCTTCATCTTTCAACTTGCTCGAGCTCAGCTTAGTCTAGCTTAGCTTAGCTTAGCATATTGCAGATGGTATTTTGCACTTGTTTTTTTCGTTCTCTGTCGTGTTCTCCTGTTCTCTTTGGCATTCTTGTTTTGATTCCCCACCACACCAATCAACGCTGCTGATGAACTTTAATTTAGTTACTACTTGGGTTCCAAGGCAGCGTTCAACGAAAAAGATCATCTTACGGCAATATCACACACATTTTGTACAACTGTTTTTCCCATTTCGCATCATTCTTCGTCGGAAGACGTTCACCGCCCCATATTCGGCGATGTTTAGGAAACCCACAGATTCAATCGCTTGCAGAAGAATGTAAGTCTGTCGTTCTGGCTGCGACAGAAATTACGTCCTTTCTTTCCTCCCCCCGCGATGGGTCCCTGGTCTCGTCTTATTATCCCCACTTCACATCATGCAACCGTAGAACATGTCTTTTCGGAGATTGTATTTACTTGCACACACACACACACACACACACACACACACACACACTCCTATAGCCAGCCGTATTCACCCACTTCTCGGCGGTACGAGCACAAAAATGAAACAACACTCACAGTGATTCTCTCTCATATTTATATTCTCACACTCGGTCTGTGGGCTGTTGGACTTTGACTCCTGTGTTGTGATGGAATGATTCGTAGAGCGTGCGTATGCGTAGACACTTGAGGTACTGTAGACGATGGTAGTTATCAGTGCAGTGCTGCACTGTACTGTCCTCGTCGCTTGGATGATGACCATACAGTGGCACGGAGAGATGCAATTTTGCGGCATTCTTTTCCCAACATGTATTCAATTTGTAGTCTGGCCTTTTTTTTTCTCTTCTTGTTTGAATTAGAGCACAGTCCGTCGTATTGGACATGCGGGTACAGCCGCAAGATATAGCGACTTGTGAGAAACATGATTGCAGTGGTTTGGCAGGCAAGAGATGGCACCTGACCAGCCATTGCAAATGTATGGATTCGATTCAAAATAGGGTTCAGCACTGGCAAACGTCGCAGTTGAGTTCGCACGTCCCTTTACACTCTGCAACAAGAGAAACGATGTTGACGTTGACGAACAAGACTCTCAACGCTGTGAAAGCCTAAATTCTCTCCCAAGCGGACATGCCGACAATGCATGAGATAGTGCGCATCACTTCGGGAGGCCCTGCAGAAGAAGGTAACAAGGGTGGAACCGATACCAAGAAACAGGCAGACCCTGCTCACCGCATCGGAGAGTGCCGTCGGGAAATCCAACCTATTGTGCTGCTGCTCCTCCTTCAAGTGGCTTGAAATTGGGTCTGGTGACCTCGCAACCTGCTATCATACTTTTTCAATTGTCACATGCTGTATGACATCCGACCAGTTGTGCGGGAATATCCCAACTCAACCCAACCCACGCATTTGGTACTGTAAATTTACCGTACTGTAGTACCTCCTTTGTGTTGGAATTAAGCCAGCCCCATGGTTCCGATCACCTTTATCGCGGGTCATCTGCTGCCAATGTCACAGCAAAATAGTGTTTAATGGAACCGTCGTTCGATAATGCTACAATTATGAAAAGGATCAGGGGTATGGCGAGACTCGAGCTCATACTCTGTAGCACAACAACAAGCACGGATTGACCGGAGCGTTTGCGTCATGTCAGTTTTGGCGATGGCACCATCAGGTGTTGATCTCGCCCAAGGCACAGACAAGGTGCCCCGAAGCAGCTTTAATGTTCGGTTCAGAAAATCCAAAAAAAAAATCCAAAAAAACAAAAAAGGGGGGAGGAAAGTAGCCGCCCAAATCATCGACACCTCGACCAACCTACGCCAGAAACAAGCCTATCAAGGAGAAGAAGAAAAAAAAAGAAAAAAAAAGAAAAAAAAAAAAAAAAAAAAAAAAGAAAAAAAAGAAAAGAAGGGGGGTGACCCGGCGCTAAGAGCCAAGACAGAGCTCAGTTGGGGAGTTTTGCCTCCATTTTCAAACAATTTCCTCTCCCAGGTCGACCCAAACGTGAACCGAGTGAAGATACGTTGGTTAATTTGAGTTCAGCACCACGCCCGCACACTTTACACTATAGTAAATTACACTTTGTCTGGAATTAGCCACGCATTCAAGATTTGCCATTCTCCCATCACCAACATCATCTCCCCCTACCTTTTCAGTTTCCCTTTCCCTCACCTTTGTGCACTCTCTGCCCTCTGAAACAAAGCATTCTATTTTCGTAAGGGTACAGCCTCATCATCCCTCTCTCTCTCTGTTCAATTCGAATCGACTCTTGAGGAGCCATACCACTGCGGACCTTCAACTGGCCGTACGCGAGCACGACCCTTAAGCGCAATCCCCAGATAACGCCATTCTGTCGTGATCTTCTCTCGCTCCTACTCCTACTCCTCCTCCTTGATCACGGCGTATCCCTTCCGTCCTCGCATCCACTACCTGCAGCATCTACTTGGATCGACGCATCTCTATACCCACAGCGCAACGCCACCACCACTCTTGTGTTTGCATCACCTCGCCTCCATCTGCGCCGGTTTTCGCCCAGCATCCCCACGCCAGTCCACCTTGCGTTTCTAGCTTAGACTCGGCTCGACTTCTTCCGCATCAAGTCCGAACAGCAAAAACGCATACTCAACTCTTGTTCGGCCATGCACAACCACTCACAACTGCATTCTGGCTGCTGAGCTTGAATTCCATCCTGGTTTTTTTTTTGTGTGCGTGTGTGTTTTTGTTTCATCAGTCGTATCGGCACTGCTCCAAGCTGTGCTCATCTCGGTCGCTACAAGATGACATTCTCTCAGCGTGCGTCAACGGGAGCCTCCTCCTCTCCTGATCACCATCACACCCATCCCACTTCGGATCACATTTACAATCTAAACAACACACACGATCATTATCTGCAGGACTCTCACACATCTCTTGCTTCGGTCGGCAGCTCTGGTGTAGCTTCGTCCTCCAGACGTACTCTCGATCACGATCAGGCCTTTGAACATTCTCGACAGTTCAGAATCACTGCACCATCACGTCCTTCAGAGAGCGGGCCAAAGCCTACAAGACGCGGCTCAGCCGTCTCGCCTCCGTCCTCGCCAGCGTCACCTCCTACCAACCTCGACGACAAGTGTGATCCCTCTTCGCAATCCGCACACCTCCACTTGAAGGACCTGCATTCCAGCAACGTTGCCATCCGCAGCAGTCACGCAGAGCATCCGAACACATCGGCAATGGCCACCCTTACTGTCAACACACCGCCAGCAATCCATCAATCCGATCCAATGCTCCAAGCTCGCACCACCAACAGTCTGCTGCACAAATCTGCAGCTTGTGTCCATCAGCATCACCACCAGCACCAGCACCGGCATCAGCACCAACACTCGCCCTCGCCTCCCCCACCGCCTGCATCCTATACCCAGCCACCCGTCACCTCATCCTTGGCTACCGTCACATCTGGCGATGGATGGGTAATCGTGCCCAACACTTCAAGAGCATGCGCAGCAGCTGCAGTTCCTCCTTCGAGCGTGATCGCTACCTCGGCAAGACAGCAACCCGCAAGCACAGACACATTCGGTGGCCTCAGCCAGATTGCCCATGCACACGCCGCCAACGACATGCCCAATCGGCGATGCGGACCTTCCGACTTGACCTCAAGCTACGATGTCCCATTTGGAGAGAGGGCTTCACCCGCCATCATCTCGCTCGCTCAGCGAGGTGCAATGTCGCTGAGCCGGAACGGCACTCGCCCACCGAGCCCCTTGGCACTCTCACCTGCTATGGTCGGCGAGTCACTCAATCCGTCCGGCGCCCATCGAGGCGGTCTTCGTGGATCCGACGAGGATATCGAAGCGTCTGATAAGGATGTGTCAATGGTCAGTACCGACGATAGTTGCGCTTTCACCGGCGCAACTCCACTTGTGCCACCGGCTACACGCAAGTTGTGCGTCAGGCATCAGCGCATGGCCGATGAAGGCACCACCGCTCGACTCCAGAAGGTAAGTCCGATACTCATTGTAGCATTCCGATGTTCCCTCCCCTTTCCGTCCCTCTCCTTCGTTCGTCCTCACTTGGCCATCCACCTACAAGTAGAAGCGGCCGAAATAAGTCGATGCAGGTCCGGCAGCTTCGAATTGCTCGTTTGTCTCTTTGCGAGCACTAAATGCTGTCTAGCGGTTGTTACGGGTTTCGGCCCCTAGTGACCGTGAATTGCGACCATGCTATAACGAAAACCACTCTGTTTGAAGCCTCGATCTTCCTTTATAGGTCGTGTGCTATAAAAGAAGTGAAACATTTCCCTGCCCTTTTCATCTCGATTTGCTAACTCGGGCAGGCAACGTGTGCTAGCAACGATGTATGGAGAGACACACGACGCTGACACCCGATTGCGTCTTTCGATGCTCATCCTACTCAACCTTGTAATGTTCGCAACAGTCGATCGAAAGTCTTCCACTCGCAGATCAGACAGCCGTCAATACGGTCTGGTCGCTCTTCTCATCCTCGTCGCACTCCAGAAGGGCACTCATCCTGCAAGGCATCCTCACCATGTGCTGTTTTAGCCAGCTCTCGTTGCTCTCGTCAGAGCTGGCACTGGCGATTCGCATCGATCCCTTTTCGCTCTTCCCTCGCGAAGTGTCGCTCAAGGTACTCGGTCATCTCGATGCAATGAGTCTTGGTCGCGCAGCACAGGTGAGTCGATCATGGAAGCAGCTGGCGGACGACGATCTGCTCTGGCGCAACATGTGTGAACAGCATATTGAGCGCAAGTGTGAGAAATGTGGATGGGGTTTACCTTTGCTGAGCGAACGTCGGCGTCGTGTCCCTGGTCCTGCTGTCCAGCTCGGCACTCCCGAGTCGCGTGATCTGAGCTCAGATGGCTCAGGCGCCACCTCAGGCGCCATCTCATCTGCCACGCCCGGCTCGCTCAAACGCACCATCACGGCGGCCGCCAATGCTGCCGCCCTCGAGAAACAATCGCGATCTCGCGCTTCCAGCCCAACCCCTTCCTCTAGCCGTACCCACTCTCGTTCCGTCTCTGGTCACCGCGATCTCCAGATGGAGTCTATCTCAGAGAAGCGTATTGACCGCGACGCCCCACCCCTCAAAAAGCAACGCTCCGGTCTCAATGGCGAAGCGACCGCTTGCGGCTCCTCTTCAGGCAGTGTTCCTAAAACTCGACCCTGGAAATCTGTCTATTGTGAAAGGTTGGCCATCGAACGGAACTGGCGAAGAGGCCGATACACGTCGCGAGCCCTTACAGGCCACACGGACGGTATCATGTGCCTTCAGTTTAACGAGAATCTCGCCCATCCCGCTTTTCCCGTCGTGATCACAGGAAGTTACGACAGGACTGCTCGTATTTGGAACCTCGAGACCGGTGAGATGCTACGTGTGCTCGAGGGCCACACGCGTGGCGTACGATGTCTTCAGTTCGACGAAGCAAAGCTGATCACAGGATCCATGGACCGCACGCTCAAGATCTGGAATTGGCGAACCGGTGCGTTGATGCGCACTCTAGAAGGGCATACCGAAGGCATCGTGTGTTTGCATTTCAACGAGGATACTCTGGCCAGTGGCAGTGCGGACAGCAACATCAAGATCTGGAACTTCCGCACTGGCGAATGTTACACTCTCCGTGGCCATCGTGATTGGGTCAACGCCGTCACTCTGTGGACCGGCCCGGCAGCCAAGAAGCGCCAACAACGCCTACGAGAGGCTTTGCGGGAGGGCAAGCCAGCAAGCTCCATCAAGGAGGAGGATTCCACAGCAGCTGGGACGTTCTTGTTCTCTGCAAGCGACGACGGAAGCATCCGACTATGGGATTTGGGTCTCAGGGAGTGCTTGTTGACTTTTGAGGGCCATGTTGGGCAGGTGCAGAGTCTCAAGCTGGTCATGATGGACGATGAAGCCGTTCGCAAGTTGGTCGGTGGTGCGGCGGGCGGTATGGATGGAGAGAGCCCGCATCAGAACCAAAGGAACGGAGGCTCCCGAAGGCAGCCATTCCACGAGGATGTGCCGGTGGAGCGAGGCGGCGACCAGGACATGCTCTCTGTTGAGGACCAAGAGTCCTATTTCCTGGGTGACGCAAGTCTTTCTCCTTCTCGCCGTCAGTCTGGTAGTGGTCTGGCAAGTTCCGTCGGTGCTGCGGACATTGGCTCCAACAACATAACCCGAGTTGGCGCTGCTCGGAGGTTGTCGAACGCAGCAGAGATTCCAGAACGCTTCTTTCACGCTGGGAACAACGGCAACGTTTTTGGCGCCTCGTCATCCTGCCGTGCTGCCCAAGGATCTTCTTCATCGTCCTCCCAACGACAGCACCAGCACCAGCAGCGTCGTAAGATCGATAAGTCGCTCCTCCGTGTTCAGGACCGTCTCTGTCAGGCTGGCCTGGTTGATCCACTTCCTCTCGATGCAGAGATGGGTGATCTAGACCCCACGATCCGTTTGCCTGTGCGCCACACCTCTTCGTCTGATTCTGAACCCTCTTCCTCCACCTCTGCACCACCTCTGAAGAACCAGACCAACCATCATGCCAAACCGCGTCCCGTACTCATTTCGGGCTCGTTGGACAACACTCTGAAGATCTGGGACGTTCGAACGGGGCGATGTGTTCGAACCTTGTTTGGACATGTTGAAGGGGTGTGGTCTTTGGATGTGGACAAGCTTAGGATTGCATCTGCGAGTCATGATCGAACCATTAAGATTTGGGATAGGGATACGGGTTTTTGTCAGAACACGTTGGTGGGACATAAAGGAGCCGTGACCTGTGTGAGTCTAAGTGATGACAAGATCGTTTCCGGTTCGGATGATGGGGATTTGAGGTTGTGGAGTTTCGCCGCTGCCGCCAACACTGCTACGGGTAGTAGTAATATTAGTAGTGGTAGTAGTACTGGCGCTAGTGGAACGGGAAATAATGCTTCAGCATCGTCGAATAGGTTTGCAAATCCAAGCCAGTCAATAACAACAGAAAACTCTGGTAGCAATAGTGATATCGGTGCTCCTGCTCCAGATATTTGATATGCTCATACTTTATCCCCCAACTCGTCCCTTCCGTTTTTTCTGACCAGATGATGTTCTCCTTCCCTTCTTGCTTTCGTCTTTTGGCATGGCGTGCAATTCCGATGATGTTCTCCCCCCCCCTCGTTTCCTCTCTTTTGACTTGTTACAATCCATTCATTCATTCATTTTCTCTTGAGAGCGGTTTTGAATGTGAAAGTAAATAAGGATCGTGTGTGTGTGTGTGCTTTTTTGGTTTCGAATTGCCGGAAGATAGCAAGTTTGACGATCAAAATGATGATATTCTCTTTTGGATAAGGATACAGTAAGAATGAGTTGGACGCGTTCAAAATTGGAACTCTTACGGTTAGCACTCAGCATGATTGAAATTAATTAAGCATGAGCATTGAGCTTGACTGGTATAGTTCATCGTTAAGCATATGTCAATTGGGATGAGGGATTGCAACATGGGTAGATTGTAATTGTGTAGACGGGGTCAAAACTTGAGAAAGACTCTTGATCTATAAATGAGACGGTTGGATGAAAAAAATTTTTAGCCTCCACATTGTAGAGTGATTAAACCAGTCAATTGATTTTGAAAGCTGGGTGTCTAACCTTTTTTTTTTTTTTTTTGAGTATGTATGCTATTTGGTCTATTCATGATGAATGGTTTTAACATTATGCTGGTCATTGTTGGGCAATAACGATTCAGAACGCATTGATTACGGTTTTGGATCGCAAAAAGAGATATATTGTAATATTGGTTTCACATGAGAAGGTAATCTTGTTAAGATTCCATACCTTACCCAAGACATACCACTTTTTTTCTATTTTTTTTATTTTTTTTCGAGGTTTAAAACCCATCACCCCATCTCTCTCTCTCTCTCTCACTACACTCTAACTAGAGAGAGCATGAGAGAAAATCGATTGCCAAAATTCACCCTTGAAGTGTCTCCCCTCGCTCAACTTATACAGCCTGTGAATCCTCCTCGCCTCCTGTAATCGTATCGCGTTCAATGGGGACCACCGTCGTCCTCTTCACCGTTGCCTCAACCCCACCTTCCATCGATCCTTCCCCTTGCCCACCACCACCACCAGCAGCATCGGAAGAAGATGTGATAGGATGCAATGCAATTGTTGCCAAAGATTTGTCCAGAACCTCACCGCCATTTTCTTCTACAATTGCTTGTTGTGTGGGTACTTGAATTGGATGCTCCTCCACCCTCAATAACTCTTGTGACTTCTCTGTCATGTTTGAACTTGAATTATTCACATTCTCACCTTCTGCTGCTGCTGCTGCTGCTGTTGCTTTTGCTTTTGCTTGTGTTTCATTTGTATCTTCATCTCCATCCCCATTCCAATTAGTATTCGGCTTATCCGACTCTTCAACCTCGTCCGCCTTCACCGCAGCATTATACGCATCCAATTCCTCCATATCCCTCTCCCCCCTCAAACTCTCCACCCTCTCCTCTTGTCCATCCTCCCTCTTTTTAAATCTCAAATGACTCTCATAAAATTGCAACAACTTCAATGGACATCGATGATGCGCCACTACACTGTCAAACGCCAATCGATCTCCACTTTGAAAATGGACGAAAACTCGAATCTTGTTATCACTCATCTTTTCCACAGCTTCCACCTTCCTTACAATTGGATCCCAATCAGCAATTCGCGCATATCGTTTACGCAATCGATCGATCTTGATGGCGTGCAAATGTTGAGATTCCAACAAAGCCTTTTGATCTTCGGACAAGCTTGAATCAGTTCGAATACGTTGAATGGTGGGATCCTCATGGGTATCGATCAATTCATCATCTTCGGGAGTTGGACTACGCGATGGCGCAAGCTCACCTGCAATACCACCACCCGCAGCGGTGGTACCGGACGCGGATTTACGTGAAGTGATCCTAACGCGACTAGAAGAAGATGGAGTTTCACCGTTTAGGATTAAACCACTTTCACGACGAGAGGTTTTCTTTGCTGCACCTGATACCGAATCAGTTTTAGCAGGAGTTGTGGCAGAGATGAAGGAATGCCTTTTTGCTTTTTTGCCACCTTTCGTACCCATTTTTTTGACACGCTTCTTGGGAACTTTAGCCCAGTATTCTTGAATCATCTCCTGTGCACCTCCCATGTCACTTTCGAGTACCCAACTGTTTTCAGAGTTGGGATAACCTTTCCATTTGACGAAATACGAAAGTTGACCATCGGTGGATTCCTGCGAATGTGAAACAATGTATTCAATTTCATACTCGTCTTCGACTGCTTCGGAACCTGCGTCCTCTTCATTGTTGTAATTGATATCGTCGATATTTTTAATGGGAGCATTGATGGTTGTGGAGGAGCAAGATGGGAGAACTTGACCATTGGAGTCTAGCATTTGGACGTCATCGTCAGAGCTGGATCCGGCGGAGACAGAGGCGTTGGATGCGCCTACGATCAGAGACGACATTAGTGAGTTCTGAGATTTGCTTGAAATTAGTTTGCGGACTTGGATGAATACGTAGGCAGATATGGAGAGTGAACAAGGGTTGTCAAGCAAGTAGATACGTGCTTGCTCAACAAATTTGGTCGGCTGGGCGTGTTTGCACCTGTGGGTGAGGTGATTTGATCCAAGGCTAAGTGCAAAGGGAAGCGGAGATATACACAGAGTATGGAAGAGAAAGTCAAGAAGGATGGTGAATTAATGATTCGAAATCGACAAGTCGCTCTCTCTCTCTCTCTCGCTCTGCGTCTCTGTTCGTCTCTCTTTCCATCCGTTCATTCCTCCAATTTTCGAGCATTTGAGGAAGCGCACAGACGTTTGGCTGTCGCGTAGAGCATAGTGTTCCCCCAATCTCGAGCCTCGTCTCTCTCTCTCTTTCTTTCGCGTTTTTTTTTTTTTTTTTTTTTTTTTGTTTTGTTTTTTTTTTGTTTTCTTTTTTGAAAGGACACGATTTGGGCGCAGTAATTTGCACACGCGTATTTGTGTCGCTTGTTAGATTGTCATCACTTGACTAGGATCCTACACGCTTCACACCCAAAAGCATACGGTGCGTGCGTAAACTGTTCCCGAAAAATCACTGTCACCACACATCAATCCATTGCTCAATGAATACAATACCAAACACATAGTCAATATATATTGTTGGTAAGCTCTTGGCAACCTCTATCCAGCCATACTTTCAGAAAGTGCAAAAGCGTGAGTGGTAAATTATGAACATTGCTTGTAGTTTTTCTTCTGCTGGGACACTTTTGGAGTGCCCTTTTGCAGCACTTCAATACTTTGTGTTACCCCCCTTTGCCTTCAACACAGCTTGTATGCACCTGAGCATGCTTTCAATAAGTGTTTGAAATGCTCCTCGAGCAAAAGAAATCCATTCAGCTTCAACTCTCTTGAGCAATTTGCTTTCTGTTAGTGCCTACCAACCGGAGTCCAAAGAGGGGGCGCTCGGCCCTCCTCCCGATTGAGCGATCGTCGTGATCGGGCCCCGACCGACCCTCTCCGGACCCCTCGCAGCGGAGCGGTTGGCCTAACACGATCCTCCTACCGCCCAACCGCGGCTGGCCCCTCCGTACGCAGAATACGACCGTCGGCAACCTAACATTGTAACGCCGCGGTGGGAGGTGGCCGATAGCTCTTGTACCTTACCACCCCGCCCCCGCCTGACATGAGGTTGCCTCCGGACCTCGTCGCATGTATTACTTAGTTAGCTCTATAGCAACGCAGTAGTGTGCACTGACCCCCGACCGCCTGTGTTGCCTACGCCTACAACCTCTCCGTACCCGTAGACCCTATTCCGGCTGTAGCCGCCCAGCGGTACCTAGACCCTACGGCCTTAACAGTTTGGCAACCAGTCCCTGACACATATGTCTCATCACTCTGTCCATGCACAGTAGAATCTGTTGGGTGCACCATATTGGTATGTTTGCTACCAAATATCCAACATCAGAACTTGGCCTAGATTCTGCTGTGTCACCCAAATGCTTAACAACATTGCAAGATGTTGCTAACGCATTGGTGTGGCAAGATGGTGGCAATCACGGTCTTGTCAAAGCCTTTTAGACAGGCAAAACACATCATGTTGAGCATGGAGCCACTGCTCATGAGACAAGTGGCAGTGTGGAGCTTGGTGACGTTGACCCAACAGCCTTGGACTCTAAGCACATACACTCTACTGAAGTGGTGAGTTGTTGAGAGTGCAACACTAGTTTTATTTTTATTTTTCTCCTTTTCCCACAGCAGCAAATGATAGCAACTCACAACAAAGGGATTTGCACGATCCGCCTTTGAGTTTCTCAGCAAGAGAGCTGCAGCAGAGTTGAGCGTGTCACTGTGTCTCGGCACAAGCGCAACGACGACACCTAACAGAGTTTACATTTGTATATTCACCGATTCTGTGATTGCGTCTCGGTCTCGAGATTCTATGGGGTTTGCCAGTAGTTACCGTCCAACTTGGCTTTGATCTAATGCATCCATCATTTTCAACTATACTTTCTCCATCTTCATCTCTAGCATCGCTACAGCCCGATTTCATCGTGACCAACCATTAGAGATTGTCTCTCACGCAACCGACTTGGCTTTATACATCTCGGCGTTCACACTATTCGCATCAGCAACATCTCTTTTTAGTCGTCCAATTCCCACAATCACGTCTTCGCCCCTACGTCGCAATTTCAATCGGCTCACCTTCCACCCAAATCTTGGCCACTCTCGATCTGGAACGACAGTGCTTGCCGTGCGTTCTCCACGTCGTCCCCGCTTACATCACCTTCATTGACCAAGTTGCGTGCACCGCTTGTAGTCTTGCCGGTGACACCACCATTTCGTTCCAACAACTATTTATTCTCTCCAGCGCACTCGAGCCATCGCTCGTCAGCAACGTCAACATCGACACCTTTCAGCATGCCGATTCCGCTTTCATAAACATTCATCTCTTACAGACAGCCACGTCTCTGGCTATCTGCAGATTCACTCTGCAGTACGCCAACCAACAACTCAGCAAGTGCACGCTCTGAAGAACCGCCACTTTTGCTTTCAAGATGCTCCGCAGCGCTGTTAGCCGAACCACCCTGGCCAAGGCTACCTCTGGTGGCTCATCCACTCATGGCGATGGTATGCACCCCAATCTCGGTCTGCACAGTGCCGCCGCCACAGGAAACATTGGACTGGTCAAATTTGCGCTCGAAAACGGTCAGCACGCCAACAGCAACCTGAATGGCATCTTGCCCTTGCACGCCGCTTGTTCCGGCGGCAGCGAGCAGAGTGTGCGCATGCTCATCTTCCACGGTGCGGATGTCAATGCACCTCGCCTCAAGGCAAAAGGCTCCAGTGGTGGTCCGGGTGCTGAAGGATCCACGCCGCTTCACTTTGCCGCAGCCAACGGTCATCTCGAGATCGTGCGTATCCTTCTCGAGGCAGGCGCACGCCCCGCTGCCACTGACAAGGACGGCGTTTCACCGGAAGCGCTCGCTCTCGGCAACGGTCATGCCGCATCTGCCCATCTCATCCGCTCATGGGTCTCTGCATATGGCTCCAATGGCTTGGCTGGCATGGTCGAGTCGCGCGACACAGTGAGCGGAGACGTCACTCTCGGTCCAGCAGGCTACATTCGCTATGCCGCTTCGGGCCGAAGCGCATCCCCACTCTCTCCCACTGCAGCATCAAAAGCCACGGCCCCCAACGCCACTGCTCACACGGTGCAAATCGCCTCAAAGAATGGCTCCGTCTCCAAAACTCCTCAGCTCTTTCCCTCCGTCTCCGCCTTGCGATTGTCAGCAGCAACGGCGTCCTCGGGCCTCACTGCTCAGTCTTCTTACGATACACTTTCAGCTCACGCCGCGAGCAAGTTAGCAGCCGCACGCCAGGGCCAATTATTAAAGAACGGCAATCTCTGCAAGACCAGTTCAAATCCCAATCTGCGCGCCCAAGCTTCTGCATTCACTACACCGCCTCTGCCGGTTGCCTCACCAGCTTCTCTTGCGGCATTCCGATCACAACCACCATCAGCAAGTGCATCAATCGTCTCACCTGGCCTGAGCGGACTCCCACCTAGTCAATCGCCATACGACACTTCTGATCACGCATCCACAACCGCAGCGCCTGCCGCCACCAGATCGTCCTCTGCGACCTCAGCTGTGCCCTACAATCCCGCCAGCGCAACAGGTTCTGGTAGCGTGCGCGAGTCCAAGCGCAGGCCTTCGCTCCCTTCCATCCTCGAGAAAGCAGCTCACCCAGCTGCATCCATACGAGCAGCGCTTGCCAGCGGCTCTTCGTCACACTTGGGCGGAAGCATGTCGCAAGCATCGTCAAGCAGGCACTTGGACCAGGCTTACGATACAAATACGACCAGTCCCGGCAAGAAGCACAGCAGGCTCGCAGGCAAACGCAGCCTCTCCAACATGCTGAGGAAAGCAACGGGGTCTAGCACCAACAGCACCACCCTCACCGCGTATACGCCTTCCATGCATACTTCGTCCTCCTCCTTTTTCGCCGATACCTCTGCCGCAAGCACTTCGAGCATGTTTAGCGGCGGGGCGATCAACATGGACGCGCTCGCCAAACCAGGTCGTGTCTCTGGTAAGTCGTTCGACTATCAGCGCCCTTCGGCCTCTTCGTTACAGCGCGGAATGAGGAGGAACGCGGCCAGCGAGAGCTCGAGCGAGGACACGGATGCATGGGAAATCAATCAGGCCGCATCTGAGATCCCGCCACTCCCCTCTTCACGTTCCGATGCTGCGGCGCTCGAACAACACCCCGAGCTTCGCAGCGCTTCTTCATCTTCGTCACTATCAGCAGCTCGTGAGCAATTCATAGCCGATGGCCAAGTGCGCCGAGCACGTGCTGGCTCCAACGAACACAGCACTGTCAACAGCCTTTCTCGCTTGCCACCACGAGCCGGTGCTTCGCTGGATCTGCTTCGCCCACGTCACTTTAGTCCAGGCGAAGATTTTGCGGGAAGGAAGAGCACTGAAAAGTACAGACTAGCATCAAATCAGACTAGCCGTATGGATGCAATGAGGCGTGCAGGCGCGGTCGCTCATGCTGTGGGATCCGAGACAGCTAGCCAACAGACTGGAGATGCACCAAAAGAGGCGCATTTCGCCGGCAGAGACAGATCTGTAAGCGGATCGAGCTCTCGCAGCATTGGTACCACTGACAACGACCTCAGCGGGGCTGCGTCCGCGGTGGAAACGCTCGACGAAGACGACCTGCAGGAATTCTTGCATCAAGCATCGTCTGAAGCCGGCGATCGAACGCTCGACGGTAGTGAGCACCACGAATCGCACCGCATTCCAGCTGGTCTGCGTACGATGTCGGCACTACGACAGCAGGCTGCCAGAGCCGGAGGCGACTCTTCTGCAACAGAAGCTGCTTTGAGCAGTTCGACCTTGACTGCTGCAGGCGACGACGGCACGAGAATCAGCAGTGCCCTGGCAAGTCGGATTACGCGTGATCGATCTGGCAGCCATGTCTCGGCAGTCTCATCAGGATCCCACTCAGGCACCAGCACGCGAGGAGTCAGCTCCGCTTCTTTGGATGCAGGTTCACACAACTCTCCTGGCCTAGCAGCTAGCTATCAAGCGATGTCCATAGCCGAAGAGAATGGACTGAAAGCCTACACCGGACCTCCTGCCCGTGGATCTGGCAACCCGTCCGTCACGAATCGGGCCGGCCAGGCACCGTCAGTCGCAGATAGCGTAGGAAGCCATGCGTCGTCCTCCTCGCTTCGATCCAACTACCTCAGTGCGGCCGAGCAGGCACAGGCTATTCTGAACCAAGAGACTCCCTACGCACCAGACGGGCCTGACGGGACCAGTGCATCACTGGCAGCCCAGCTTGCTGCTTATGGCGAAGCGCTATCCATGGAGCGTAAACGAGCGGGCGATGCACGGAGCGGTGCTTCGCCGAGTCTGAGCGCGAGGGGAAGCAATGCTGCCCTCAGATCAAAGCTGCCTAGTGTCAGCGAGGATCAATCACCTTCACGGTCTGCCAATCATAGCTCGAGAAGCTTCTCTGTGAGCGGGAACAGGACGCCACACTATCCGGCTACTGCTGCACAGATTTACAACAGACGTGTGTCACGCAGGCCGCACAGTAGCGAGGGGCGGCAATCGCAGGATGGAGATAGACGGAATGGTCTTGGTGGGCTGTCAGGCAACATGACCATCAGTCACTCAAGCCTGTCGACTGCGGACAGGGCTAGCCTGGGGCTGGATAGAAGTGCAACTCCCAACAATAATAGTGCGCAGGTCAAAGTCAACGCGTTATTTCCGCCTGAGGGCGAGCGAACTGCGTCCCCTCACCTTGCTGCGGCGCCTGGTCTGGGTTTGCCCATGCATGCACAGGGCTGGACATGGAGCGAGCAAACCCGAAATACCCCTGCAGCATCGCTCACGTCCAACACCAGACGCACTCATGCATCCGATGATGATCCTGCTGCGCCCACCGTCCCACCCAAGGACGCGATACCCTTGCGATGTCGTCACGAACGAGTCACATTCAACGCCTCTTCTGGACTGCCTCTGAATCTTGGCTCCCGACCCGCCGACAAAGGCGAAGTAGCCAAGGGAGATGATGAAGACGAAGACGATCCGAAAACGCCTGTTCTCGGCGGTGGAAAAGGTTCTGTGATCGAAAAGTTTGCCACCTCTCCCCGCTCTCTTGATCAACACAGCCCGTCTATGCCTACCGACCTTTCGTCGTATACCGCTGCTACACAGGAACGAGCTGCTGCACCAGCATTTGGCGAGAACAGCATGGCTAGTAGTGGTACGAGTTTGACCTCGCCCATGCTGCCGCCGAGAAAGGAGTCGATTGTACTGCCGGGACTTGGGCTAGAGGATGCGCAGAGGATTCTGGCTCCCGACTCGGCATTGTGGAGTACTTGGAAGGAAGACGAGGCAAAAGGCGGTGTTGGAGGCAAGATGGATGGGCTGCGAAGGCCAAGTTTGAACATGTTACGTAGCGCCACCAGTTCGAGCAGTCAATCGCAGACGCCGAGCTACACATCACAAGGTGGAACCGATGATTTGGGTCACAGTCGCTGGTCTACGGACGAGACTACGGCTGGTGCAAAGGGCGACGTTTCTTTCCATTCAACCACGTCGCAAGCTTGGGCTAATGGGACTGGAAAGCGTAGGCTCGTCCGTACGCTGCTGAGCAAAGCAAAGGGCTCATCCTGATGCTTGACCTCGTTATCGCACTCGTGTTGATCGTAGCCGCATCGAATGTTGGACAGATTTGACCCTCCCCAGATACAAGATGAGCTGTGTATTCCTCTAGAAATTGTTTGCCCACAATTGGGGATCGAGGCAAGCAGCTAGTTTGTGTGCTTTAGGTGCCAAAGGATTGCGACCCATCTAGACAAAAGAAAGAAGCCTGCTGTACGCAAGTGAAAGATGAGTTGAAGCACGGACCAGTTGTGTGTACTGCACAACCGTAAATTTACTATACATGCATGATCTAAGAGAGAGCGGCGTCAAAGCTGATTTTATTAATTGAGTGTTTTTTTTTTTTTGGTGGAGTGAGTTGACGCTTTGCATGCTCTCTGTATTTTTAGCAAAACGTGCATTTTCAAGGCATGTTTGAGCCATCCACACTTTCGTCCATCCTTTCCATATCGGTTTCATCATAACGCACTTGGTCTCACAAAACGACCTTGTTTATCATTGTCATCCTATATCCAACTAAAAATCGATCGAGATCAAGATCAGAATACAAGGTATAGGACAAGGATGACTGAAGCAACGGCGACTAGACGTAGCGCTCGTAATGTGGGCAAGCCCGTGACTGCTACTGTTGCTGCTGCTTTTACCAAACCCGCACCCAAGCGCAAAGCTGTAGCAGCAGCCACTGATCAAGATGCATCTAAAGATTCAAAGCAGAATCAGAAAAAGCGGAAAGCTACTCCAATTGAGAAAGCGATCAATGCTGCTACCGATTCGGGTACTTTGAAGGTTGGAGACAAGTTACCTAGTTTCAAGCTCATGATAGAAGATGACAATGAAATCGATACTGCCAATCTAAAGAATGTCATTCTATTCTCGTAGGTTTTTTTTTTCCGGTTCATGTTCACAAATGCTCATTTTGACAATCTTTTTTTTTTTTTTTTCTTCTTGTTTGTTCCGTCATATTACCATGTGTAGTTATCCACGAGCCAATACAAGCGGTTGTACAACTCAAGCCAAACTTTTTCGAGACAACATTTCATCATTTACTTCGGCTGGATACACAGTCTATGGTCTATCCAACGATAGTACCACTACGCTCTCATCTTGGAAAAATAAACAAAACTTTCCTTATCACCTCATCAGCGATCCTAAAAGACAACTCATCAAATCTCTCACAGGTACTCACCAAAAAACTCGTAGAAGCCATTTCGTGATTGATTCCAATGCCAAGTTGGCTTTTGTCGAGTTGAGCGTCAAACCGGTAGAATCCTGGAAGAGCGCTTTGGAGTTTGTAGAACGACACAACAAGTAAGAGAAAACAATAAAATCAAGAGTGCTATTGGCCTTTTTTCTTTTTTTTTTTTTTTTTTTTTTTTTTTTGAGCAATCGAAGCGTTTGTGAGGCAACAAGAAGCGAGAAAGTGTGTGAAAAGAATTCTGATTAGGTTAAGAAGGTGGTTTGGACTCTATCGGATTTTGATAGCGTATCCGCCTTTGATTGGCATAAGACGATCTGGTAAAGAAAGCAGATCGAATTGGGTACTCAAGAAACTGTAGAGTCGATTATCCTCGATATGGTTCGTAACTTGATGCTCTTTGTCCGAGTCGACTTTATGATTTGATTCGGTGTCCCATTCATCAAATTTCTCAGACCGTTTCTTGACTTTTGCTTCTTTCTTATTCCCCTTGCTGTCCGACGATGAAGCTGGGAGAATGTCTGTACACAGCAACAACAATTGCACCAAATACCTCTCCTTAATCCCATTCGCATTCCCTCTCTCAACCCCTTCTTTACCAGGTTTGATCCTCTCCACCACCCCACTTGAAACAGGTAAATACATGTACGCCTTTCTCGCTATTGCCCAACTAGCTTTCCTTAACAGCGGCAGTGTTTGAACAAGTACAAGTGCTTGCCATCCATCCACTTCGTATTCAACATTCGCTTTGCCTTGAAGAATATCAGAGTATGAGAAAGCATCCACATCTCGTAACGCTTTATATACCGCATCACACAATTTGAAATGCGCATTCAACTCAGTTCCATATACCTGTTCAAGTATAGTTCGAAATTTTATGTACTCCTTTAACCCTCGATGAAGCAGTTCGACAACGTTGCTGGATTGTAAACAGGATTGTCCAAGTCGTGTAGCTCTTGCGGAAAGACAAAGTAAGTGTAAGAGGTATAAACTTATCATCCGACCTCTCCTCTTGTCGTCCCTCCCAAACCCTTGCAACTTTTCCACCGTTCTGACATTGAGTTTTGTAGCGAGTTGCTCCACATCACCTTTGCCCATCATTATGGTGTTGACTTGCTCTGACGAGGTGGAGAGGTTGGGATAAATTTCTAGTACGAGCCTCGGCAAGGTGGCAGCTAATTGCGGAACATCACAGCACAAGATGCTTAAGTATGCAGATAGCTCGTACACTTCGACGCAAAATGCGTCGATGCGTTTGCTAGCAACCAATGCCTCTCGTAATTTTCGTACTAACAGCAGGATTTGTTGAAGCTCCTCCTCCCCCTCCCCCAATTTGTTGCCTATACCACCATCACTACCTTTTTCATGTTTATCCTCGACAAGGTACCTCGAGCTGTTCAACGTAGATATCGTTTCAACCGCATTGGATGGTATATCGGGTGAGGATAAGAGGGGCAAAGCTTTTTGAACCAGACGAGTGGAGATGTAGTCGCGAAATTCAGCTTGGACTGTTGGGCTGGTAAGGTCCATACTCTCCTGAGCCGAGAATTGGGAGGAAAGACAAGTGGTAGAGTCCAAACCTCGAGATGGTGATGCGAGCAGCGCAAATCTGTCCAATGATTTGCCTCCGAGAGGCTTGCTAGCGTCTCTGATCGTGAGACCATCTTTTCGCCGCGCGGTGAAAGTCGGATTTGATGCTGTAGACAATGTTGAGGAGGAGCAAGATGATATGGGGTGTATTGGCTCATGTACTTTTGGAACTGCTATTGCTCGCGTGGATGGGTTGATTGAGGTGCTAGATAGTTGATCTGCTAAACTCGAGACGGAAGGATTGGTAGGATTAGGAATAGTTGCCCATCTTGAAGAAGCTGAGCCTGAACTCGCGACTTGATCGCTTGTTCGAAATTGTCGCACTGTAGAAGAGGAAGAGCTGATCATTGGCGAGGATGCAGCAGTAGCAGTAGCAGCAGCAGCAGCAGCAGCAGCAGCAGTATTGGAAGAAGTTGAAAATGAAGAGCAAGCTTGTGGTGACCATCGACTTTGCTGTGTTGTACCACTTGTACCCACGTCCTCCTGACTCGGACGTTGGGTTTGGCGGAGATGAGCTACTCGAGAGCTTCTCCATTTAGGCTGATCCACCATCGTTTTGACCTGACTCTATGAGAGCCAATGGTGCAAGTGAGTAGGTTTATGATGAGGAACAGGAGTAAGAATGTGGTTGCAATTGGCAGGCACACTTCCACACACACATGTATATATATACTGTATATGAGAATTTTCGGCTTTCGCACATTGACAGATTCACATTGACAGATTGGCAAACCCAAACCGACACTTTGCTCACCACCACAATCCTGAATGGATGCATCTTTACCTCTCAACCTTTCTCGTCTCTTTCAGCTCCTTACTGTCGATACATTGCAACAGGACCGTCAAGAATGCCAATCATCACTACAGCACTCCGAAGTGCGCAAGCTGCTTCAACTTCATCCAGCAATAGCCAAAATAGCCTGGCCGCATCCTCATCATCAACAGCAATCTTGGGTCCACAACAACTACCCCCACTATCTGTCATCCCACTCAATCCTTGCACAGTCTCGAAAATTTCCGTTCCAGTCAACAAGATCTCAAGCGAAGAGGACGTGGCCAAATGGAAACAGAGCCAAGCATACTCTATGTACTTACTCTTCCTTGAGCGCGTATGCGAGAGTTGCGTTGGTAAACCTACACGACTACCCCCTCCTCCGTCGTGTCCTTCCACTTTTGTGTCACCTTGCTCCAACTCGGTCCCTACATTTTCAACAGCGTCCACACCTTTGGATAAGCTGGTCGCATTACTTTATCAACTCGATTCGTGGACAGATCAGATCGAGCCACAGTCGAAACCTCAACGATTCGGCAATTTGGCTTTCAGAGACTGGGGTGGTAGGCTTACCGAACGATCACAACAGCTGCACGAACAATTGCTTCCCAAACACTTGCATGTATTCATCCCGGAACTCAAAGCATATCTGGACGATGCTTTTGGCAGTTTTACTCGTATCGATTATGGCAGTGGTCACGAACTCTGTTTTTTCGCTTGGGTTTGTTTCTTGTACCGTCTCAACTTTTTCCATGTTTCTTCTTCATCCGAAGTTTATTCAAACAAGGCGGACACACGAAAAAAGGCAGGAAAAGAGCAAGAGGAAACTAACACAGTAGCAGATGTAGACGTCGAAGAAGCGATAGGGTTGCAAGTGTTTCCGTTGTACTTGATGGTGGTGTGGAGATTACAGGATCGATATGCACTTGAACCAGCCGGAAGTCATGGTGTATGGGGCTTAGACGACTATCATTTCCTACCTTACGTTATCGGTTCTTCCCAACTCAGACTTCAATCCCAACTTCGACCCCATCAAGCTGTTCTGGTTTCCTCCCATTCATCAATATTATCCGACCAACTGGGTTCAGATCGAAATCCCTCAACGCTCATCGGAAAACGTATCACTTTACCTTCCTCTCTACTGATTCCTACTTCTTCACCTTTCAACATGGCAGTCACCACAGAGGAGAGCGATGATGGTGCAGTAGGAAGAGGAGGAGGCAAAGACGAAGAAGAAGAAGAAGAAGGAAAAGTGATTGTACCCAACCTTTACCTAACATCATTGTTGAGGATTCAAGTGTTGAAAAGAGGACCTTTCCATGAACATTCTCCTTTGCTGCACGACATTTCTACCAGCGTACCCAATTGGGTCAAGGTGTACGTGGGTATGGTCAAGATGTACAATGCAGAGTGTTTGAGTAAGAAGGTGGTGGTTCAACATTTCGGTTTTGGTGGTACGGGATATGTCTGGGACGATTGTACTTTGGATGTTGCAAAGAAAGAGATAATCCAAGCAGGGTTAACCAAACTTCCAGCGCAGAGCATGGCTTTGGGTGCGGAAAGGGGTAATTTGGGCAGTTTGGGTGTGCCCACCGCGAGAGTTGGTGGAATTGGAATAGGTGGCACTGGGACTGGAATGACGAGGATAGGGACAGAGACAATGTTTGCCAAAATTGCGTCAGGAGATGTAGCAGCGCGAGGTATAAGGCCCGGCCAAGGAATAGGTTTTGGTCCAAGACCGGATTCAACCACCAGACCAATGGCAAGTACATCAGGTTCTGTTTCCATGATGATGCCGCCGCCAACGTCAACTACCACCAGACCCAGCTCTGGAATTGCTGCAAGTGGCATCAGCATTCCACCCCTAAGAGCTTCTGTCCGACCATCGTCCACAATCAACAACACTGCAAAAGCAAACCAAGACAAAAGCTCCTGATGAACGCCCTTCATTTTGTATCCTGAGCCGTTCACTTTATTTTCGAATTGGAATGCTTCCCATTCTCTTCTATTGGATGTCAGTGATAATCGTTCTATCAAGTGGCAATCACATTGGATGGTATCAAGAAGAGTGATTTGATCAGACCGACGCACTTATGGGAAATACAGTCATGTGAAAGTTTAGGGCGCACGACGAAGAGTCACTTTCATGCCTGCACCCCTGCTGCTGGTGTTGTTGGTGTTTGAGCTTACAACCAAGCCTGGTGCATCCACACCTGCTGTTGGATCAACCGATCTGCTCAATGGAGGTGTATGAGCTACATCCCTCCTTAGCGATGTTGCTGATGGAGGTTCTGGGCTTGCACTCTCTGTGTACTGTCTCAGTCTTTCGGCTTGATCGCCTACCGAGCTTGTTGGAGGTGGAGGTTTGGGTGAATCGTGTCGAGAATCGTAGACGCTTATAGGTGGGACGTACGATCGTGAATGAGAGTGTGGTTGGTGTGTTCTAGGCCCGGAGGTAGCAACAGGAGCAGCTGTAGTAGTAATGGCAGCAGCAGAAGGTGGTGGTGGTGGAGGGGGATAATCGTCATATGCACCGTATGAAGCTCTGGATCGAGGTTCTGCAGTCATTGACTGTCTGGTTTCCGGTTGCCTGTACACACCGCTTCCACTCGGACTGGCAACATAAGCTTTGCGATCGTAATCTGCAGCACCGCCTCTTGGTGCAGCACTGGAAGAAGCAACACCAACATTCGAAGTGTAAGGATGCTCGTGATCATAATGATGTGTCAAAGTAGTTTGGGCTGTAGGAGCAGCAAGAAGCGGTGGAGGTGGAGGATAAGCAGCGATACTGGGAGTAGCTTGAGATTCAGCCTCTAGACGCTCGTATAGGATAGCACGTTCGAGCCTCATGCGTTGAATGTTGCGTTTGATACCCAACGTCTTGAGATGTAGCTTGTCATTCTCTACTTCGATCTCGCGAACTTTTCTCTTGAGTTCCTTATATTTGAGACGATACTTTGCAGCATCGCCTTGAATGGCGACAGTGGATGAGTAGGCTTTGGACTTTGTTTTGACAGGTTGGGTTGCTGGAGTTGTGGCAGACATGATGCAAGATACTTTGTTTGATGATGCGATGCGCGTTGAAGCAGTCTGAGTTGATGAATTATGAGATAGAAGGAAGGTTTGTCAGGATGAACTTAGTCTGGTTGATAGGATGGATGAGTGAAAGAGTGATGGAATGAGAACGTACGTGTTGGTCGGTGCGAAGAGAGAGATTATAGCTTGATGAGTCACGTGTCAGAACAAAAATTACACACAAAAAATTCACAGAGCACAGTCACAGCACAGTCACAGCACAGTCACAGCACAGTCACAGCACAGTCACAGCACAGTATAATACAGTATAGTACAGTCAACTGACTCAAAAATTTGTTCAATAGCGTATGCCAAAATGCCACTCTCACTTTTTGGCTTTCAACAACCTCATCATCACCTCACCTCACCTCAATCACAATCGCAAGGCGAGGACAATCGTTATGTCGTCGTCAGCACCTCAACCCGTATCCTCATCGGCCGAGCCACGAGACCCAGTCTCCAACCTAACCCAAGCTGCTCAGAATGTAGACCTCAACGCACAACCCGCTCAGCAACAACACCAAAAGAAAGAAAAGCCTCAGAAGCAACAACAACAACAGCAGCAGCAGCAGCAGCAAGGTCAATCCAAGGGCGAAAAGAAGCCAAAAGCTAAAAAGGACGCCGCTGATGGCGCTCCCAAGGCTCCTCTCGAGTTTACCCCCAAGCCGGCTTACTTTGACCACCGTATCGCCATGTTCGAAAAGCTCAAGGCAGAACAGGATGCCGAATTCGCCGCAAAACCCCGTCAGCCCATTACCGTCACAATGCCAGATGGTTCTACTCGTCAGGTTACCTCTTACGACACTTCGCCTATGGACATTGCCAAGGACATCTCAAAGTCCCTCTCCGAACGCATCGTCATCTCCAAGGTCGACGACAACCTTTGGGACCTCGAACGTCCTTTGGAGGCTGATTGCAAGCTCGAGCTCTTCGACTTTGAATCTCCCGAGGGTAAGCGTGTCTTTTGGCATTCCTCCGCCCACGTTCTTGGTGAGGCTTGTGAAAAGCACTACGGATGCCACCTCTGCATCGGTCCTCCCACCGAAGACGGCTTCTTCTACGAGATGGCCATGGGCGATTCGGGTGACCGCATGATCACTCAAGCTGACTTTGGTTCGCTCGAAACTCTCCTCAAAAACGCCACCAAGGAGAAGCAAAAGTTTGAACGTCTTGTCGTCTCCAAGCAGCAGCTCTTGGAAATGTTCCACTACAACAAGTACAAAAAGCACATCATCCAGTCCAAGATCCCCGATGGCACCTCCACCACCGTCTATCGTTGCGGTCCCATGATCGACTTGTGCGTCGGTCCTCACATACCCCATACGGGCCGTATCAAGGCCATGACTGTGCTCAAAAATTCGGCTTCCTACTTTCTCGGTGATCAAAACAACGATTCGCTCCAGCGTCTGTACGGTATCTCGTTCCCCGACACCAAGCAGATGTCCGAGTACAAGCAATTTTTGCTCGAGGCTGCCAAACGCGACCACCGCAAGATCGGAAAGGAGCAAGAGCTCTTCATGTTCCACGAGCTTTCGCCAGGTTCGTGCTTCTGGTTACCTCACGGTGCTCGCATCTACAACACGCTCCAGGAGTTCCTCAAGAGCGAATATCGTCAGCGTGGCTTTGATGAGGTGGTTACGCCCAACATGTTCAACTCGAAGCTGTGGCAGACGTCGGGTCATTGGCAAAATTACAAGGACGACATGTTTGTGCTCGGTGTAGACAAGGAGCAGTTTGCACTCAAACCCATGAACTGTCCCGGTCACTGTCTTATGTTTGCATCTCGTGATCGTTCCTACAAGGAACTTCCTCTGCGATTGGCCGACTTTGGCGTGATTCATCGAAACGAGGCTTCGGGAGCGCTGTCGGGTCTCACCCGAGTACGTAGATTCTGTCAAGACGACGCTCACATCTTTTGCATGTCGTCTCAGATCGAAGAGGAAATGGCGGGATGCTTCGACTTTCTGCAACGCGTCTACGGTCTGTTCGGATTCACTTTCAAACTCGAACTCTCGACTCGACCCGAAAAGTTTTTGGGTGATATTGAAACTTGGAATGCGGCTGAAGCTCGACTTGGAGCCGCTTTGGACAAGTTTGTTCCTGGCAAATGGGAGTTGAATCCTGGTGATGGAGCTTTTTATGGACCCAAGATCGACATTACCATTTCGGATGCTATGCGACGTCATCATCAGTGTGCCACTATTCAACTTGATTTTCAATTGCCTCAACAGTTTAAACTCGAATATCGTACCGCTGTTTCGCAAGGTGGTGAAAGTCAGTCCGAGAGACCGGTGATGATTCATCGAGCTATTGTTGGATCTTTGGAGAGGTTTATTGCTATTTTGACTGAACATTTTGCGGGTAAATGGCCATTTTGGCTTTCGCCAAGGCAGGTTTTGGTGGTTCCAGTTACGAATACGGTTTTCAAGTATGCTAAAGAGGTTCAGCAGAAGTTGTGGGATGAAGGATTTTTCGCTGATGTGGATTTGAGTGATAATACTTTACCAAAGAAGGTTAGGAATGGTGAAATTGCTCAGTATAACTTTGTGTTTGTGGTGGGTCATGAAGAAATGCAGACCAATAGTGTCAATATTAGGAATAGGGATGATGTTAATATGAAGGGTAAAGCAGAGACAATGGATTTGGAAAAAACAATACAATTGTTGAAACAGTTGAAAACGCAGAGGAGATTGGAGAACAAGTTGATGGTCTAAATTCAAAAAAAAAAAAAAAAAAAAAAAGAGGAAAGGAAAGGGGGTTGGGGTACAGTTCAAGAAGCACTTTTCCCTTAAAACAGAATCGCCAAGACCTTTGTATCTCGATAGGAAATGATACTGGTTTGTCGGTTGTTGATGCAATCGAACACCGACATAACACGATTGTTTTTGTTCAGCACAGAAAGCACACACACCAACCAAAGGTTTGAATGATTCAAAAAAAAAAAAAAAAAAAGATAAAAAGGAGGGGGCAAGCATCGTTTACAATGTGTGTAGTAATTTACAGTGAGGCGGGGGTGAAAAAATTCAGAAGAGCAATCCACCGAGAAGCATACCACCAGCCAAGCCACCCAACATTGGCATTCCCAAACCTGCACCACCACCGTAACCATAACCCCTATTGTACGGCCCGATAGGTCTAGCGTACGGACCATAAGCACCATAAGGACCGTCAAAAGTTTGATAGGGACCGTAACCCAGGGTTGCACCGAAACCAAAAGCACCTGAAGGAGGAGGTTGAGCGTAGATCTCTCTACCTTGTTTATCCTTACCGACCAGTTGGGGTTGACCTGTTCTGGTTGCGGTTTGAAGAGCTTGACGGATGGCGGCATGTTGTTGAATGGCACGTTGTTCAGCTTCTCTCTGCGCTTGACGTTTTGCTTCGCGTTCTTGGTGGGTGCTATTGGTCATTTTGTCTTTGAGATTTCGTCCAAACTTTTTCAATCCTTTGGTTTGAGTCGAAGAGGAGGAGGAAGCACCAGCCACAGTCGAAGTATCAGAATGTTGCTGGTGGTGGTGTTGATGATGTACATGGTCATCTTCGTCATCAGTATCGGCATGAACAAGTTGTTCTTTTTCGATCCTTTCACGCTCGCGTCGTACTTCTTCGGGATGGTCGCGTTGATACTGTTCATCGTCGAGTGGGTGTACCCAAATGGAGCGAGGTGGATTTGCTAGTGTGTCGACAAAAAAGTTGTGGTGCGTGGAAGGGTCGTACTGGCGAATCCAACCTTTAGGAAGGGGACGCAGAAAGTCCTCCATCGACTTTCTGGCTGCTGCTGCGTCATCGGATTGTGGAACACTGAGGTTGTTGTTATTGGAAGAAGAGGTAGTGGTAGTGGTAGTTGCGTTGGCAGGCAGTGTAGAAGTGCCGGTTGCGACCTGGTCGTAAGAAGGAGGTGCGTCATTGGGCTGATGGGACGAAGACATGATGTAAACGGTTTGCCCTGCTTGGATGGTATGGATGTTTTACAAAGGTTGTATTTCAAGTTTTTGAGGGGATGTGAAGGTCGAAGGTAATGTGGGTGTGAGTGGTGATAGTGTGAGTGTGAGGTGAAGGTGGCGCTTGACTCGGAAGGGTCAAGCTATGCAATAACATACTGTAAGCAGGAGTGCGGTGGCGGATGGTCTGTCTACTGTTGACTGTAATTAATAATAAATTACTGTACGAGGCTTGGCGTGCAGTACTACAGTAAGTCGGTAAGGTGGAGAAGGGTCTGTAGAGGAGCGCCAAAGCGGCAGAGGGCAAAGCTGATATGTATATGCATCACACTCTCTGACAGGTACAGCCTTTTTCTGGTCTTCAATATTTCTGAATTACAGATTGATTGAATCGCACTTGAATTTTATTGACCAATCAATAAATGTTATGTCGCCTCCAATAACAACAATAGTCCAAGACAAGAGATCAAATAGCCGAAGCAAAAGGCAACGCGCGGCGTCTAATCCAATTTGGCCGAGATAGCCGTGATCAACCAACCAAACCACCTTGGATTGTACCAAACTTATCTTACGCTCAGCATGCTACAAACCAATTCAAGTGGTGTGTGTGTGTGTGTGTATGTACGCTATACAAATAACCTGCTATTCGGACCAAGTCCGTAACGTGTGTAGGATGTGGTCCGAACCAAGTCCGTAACGTGTGTAGGATGTGGTCCGAACCACCAAATTGATCCATCGAGCTAAAATGGTTAAAGTGTGACATACCAACCGCCCTTCTGATTTATCCCTCACCTTTCTTGCTTTACACATCCTTGTCACAAAAGAGCTCAGTTACCTCAGGATTATTCTCCCACCCCAATCTGTCGGCCCATATCGCCATAACCAAGGTAAGTGTTGATCCGTGTTGATTCCGTCAAGCTTGCTCACAGTCGCCAAAAAGGGTGGCGTGTCGGAAACGCCTACGCTCAAGAAAAGTTTCGCTTGGCCAAGCTGAAAGGACCTGTGGCCCTATTGTTATCTTTTTGTCAAAAGTCACTTTCACCTCCTGACCATCTCTCTCCCGCTCCCGCTCCTCCTTCTCCCTACTTTCTTCTTTTCTCTTTTAAATCACATCCGACGTTGCTCTGTCATTGTGGTCACACCTCCAATACGTCACAGAACACTAAACTCGCCTTATTCTCAACTCGCATACTATGACTCCCCAACAAGCCCCAGAAGCCGAAAAGGAGCTACAATCCTCGCTTCTTCGCATCTCTATCATCTGCGCTTCCTCCATTCAATCCCTGCGCGAACCCGTTCAACCCACCATTCTGCCTGCTCATCCTTCCCAAGCTTCTTCTTCCTCTTCTTCCCCTTCTTCCCCTTCTTCCCCTTCTTCCCCTTCTTCCCCTCTTCCTCCTCACGCTGACAAGCTCTCGGCTCAAATCGCTGGTGACCTCACTCAGCTTTTCACTCTCATCCAAAAACACACCACCAACCTCGCTCTCGCACTCAAGCCCAGCTCAAAATCAACACAACCCACCTCTTCCAACAATTTGCCCTCCCCCGTCTCCGGTCTCGACTCCAAATCACTCGAAGCCGCACAAGCTCAGATCGTCTCTCTTGGCTCCGATCTCCTCCCCAAAATCGTTTTTCTCGCAAAGAAGGCTTGCAAAGACCGACAAGTCTATCGCAAACTTTCCAACGCTGGTCCAAATGACCAAGAGAAGCGCAAACTCGAACAGCTCGCCAAAGAAATGGGTGCGCAGCTTATGTCTGCCGACCAACTAGGCATCCCTCCATCAGAACGAGACGATCTCGAAAAGGTTCTCGACTATTCGCTCGGTAACTCTTTTGCTCGCGAAATTCGTTCCGCTGTCGAAGACGTTATCGGCTCCATCGCCGATCTGCTCCACTCGCTCCTCGACGACAGAGCAAAAACGGCGCTCCAGTCCGCTTCCCACGCCAGAGACCGCGCCGACGGTCTGGCTAGCCTCAACCACAAGCTCGACGACCTCCCCGTCACAACCAGCAACCATCCCGCAGAACTCAGAAAGCGTACCTTGGCCGCCAACAATCTGGTTTGGGAGACCTGTGCCAAGTACACTGGCGACAGAAACGCAGACGGTACTACCCGTACCATCACCAGCATTGCTCCCAACGGTGTCAGGACCAAGGTCCACGTCAAAGGTTTGAGCAGGTCCAACTTGGAAGCATCCAAGCGTAGCTGGAACAACCGTGTCGAGCTCATGAGGGATGGCTTGCAAGAATTCAAGCAAGGCATCGATGCAGAACACTCCAACCACGCCGCTGCTGACGATCACGACGAGTTTGCCTTTCCCGACGTCACTCCCTTGTCCCTCGAACAGAAAGACAGACTGCGCCAGCTCTCCAACTTGGTCAAGATGGGCAACCTCACCCACGAAACCATTCTCAAGGAGATCGCCAAATCCGCATCTTGGATCAACACGATCGATCTCGACGAGGTGGAAGAACTCGCAAAGCAGCTCGAAGAGTCGCAGGACGAACTCGTCGCCGCGTGCCTGTATGGCGAGAAGGATGCTGGGCTCGAGGCAAACATGTTTGACCACAGCGCTGGCGATGATGCTCAAGCTGCTGGCGTTGCAGCTCACGATGATGCGGATGCAGACCTCACCGAGGAGCAGGCGATCGAGAAAGCGGTTGTACGCACTTTCGAACAGTACGTCTCGGCCGTCGTCAGTCTCTCCGCGTACGTCACTGATAGGCAACACCTCGTCGACAAGGTCCACATTGCTTGCGCTACCGAAGAGGACGGAGACTTTGCCGCCGTGTTTGGTGCCAAGTTCAATGCGCTTTCCAAGATCCTTTCCGAGGCCAGCTCCAACATCACCCTCCGCACACGCTCTTTCACCAGTTCCGCCAAGGCCGCGGACCAGCCCAGCAGCGTCCAGCACCAACCCATCGTTCAAGCTAACGACGAATTCAAGGTCGAGGTGTTTGTTCGAGAACTCGAGTCCATTGCATCCAAGCTCGGCAACGCAACCAAGATCACCGATCGAGCCATCGCTGAGCAACTCGATTCTGCTGATCCGCTTGGTCCCATGCGCAAAGGCTACATCCTCCCCACCTTCAAAGACGTCTGCGCGCCCGACTACAAGTCGAGCTCTGCAGAGACTGCGCCCGATGCTGAGTCTCTCTACATGTGTGGAAACTCGCTGGGCCCCCTCTCTCGATTGACCAAGAAGTATTTGGAGCAGGAAATCGAGGCTTGGGGACGTAAAGCCGTATTGGGTCACTTTGAGCATCCGTATGGAACACCATGGACGCAGATGGAGAAGAGGGTCGGAGAGTTGTGCGCAAACATGGTTGGTGCCAAGCAGAGTGAAGTTGTCGTCATGGCTACGCTGACCGGAAATCTTCACTCGTTGCTTGCAACCTTTTACAGGCCTGCAACCAAGCCTTTCGGCGTAGACTTTGATGGAGATGTTGAAGCGGCGAAAAAGCAAGGCAACAAGATCAAGCACAAGATCATTTTCGAGCAGAAAGCTTTCCCTTCCGACCAGTATGCGTTGATGTCGGTCATCGAACTGAATGGCTACGATCCTGCTACCTCGCTGGTGCCTCTTGTGCCCAAAAATGGATCCAAGACCTTGGAAACCGCCGACATTCTCGCCACCATCGAAAAGTGCGGCAAGGAAGGCGAGACGGCCATCGTGCTCATCGGCGGTATTCAGTATTTCACCGGCCAACTCTTTGAACTCGAAAAGCTCGCAGCGAAGGCGCGCGAGTACGGTATCCTGTTTGGGGTGGATCTCGCCCACGCATTCGCCAACGTGCCCCTTGCGCTCCACGATTGGGGAATCGACTTTGCCTGCTGGTGTACGTACAAGTACGGATCGTCTGGTCCAGGTGGCATCGCTGGTCTCTTTGTGCATGAGAAGTGGCACCACGCGAATCTCACTCGCCAGGCAGGTTGGTGGGGACACGAAAAGGAAACACGCTTCTCGATGCCGGACAAGTTTGTGCCAACGCGTGGTGCAGAGGGATGGCAAACTTCGAATCCATCCATGCTCGACATGGCTTCGCTCAAAGGATCGCTCGAAACATTGGCCAAGGCTGCAGAGTACGGCGTCAACAATGCCAAGGACCAAGGTCTGGAGGGTGCTGGTCAAGGCAAGGTGGGCAAGGGGACAGTGATGCCCGTTCTCAGAAGCAAGTCTTTGAGGCTGACCGCATATTTAGAGATGTTGTTGGTCTCGCCTGGATTCTTGCCTGATGGGTTCGATATTCGGATTGTGACCCCCAAAGATCCTCTTGAGAGGGGGAGCCAGTTGTGTGTCCAAATTCCGGATCCGCCTCAGGAGATGGCAAAGGGCAAAGAGGAGGAGGAGAAGCATGAGCAAAAGCAAGAGGAGGAGAAGAGCAAAACGGATGGCAAGGATGTACCTCCGCCCATCGATGGCAAGAAGCTCATTGCAAGGGCTCACAAGAGGGCAGAAAAGCAAAGCGGTCTGGTGGCTGATATCAGGCATCCCGATATGTTGAGACTGGCTCCATTGGCTCAGTTCAATACGTTCACCGATGTTTGGCGGACAGCAGACGTGCTTAGGCAGAGTTTGCTCGAGGAGGTCGAGGCTAACAAGGCTTGATTCTTAAATTGCTGCGTCGTCACACACGCCTTTGGCGCGAAAGGAGTTCTTTGCATTTTGTGTTGTTAATACCAAGGTCAATCTCCCAATGCACTTGGTGTTTTGGTTGACTATGTGTGTGCAGGTCCTTTCATCGCTCAGTGTCGTGTCGAGATCAGTCGATGTGTTTGAAAGTGTAACAGCACGAGATAGATGACAGTACGACGAGGCGAGCAAGGGGGAATTAGATGGCTGAGTATCGTGTGAGGCGTCCCAACTGCGATGAAACACACAGCAGACTTGTATTTTGCTTTTTGGCATCAGGATCGGCAGGGTTCTCCTAAATACCGGCGGGCGATGGGCGATTATTTACCGCGTATGCTCCATTCCCAGCGTGAGCATCAAGCTGGACCCTTATCTCTACGCTCCTTTTTCACCATCACACTCATAACAACCCAACCACCACCAACATCATCTCCGAACATACTTGGTAAAGATCGGCAAACATACTCAGGCCGACCAAATCGCTTGACCATGACATCTATACCCGCGTCCGCCTCTCCTTCTTCTTCCACCCGAGCCTCTGCCCTCGCTCCATCCTCTCCCTCTACCGGTAAACCAAAGGATGCGGTTCCATCTTTTGGTATCATGTGGACCATCTTGCGATCCATCGGTGACATCTCTCTGCCCTTTTTCTTCTCTTCTGTACACGTTTCCTCTTCTCACCTCGTGCCGTCGTCCAATACACCTCTCATCGTATGTTCAAACCATACCAGCACCATCCTCGATGTGGCCATCCTCAGTTCACATTTTCCCGAACGCCGTCCTTTACACTTTTGGGCCAAAGCCGGATTCTTTAAAAATTCAATCACACGCTTCATACTCACTTCTTCCGGAAACATCAAGGTCGATCGAAGGAACAAGAACAACCAAGCATTGTTCAGCGGAACATTTGAAGCCATGAAGAACGGTGGTGCCATCGCTCTGTTTCCTGAAGGTGGAAGTTATACCATCCCTAATCTTGCACAGCTCAAAATGGGTGGCGCTTGGGCTGCATTGGAGTACTCGCGTTACTTGCAGCTACAGAACGAGACCGAAACGGGAAAGAACCAGGCACAAGGCACGTCGAGGATCGAGGTCAAGATTCTACCTGCAGCTGTAGTGTTTGATGACAAGAGCAAGTTCAGAAGTCGGGCTGAATTGCGGTTTGGCAAAGCGATCAGTTTGGATGCATACATTGAAGAGTTCCTAAGCTCTCCTTCACCTAGCATCGATCTTGCGATCAAGGACAGGTCAAAGCTAGAGGATGGAACGATACCTGCTACCCCAGAAAGCATGACCAGGTTCAACACCATCGCAGGCGAGGACGAGCAAAAGTATGCTAGTCCAGCACACAGGGCAGTGGCGAGACTGACAAACGATCTGCAGACGGCTATTGAACGCCTCACGTTCAACGCTCCTGATTGGGAGACGTATCAGGCCACTCGCACTGCTAGGGAGCTCATATTCGAGCTCGACCCAGCAACGGGGGTTGTGGTCAAGGAAGGCATGGACGAATATGTCGAACTTTGCCGTGCCCTGTTGACCATCTTGACCTTGGATTCGAAGCAAAGCACGAACGCACGTCGCGCCCTCTTCCTCTACTCCTGCCTTCTTCACCTTGCCAACGTATCCAACCTCACCCTCGCCGCTGCGACCGCTGCCAATGCACCGCACACTCCCTTCACCGCCTTCTCTCAACCACTCCGATCCTTCCTACTCCGACTACCGTTGTATGTCCCCCTCTACGGCTTGACGCTGATACCCACGTACATCCTTCCCAGCAAGGTAGCCCACCACTTTGCCGCAAGGGAAGAAGAATCATTGAGCAGCGTCAAAACTCTGGTCAGCTTCTTCTTCACTAGTATCCTGTATGGAGGATTGTTGGTTAAAGGGATGCAGTGGGCGAGGTGGTCTCCACCCAGCCTGCTTGTGGGGCTTGCGGGGGTTTGGCTAATGCATGATATCGGACGTACCAACATCGACACTGCTTATGGGTTGGTGAAACAAGTTAGGTTCGGGTACAGACTTTGGCGTGCTGGTGTAAACCCTTGGATTGCACCACAACAAACGAGTACGAGGTCGAGCAGCTTTCCACCTCCACCTAAGGAGTCATCACCACCGCACAAGTTTAGCGGTTGGTCAAGGCTGCCGACCGCCACCATCAACATCAGCAACAATAACAACAGTGACAACCTCCAGAGCTCGATTTCGGCGAAGCGGACCCACTCGTTGTTCTTCTATGGAACGTTGGTTCATCCGAAAATCCTTTCTCGAGTAATTGGCAATTCGGGTTCGCATCTACGCATTCAGAATGCTGTGCTGCCAGGTGCACAGCTATACCACGTCAAAGGTGAAGAGTATCCTGGGTTGATTCAGACTACCTCGCCCTCCCCCTCGGTTTCTTCGTCACCCGCTGCCGTGGGTGTGAAAGGAACCTTGGTCACCGGACTCAGCCATGCCGATGTGGCGTGTTTGGACGCTTTTGAGGGAGACGAATATGAACGTCTCCCTGTAACCGTCATTCCCGACCCGAATGCTCCGGTGGAATCCAACTCGGCCCGACTTGCCAATGCTGGTGGAGCTCCTCTACATTCTATCTTGGCTGGTTTGACTAAAGATCGAATTGCTCAGCTGTGCAACCGAGAGCATTTGTACAATGGGATTGGTGCACAAGTGTATTCTTGGACAGCGGGCGAGGAGAGGTTAGATTTGGACAAAGTTTGGGAATTCGACGTATTTGCAAGGGAAAATGCTAAAAATTGGATCAGTGATGATGATGATGATGATGATGATGATGAGAAGAGGGAGGTTGAACACGAACACGAGTATCAATTGGTTGATCAAATTCATGCCACGACAATAACGACTTCCATGTTGACGGTTACCCCGCCCAATGTTCCCTCAACTCCGACTACGGACCAGATGGAAAAACTTGTACGAGACAATGAAGGTGAGGGTGAGGGTGAGGGTGAGGGTGAGGGTGAGGATGAGGATGAGAGTGAGGCAGATTGGATACAAACACAAGCGAAACATTTGACATCGAATGCAAAGGTTCAAGAAGCAATCAACAAGGTAGTTAGGATGTTGAGGGAAAAACCGAGTATTCAATTTTATGTGGATCGTGCGTTTTCCTCCTCCTCGAAACCGCAACAACGAGGTGGTGGTGGCGATAATTTGAAGAGATCGGCTTTGAGAGATAGGGAATTGTTGGGAGCATTGTTTAAGGCAAGAGAGATGGCTAGGAACGCATTGAAAATTTTGGTTGAATCATCTGTAGTGGTTGATGATGAAAAGTATGAGGAGGAGACTATGGCGTGTTTGTTACGGGCAAAGATTCGAGCAATGAGCAGAGTCGGAGTTCAACTTCAAGGTGATAACAACAAGTTGAAATTGTATGTGGATGCTCCTTGGCCATTTACTAAGACTCAAGTGGACAAGTACTACGCCAATCTTGAATTCTCAAAAGCCGAATCGAAGAAGAGCGCGTGAGATACCCATCCCAATCCACCACCTTTTTTACACGCACACACATACACGGCTTTTTTTTTTATCCATCACGAAAGAGATGGTCATACCGAACAAGTACAGCAAACTTCATCATTGGATTCTCCTCACACATACATACAACAGATTCGATTGATTGTGGATTTGTTTTTTTTTTACTTCATTGAAAGCTGAAGAGACCTGAGGATGGATGAGTTCTATCCTTGTACGACTTGAAAAATTCGGTTGCACTTTTGGGTTTTTTTCCTGCAACTTTGATCGTCCTCACCGCCAAAACTTCCTCGTCCTCCTTGCCATTTCTCTCGCCACTGTACGTTTTGACGATCAATGCGTCGTGAACGGGTGAAAACCATGCCGAACCCTCAACCCAAGTTTTTGACATGCTAATTTTAGGCTCGTCGTTTTGGAGCAAGCGTGTTAATGAAATTGTGTGAGTGTTTGAAAAGTTGACATTGACTGGACGAAAAGTGCTTGATCGCGACTTGTTGTCGTCGATCTCATTGATTGGTGTTGGTGGTGGATGAAGAGTTGTAGATAAAGGATACATGTAACCCATTGCGCGTTCTCGAGCAGCTATATGCGCAGCTGTCCAAGTATCCCATCGAATCAGCGTGTGAGATGGTTTGAGTTTGGGTGCAAAAGATCTTTCCTGATGGTTCTGATCCCAGCTTCGTTGCCAGTAGAGATTTAGATCCGACAGCGTCTTGATGAGAAGATCTGCAGCTTGGATAGCCATACGTTCTTCCACTTGGAGAAATCCTGCTTGATGCCACTCCTCCTTGGTAGTAAGATGATTGAGTTCATTGTACGCTGCTGTGGTCGAGGGTGGAGGAGGGAAAAGGAAAGATTCTTGAGCGACGATCCTTCCCGTATCGAATTTGCCCTTTTCCAACGTCTGAATCGATACACCTGACCTGTCGAATCCCTTTGCTATTGCCCACTGGATAGGTGCAGCGCCTCTCAATTGTGGTAAGAGCGAAGGGTGGATATTCAAACGTTGCCATGGATTCGGAAACTTGTCCAAAAGTGCATCCGGTATCAAGTGCCCAAAGGAGCATGTGAGCAAGATCGAGTTTGGATCTAAAGGAAATGTGCAAGGTAGTGTGTACTCTTTCATTCCTTCAGAAGGAACATGTTGATGAGCAAGGTTGGACGTCAATGCGAGCGCTTTGACGGGCGAAACCTTCATACGTGCTGCACCCCATTTTTGGTTGGTATCCGGCGGTGTGACCACATGGATACTAGATAGAAGCGCATTGCGATGTTTGAGAAGCGCAGACAGAGAAGACGAGGCGAAAGAGTCTGTTCCCATAAAAAGGATGTTGTACGGCGCTGTTGAGGGCACAGCGTGTGTAGAGATGGTGGAAAGCGACCGACAGCATGATGGTATTTTGAAGGTGCTAGGTTGGGGAGAGCGGATGAGCCGAATGCTGCTCAAGCAGGGACAGAGGGAGATGGTCATGATCCGATTGTGGACATGCTGATCAAATGGCTTTCTCGATCGATTCGGGGTTGCTTTTCTCAGCAGGACGATGCGTGTTGGTGAGCAAGCGAAGAAATGTAGCCGAGGAGCACAAGTTGCGACGCTTCAACCGACTAAATTTCTTTGACGTTTGCGAACAGGGTCCAGTCTCTGAAATCAACAAATAAATAAAATTGAATTAAAAAAAAATTAAAAAATCACTCTGCCGTAAGGCGCTCATTTTCCTCTTCGAAACATCATCCCACACCAAGGACATAACTGAAGCCCTTTGTTTGATCTTTAGTATGATTGCAGATCAAGCCCTGTCAGACTGTACTTGTACATACTGCAATTGTAGTCATAAAGGATCGCTCAAGGCATTTGAGCCTTGACGTGGCAAAGCCATGTGGCTGCAATTCTTCAAGCTGCGGTTGAATTTGGATTCCAGCTTTATGTAAAATAAGTACTCGCAGACTGTATACCGTATCTCAACATAGACCAACACTGTTTCGTGCCTGTGAGCCAATTCTCTACCAGAGTAAGGGGGACGCACGCGTGCTCGTCTCGCTTCTATTTCACTGTACTGCAGTACTGTAGACAGGAGCTAGATCGGTCTGCTTGAGCGACTTTCTTGGTTCTTTGTGCACATCATCTACAGCATCCTCATCCCCTTTCCCCCGCTCGGATTCCTGTCATTCTTGCATGGCAGTCCCTTTCTCTTGGAATCCTTCAGGAAAGGAGACACTCTTCCTAGGCTGGTCCGAAATTCAAATTAGTTGTCTTTGAACTGCTGCGCGGTCTCGGGCGTACCGACAGAATCACACACACACACTCTCTCTCTCTCTTTCTCTCTTTCTTTCTCTTCTGCCACTCTCACACTCTTTATTACCACTCTCACGCCATCGGATCTTTATTACCACTCTCACGCCATCGGAATCACTCCATTACAAAGCGTCATCAAACCTTCTGACTCACAATGTCGGAGCACAGCCACAATCTGGATAGTACGACCAACTTTCCCTCCTCCAGAACGATCAACTCCACCTCCCGACTCTCCTTTTACACCGACCAGCCCACCACCCGCCGCTCTTCTTTCCAAAGCGCCCAACAGAGCCTTTACCAAGATGCTGACTCATCTATCGTCAATCACGACGTTGTCGATCCTGAAATAGACAGCGACTCCGAAGTACCCAGCCAACGCGTACCCAGTCGGATTGGCCACTCCACAACCGCTTCGCCCTTCGAACACCGTCCTGGATCTGCTGCAAGCTTCACCCACGCTATAACTCCTTCTCTATCAAGACGTTCACCAGAAGACGATGAGTTGGAAACAACAACAGATGCTCCCAACGCCTCGACGTTGGGTCGAAGGACTTCGTACACTAAACGTCAATCAGTCGACATGTCCCGACCCTTGTCCTCGCTCTCACGCCGTAGCAGTACGAGCGGCAACAACCACACCGAAGAGAATCGATTACGTGAAGCAGCGACTGCTGCTGCCAACCGTAGCTCCATGTCGAATCGGAGACACTCGACCGAAATCGATGAGCTCGTCAACAGCATGTCGAGATCCAGCACTCCGCGTGGGTTCCATACAGAAGGGCAAGACGACGACAGAGATGCAAGGCCCAGGTCAAGATCGAGCTCCTCGATGGCATTGAGGCGATACGAAGAGGGAGAAGGCAGCTTCATCAAACAGGATGCCACTGACAAAGGTGGGACTCGAGGAAGCATCCTGCCTCCCGCTGCATTTTTTGCGCCAAAAAAGCCAAGTGCGAGAAACTCGAAAAGCGATCTTTTGGGCGCTGCCAATCAGCAAGTTAGGAGCGCCAGTGCGTTGAGTTTTCACTCGAACGTTCCGACTGCTGCTGCTGAAGATGGTCAAACGAGCATGCCGACAACAAATTACGAGCAGCCAGCGCGTCCAACGAGCCCATGGGGTATGGCTCCCCACGACAATGAAATCCTTTCTTCCAACCAGAATGCAACTACATACGGAGTGGGTCGAGGCGGAGATGCAGGTGGTGACGGGACGCGCCCATTGACACCCCTGGATGCAAACGATGGCTTTCCAACACCTTCAGCCCAACCGAGTCCGCATTCGGTGGTGAGGCTCATGACCAGTACCGATCCGCTGCTGCCTGTTAAAGCTATTCCCAATGCCACCGTGAATGCGGATACAGGCATAGGACTCGGATTCGATACGAAGTCTCCTGTTGCAAATGGCAACTATGCATCATCGAAGGGTCGCGCTACCCTGCCAGAGTCTCAGTCCACACATAAAACAGCCGTCCCATCCCCTGCAACAGCAGCGGGAGCACAGAGCGCGACCACCACCACCGCCAGTCCTGTCGCAAACCCAGCCAAACGCGGTGCTCGCAACTACAAATCCCACAAGGGCAGCAATCGCTTTCTTCTCGACGGTCTGCTCATGACGTCTGGCGACAATCCCGTCCCTTTCATCCTATCCTACCTGCTACTTCTGGCCCTCGGCGGCCTTTTTTTCGGCTTTGAAGCAAAATGGTTATCGGACAACATCTCACCCGCGGTCATCGCCTTTTTTGCCTACATTTGGCTCCTCTCGGTCGTAAATATGGGCGTCACCGCCTTCTCGGACCCTGGGATCATTCATCGCGACTTGGACCCCGATCCACCCTGTGTTTTGGGCGATACACCCTTCATTCCCGGTCTTCAAGCTGTTGCCGATCCAGAAGATCCTCTAGCCATCCCCGTCCAGAGAGTGCTTCGGATCCGGGGTCAGGTCGTCAAAGTCAAATGGTGTGAGACGTGTGGAACTTATCGTCCACCTCGAAGCTCGCATTGTCGAGTATGCGATAATTGTGTCGAGAACATTGACCATCATTGCACTTACCTCAACAATTGCATCGGAAGGAGAAACTATGTTTCGTTTATGGCGTTTTTGCTCTTTTCCATCCTATCCGCACTCTACGTGATAGCATTTACTGCATTGCATTTGGTATTGTTGACAAGGCCAACGTCGTATCGATATCCACGTGATGAGGGGGACGGGAATGCACCGGGTTTGACGTTCAGACAAGCATTGGGGAGAAGTCCCGTTTCAGCAGTCTTGTTTGTTCTTTGCATTGCCGCGGTGGGACCTCTGATGCTGTTGTTCGTCTATCATGTTCGACTGGTGTTGTTGAACCGGTCTACGGTGGAACAGATTCGGATTAACACGGCGAGGGATTATGGGGAGCAAAAAGAGTTGGAATTGGGTATACACGGAGCAGAAGAAGACGATGGTGATGCAGGATCGACGTATGGTGCGGCTGAAACCAATTGGAGAAGTCGTAGTCGAGGGAAAGGTGTCATCAGGAGTGTATTGGAAAGACTGCGTATACTCAAACCAAAGTACAAGGATCCGAACCCATTTGCAACCAGGAGTTGGAGCAGAAACGTCGGCAGTGCGTTGGGTTGGAGGAGTGTTGAATTAGGCAGTTGGATTGATCCAAGGGGCAGGAGTAAACAAGAGCAGAAATTATTGCCCAATTTGAAGCCGACATCGCAAAAAGTTGGATATAAGGTGTAAGGGGAATGTCAAATTGGCATGCATCGCTAGGCTCAAAAGTTTCAGAAGGAAAAGAAAAGGAAAAACCTTGCCATTACCACTTGGATCGCTGCACATGGCACACACTGGCTTTCTATTTCACTCAGCCCAACAAGGAGCCAAGAAAACTTTTCTATGATGATTGCTATGCGGTACTATTGACTGGTTGAATACGTGCTTGTTTCTTTTCAATCCTGCTTCAGGTAAGGAATGAGCCTCTTCAACCTTGGAGCGGCGATTTCGATCTGATCATCTTTACAGAAGGAAAAACGAACATAGTTTTTGCCCACTTCGGCGGCGCCCTTTTCGCTGTAAAATGCCGTAGCGGGGATGACGACCACGTCGCAGACTTTTGCGATGAACCAAGCCTTGAGGTAATCCTCCTCTTTACTCAGTATTCCATGAGGCACTTGATTTTCTTGGACCCAATTGGTTGGGATTTGGATTTTGCTTGCGTCTGCGATGATGAAGTAACCTCCGTGAGGTACAGTGTATTGGAGACCTATGTGGTCGAGGGCTTTGGAGAGGAGATGCCTTCTGTGAGCATATTGTTGAATTTGGGTTGGGAAAAAGTTTTCTTTAGATGCGGATTCGAGACCTATGGCAGCACCTTCTTGAGCGCTTGAATTGACGGCAAACGTGATACGAGTATGAACGACACGTGCAGGACCGATGAGATGATCAGGACCAATGAGCCAACCAACTCTCCAACCTGTGCAGGCAAACGACTTGCCTGCACTTCCCACGGTAATGGTACGATCCCACATGCCATTCAAACTCGCAATACGTGTATGCGTATAGCTGTCAAACGTCAGACAATCGTACACTTCATCCGACACAACCAGAATGTCGTACTTGACGCAAAGCTGTGCGATTTGGCCCAACTCTTTGGGTGAAAACACTTTGCCGACCGGGTTGTGTGGTGTGTTGAGGATCAAAGCCTTGGTGGATGGTTTGGAAAGGTGTTGTTCCAACAATTCCATATCAAGGGTCCATTCGTTGGAATCGATGGTATTGGAAGAGGTGCGAGAGGAAGTGGAAGGGGGTAGAAGTGGGACGTAGAGTGGAACACCTCCATGGAAAACGATTTCTGCATCGTACTGATCGAAAAAAGGTTCGATACAGACCACACCATCGCCATGATTGATAAAGGCGCCCATGATGGAATAGATACCACCATTGGCTCCGGATGTGACTTGGATTTCTCGTTCCACATCGAGCTTCCTTCCACTCGCTGGTCTCTGTTCGCCCAACTTGGCTACACTCTCAGCTTGATCCGCATGGGAAGGAAGATGGAATTCGGAACTGTAGAAATCGCTGATGGCCTGACGCAAACGTGGACGACCTTTTGGATGCGAGTAGTGATGCAAGTCAACGCGATTCTCGAATTCGGTGGTTAGGGTGTTGAGGATGTAGGCGGGAGGTTTCCAATTCATGAACCCTTGACCGAGGTTGATCGCAGTTGGGAAAACGACAGGATTGAAGAGGGTCCATACGTCAACACCGGAGTTGAGCTCTTGGTGAATTCGATCCGCACGTTGGGTAGCCCACCGAGTAGGGGCAGGAGTTGCGGTGGAGCTCATGATGGATCGAGCCGAATGATGAAAGAATGTGTTGCGCCTCTTTAGTATGTAGGGTGTACGCTTTGGCGTGAGGTTGGTCAGGAGATGTCTCATACGCACAACACTACGTTTTGCGAACAATGTGAGGATAGAGAGGGAATACGGAGAGAGGAAATGTGGGGAGCCAAGAAAGATGGTATGGATGAACGTGGGACCGGATCAAAATCTATCCGTGCAGTATTCTTTTTAAGGAGTGGTTCGCAATATCCGGTGCAATCATTCGGCTTTGCATTCCAACGAATTACTGTGAGATCCTTATATTACTAACATGGCGTCTATATTATTTCTCTTACTGCCTCTCTCTCTCTGAGGTTCTGGATGGCGTCGAATATTGGACCCTGAAGAAAGACGATTTGGTACATGATTTCATCATTCACCTGCATCTGACGTGCTTCTGCCTCCCACCTTGCTCATCCAATCACAATCGTCAGCAGCTTTCAACCCCACATTCAAACTAAAGATTATCGCTGCGTGTCGCAATTTGTGTTCGGCTGTCGTGCTCAACCCGACCGACACTTTACTGTATGTCTCATCTCAGTACAACCTCATTTGGGTCAAGTATCAGTTCGGTTAAACTTGGCAAAATTCACCGAAACCTTGGACCACACTCACCATGGATACGCGGGAGCAAACGAGCACAGCTACAAAGCAAAGACACCGAACAATCAAGTTGGGCGAGGTGTACCGAAATCGAAGCGTTGAGCGGAGATGAAATCCAGTGTCGACTGTCCAGCTGTGCCGTTATCAAGAAAATATATATGTATATATCTATAAAATTGAATTTTCTTTTACCGCATATCCTCTTCCGCCATCTGACACGAGCCCTTTCAACTGTCTGACAGAGTCTCACTTGATCGTCGGGAAATGACCATAAGATTGTTGAGAATGGCATCTCAGGCGTGGCTTAGGAGTGTGCGAAGCGGAAATCGTGAGTGTAGCCCTGAGCAGCTCGGCTTAGTTGCGGTGCCAAACCGCCAACAGCGGCTCAAAGCAAGTCACCCGCCCTGTAGCGGTGAAAGAGGGTGGACAGTACGTGATTGATAATGGACCTTGCTACCAATGGTCCTCCACGTTGTTCGCACAGACTCTCTAGCTCGGCTGCATCGTGGCTATTGTTCGTCAAGCCCTCATTGTGCCCACTCTCTCGATGGGCCTCGATATCTCTATCACACCATTTCTACCACCATGGTCGTATTCTCTCCGCGCCTTGTGCGATTCATCTTCATTCCCTCGTTCTTCGTCTTCACTCCCCGTTCTTCAGACCATATCGATCCCGGCCTCTCGTTTCTCAATCAAGGAACAGCTGCCTCAGTAGCCGAGTAGCGCATGGCTTTCTTTTCTCGAAACACGAACCAATCGCGTGGCAACACCCTCTACTTTTAAACAGAGCACGTCCATATCGATCCCTTTCCTCTTTTCGAAACGTCTATTTGACCTCCTTCCAGCCCCAGCGATAGATTCCCTTCTGTCTCTTCCATCTTCGTTTCCTACTCATCCGTCCAGATTCCACCCTCCACACTGGGCTTCCATTTCCCAATCATGTCAGACAAATTAAATCCCATCGCCGCCGTCAACCCCTCTCCCGTCGACGATAGCTCAAGCAACGATAATAAGTCGCTTACTTCCTCTACCGATGTTCATGCTACTACTCTCAAGTCTCAGGAAGCCAAGTCGAAGCTGACCCTCCTCGAAATTTTAGGTCTGCGCGATCCCAAGCCCGAAGCACGTCCAGTATGGGATGGGAAAAACCCTTCTTGGTTTCGATCGACCTTCTTTCAAATTACGGTCCTTGGAGCATGTTCGTTCCTCTCACCCGGTCTCTGGGGCGCAACGGCGGCTCTGGGAGCAGGAGGGAGTCAAGATCCGAGCACAGTCAATGCTGCCAACTCTTTGACGTTCGGCTTGATGGTTTTGACGTCACTTTTCACGAGCTCGTTGATAAATGTCACTTCGGTCAAATTCGCATTGATGCTTGGCACTTTAGGCTATGCTCCTTACGCTGCTGGTCTCTACCTTAATAGTGTCAACCAGTCGCAATGGCTCGTCATCCTAGGAGCAGGACTATGCGGAACTTCAGCCGGGACATTTTGGGCTACAGAAGGAGCCATCGCACTGGGCTACCCCGAAAGATTGAAGCAAGCTCGCTACATCTCGTACTGGCTTATGTTCCGAGTCCTCGGTCAACTGCTTGGGGGTATCATCAATCTTGCGCTCAATTATCACGACGCTGAGAAGGGCTCCATTTCCACCAACACTTACCTGGTCTTTGTAATCCTTCAGTGTCTAGCACCTTTTTGCGCCATGTTGCTTTCGCCACCGCACATGGTTCAGAGGTCAGACAAGACACCTGTCTACCTGCACATCGAAAGCTCGACCAAACGCGAGCTCAAGCTGATTTGGAAGACGATCTGCAAGCCGCAAGTATTGATGCTTCTGCCAATCATTTGGCAGTCGACGTGGTCGGAAGCTCTCATCGGCACCTATGCCGCCAACTACTTTACTGTCCGCTCGCGAGCTCTTGGATCTCTGCTTTCCGCTATCACTGCTTCATTGTCGAACTACATTTTGGGTTTCTTCCTCGACTGGAAAAAGCCCACGATCAACACCCGAGCAAAGAGCTCCTTTATCGTCATTTACACCCTTCAAGCAGCATGGTGGGCTTGGGCAATCTATATTATGCACGAATATCACACCACCGTCCCCAAACCTACTTTTGATTGGACCACTCCAGGCTACGGCAAGGGCTTTGGTGTTTATATTTTCCTCCAGATCGGATTCAACGTCATGTATGAACTCAATTACTGGATCATCGGCAACATCTCGGACGATCCTTCCGAGCTCATTAGACTCGCATCGATTCTCAGAGGTGTGGAGAGCGCAGGTCAATGTGTAAGTTACGGTATCAACAGCACGAGTTGGAGACTCGATGCAGTGGCAAGTTTGAACATGGCTCAATGGGCTGTCAGTATCATGCCCGCTTGGTTCGTCATCAGAAAGATTGGTGTGTTGGATGACGGAACAAAGATCCACGAAGCAAGGACTTATGCAGAGGAAGGGGACAGACAGAAGCTCAAACATGCGGGTCTCAAGACGGCGGATTATGATTCAAAGGGCGATGAGTAGTTTCTCACGATGCACAACCAACCAAAATTAAGAAAAAAAATCCAATTGCGATACTAATGTACAAACCCATACAGTGCCTAAGTAATGGAAGCGAGTGAGTGTGTTTCTGAGTCGAGTCAAACCACTGAACGCAAACGTGTGTAGGAGATATATTGAAGAAATCCACTGGAAAAAAAAAAGAAAAAAAAATGTGGATGAATGGCCAAAAGTGTATTGAGTATGCCAAAAGTAAAAAAAGTGATACGCAACAGATAGCAAGCTAGAGAGAGAGAGAGAGACAAAGAGATGTTTTGAACCGGGTGACTGCGAGTGCTGATTTTAGTGTACTGTAAGCAATGACTTATGCAGAAAAAAAAAAAGAAAGAAAGAAAGGTAGAAGACGATGATGATTACTATGTAAAGGGGGAAGCAGAAGCATGTGGGGGGGGGGGGGAAGAGTGGTGTGGTCCCAGACTGTTGTGAGGGCATTGTTAAAAAGGAGAAGAAAGAAAAAGGGGTAGAAAGGCCGAGATAGCGATGACAAGGCTTCAGTACGTGAGCTGGGACGGATCAACTAGTTTACCAGCCACAAGCACCGATTTGGTGCTAGCTTGCGTATTGGCACTATGTTCGGCATCGACGGTGCTTGTGTCCATGTCCATGTGTGCAAGATTTTCGGTGCGGTGTGATGGCACACCTAGAACAGAACATGTGAGGCGGTATTTAGCGCGAATCTTTTCGAGCAGTGCGAGCATGTCCATTTCCGCCAATACGTCGTCGTTGTTGGTTTCTTCATCAGTATCGACCCGTGTCTCGCCTTTTTGAGATGTTTCGTCTGCTTCCGTATCAGATGCGAGGGACTGATTCAGATCTACATTGGGATCCGAAGTGTTAGTCATCGGAAAAAACGAGATGAGCTTCTCTAACGCTACCAAGTGCTGGATCTGCTTGGTCTGCTTTCTCGAAGTATGCCCAGCCTTGTCAGCCTGTTCCAAGTAACGCCTCCATACCTGCGCCATACCTTGATAAAACGCCACCTCCTTCCACAGTTCAAACCCCTTTTCGCGTCCCAGCTCGCGGCCTTCAAAGGTTCCATGCAGTGCACCGTGCTCAAAGCCATCCCGGTAGCCAAGCTGGTAGGCAGTCTCTTCGACGTTGTTAATTGAGTCAATGTCCAAGTCGAAATCGAAATCGACGATGGACTCTTTGATGTCGGCCATACTGAACAGGGACTGAGTGAGGGGGGATATGGGAGATCGACGATGACGTTGGTCGAGAGGCAAGGTGGGTGGAGGTTTCTCTGGATGAATTTCGGCCTTCTCGCGTTGAGCGCGGTTTGTGGACCCTGTCGCCGAAAAATTTTCTCGGTTTTCCGGAAAATCGGCAATCAACGACGCGATGCAGACAGGCTTTCGCTCGCAGAGCCCAAACTCATGTGCGGATTGCTTGCTCCATGGTTTTCTGGTGTCGGTGCAGATCCAGCGCTGGATCCACTGCCACCAGCGCCACCCACAACACCACCACCACCACCACCACCGTTCATGGCTATGTTCATCGCTGAATTTGAGTTCATCCGAAACAGCGGATTCTTACTAAAGCTGAGCCGAATGCCACCATTCTTAATCGCACCGTTGAGTGAGTGCCCGTTGAGCTCCGACATGGCCTTGGAGGCAGTATGAACATCTTCAAATTCGACAAAGCACATTGGGCCGTTGCTCTTGAGGCGGAATGAGAACTGACGAAATCCTCGACAGCTGCTGAAAATCGCTCGAAGTTGATCCTCGACCTGCGAAAGCACAGCCGAAGAGGCATTGCTGGGAAGATTGCCGACGAAAAGCGTGTTAACGGGAGGATGGTTATCGCCGATCACGTTGCGACCTGTGGGGCTGGAAGGATCAGGACTGGGTGATTTGGCAACGCGCTCGTCTTCAAGCGGAGGGGAGCCAAGTTTGAGCGAACCAAAGCGGGTCGTGATGGAAGCGTGTTGGGGATCGCCCGCGTCGGGACCTGCCGAAGACGAGGTGGAGCTGGATTTGACACTTTCTTCGAGCTTGTTGACGCCTCCAGGCCCAGGAGGAGCCGAGTTAGATGGCGTGTTCTGCTCCCGCGAGCCTTGCCTCGGAAAACTTGGCCGTTGTGTTGGCGTGGGCATGCTCGTGGCAGCCCCCGGACCGTAAAGGCCTGGAGGCGGCGATCCGACAGCGTGCCAATCTGTTCGCTGGCCGCTTTGACTTTGGCTAGGGCCTCTGTGAAGACCTCTTGGTGGCGCCGGCAATGGTCCAGAGCCGCTGTCAGGACCGTAGTAGTCAATCGGGCCCATAGAGCCGCCCCATTTGTCTACGCCTGTCAAACTCTGCTGCTGCTGCTGCTGCAATTGGGACTGAGACTGCTGCGAAGACGCTATCGGCCGGCCTTGCTGGTCTAGACCTCCCGAGGCGCCGATCGGAGAACGCAGCGCTGCAGGACCGCCTTGGCCGAAAAAGTCGGGACCTCCGAACATTTCCTGTGGCGATAGCAGGTCGGCTGGTGTCGTACTTGGGGGTCCTTGGCCGTTGAAAGGCTCGAAGCTACCGAGACCTTGATTAAAGGGTCCAAATGGCCCACCTTGAGCACCGGGACCATTCATGTGCGGACCTGCGCGAGGATCGAACTGCCCACCGAGGGCAAAAGGCGGTGCTGGGTGGCCTGCACCGGCACTGCCTGACCCAGCACCAGAGGCAACACCGCCTACGTTGGGGCCGGTAGCCATAGGCCCGTTGCCGCCTTCTGGAAATCCAGGTGCAGACAAGACAGGGCGTTGCTTTGTATGCAAGTTCTTCTTCGCCATTTCCGTCTTGAGAACGCAGCCCCTCTCGGCATCGACCTTGCGTCCGTTGAGTGCGTCGCGTGCTTCGAGCGCCTCTGCGCGTGTACGGAATTTGGCAAACCCGATGATCTGCTTGATCTTGCCCGCTGCCGCCGCGGCCGAAGCGGTGGCTGCACCAGCAGCGCCAAGACTCGGCGGTCCGAGAGGACCTGGCATGCCTGCCATGTTTGCGAGTGATGAGAAAGCGTCGTTGGATCCGGCACCTCTGAGTCCCAAAGGCAGGCCCTGATCGTCCCAATTAGGACCTGCACTGCCTCCGAGATCAAAGCCTGGCATATTGACGGCTTGATATGGTCCGCCGGGACCGGACGACAAGGGGCCGGCGCCATCCATCAAGCGGCCGTTGGGACCAACTGTGCCAAGACCGGCTGGGATCTTTAGCGTCGACGCTTCGAAACCTTTGGCGAAGAGGAACATGTTCGCGAACTCGCGTTCAGTCATATCGTCTGGGAAGCCGACGATGAAGACCGTCGTAATCTCTTCGGCCGGACCTGCTTGCGCTGCTAAGCCAGCGGCATTGCCGACGCCGCTTTGGAGGCCGAGCTGTTGTTGTTGTTGTTGTTGCTGCTGCTGCTGCTGCTGCTGCTGCTGCTGCTGTCCCAGATTTGACTGTTGTTGGTGATGGTGTTGAAGCTGGGATTGCATCTGCATGTGCTGATGTTGCAGCTGCATCATGCTGCGCGGGCTGAGATTGCCTGGGTTGGGCATGCCAAGCATTGCTTGGCCCGGCCCCGGACCGAAAGGTGGACGCGCGTTAAAGTCATCATGTGCAACACTGCGACGATTGCCGCCCACATGAGGAAGCTCGTCACGACCTCCATAGTGGCTTGGAGACAAACCAAAGCGATGCGAAATGAGATCCTGCTCCTGACTCGACGACAGGGTGAAGCCTCGCGAATCGCCGCCGGAAGCGGATCGCGAGGAGACGTTCATGGGATCAGAGGTGGAAAGAGCAGCTGCACTGGCGCTCTTTGACGCATCTGATGTTGGGACGTTGGCGCCATTCGGCGAGAAGAGCTCATTGTAACCAAGGAAAGGCTCCGCTGCATTGCTTGATGTGGAGAGACCAGAGTGTAATGATGGTTTGCGTTGCGATGCAATTGCCGGTCCTCGATTCGCATTGTTGGACATCTGTCCGATGGAATTCCACCTTTCGCTAGGGTCGCCCATAGGGAAATTAAAAGATCGCATCGTTGGAGATGGGGAACGGGCACCTGAGCTGCTGCCTACCGCAGGCTCGCCAGAGGGCTGGGGTGATGTGAGACGAGGATAAGGCTGCATGGCTCTGGGTACAGCGAATGCGGGCTGGTTTGCGTGTGCCAGAGGGGGGGAAGAGTGAAATGAGAAGGCTGCAGAAAGACCGGCCTGATCGCGTGACAAGCCAGGTGGACCAGCGCCAGATCTTGAAGCTGGAGCAAAGGTGCCGTGAGGGGGTTGTCGTGGTGTTGACTCTGCGTTGTAGTTCATTCCAAGGGAGGACGAAGCCGTCGACACTGAGTTCAAGTCAACGTGCGAGGGGCGATCCATAGGGTGGGCGCCGTCTGGCATGATCCGTGGAGTGACGAAGACGGGTGAGCTTTGCGCCTGATCAGCCGACGGGCGACAGTACGGCTGAGTTGGTGCGGACTGCTTGTTGCGCGACTCCGAAATTAGATTGAAGGTACTGCGTGCTGTTGCGATTGCTGACATCAGCGTCCTCGATGGGAGCCTTTGCTGCAGGACTGAGCGGGCAAGAGATGTACAGTGGCACTGTTGAGAAGTGTATCGTCGCTGGCCGGGAGAACGACTCTCAAGAAAACGTGTCCGAAGCAAGACCGTGACGTCTGGGCACGAATTTGGTAGCGAGCGTCAAGGTAGGTAAACGGAGCAAGCGGCGGGCAAGATTTAGAAGCTACGCCCTAGCAGACAGCCTTGATGATGACGAAGTGGGTATACGTCGAAGGGGTATGCTCTCATGCCAGCAATCGGGCCGGTAAGAGTGTTTGCGGGACGCAGTGAAAATCAAGTCAAGGTATGGTGTGCGAGCGCGTTGACAGGTGTGTCCGATAAGGAATGGTCCAAAATAGATGATATGCAAGATCGTCGGATCACAGCTGGAACCTTGCGATCGATAAAGAAAATGGTATCTGCAATTGTTGGATGCTGGTGGAGGTTGAGTTTCGGATGACAGTTCTCGACGAGTGCAAGAGATGATATGCAGGTAGAACGCGAATGCGTGGATTGCGAGTGCAGAAAGGAACAGATGCGAAGAAAGAGTTGGACTCGAACGATTGAGAAAGACGGGGCGGGGACGACGGCGGTTGAAGAGATAGGAAAATGCTAAAGCAGGGATGGGGATGGTGGTAGTAGTGCAGAAGCAGGTCCGCACGAGAGAGGCGGGGGAAAAGGGATTCGGGAAAGGGAACAAGGCCAACTTTGGGAGAGGGAGAGAGAGCGAGCGCCCGGGTGAACGCAGTGAACGCAGTGAACTGGTGAAAGGGTAAGTCGAGATGGGAAGGGGAGTGACGCGGATGCGCTGAACAGACGTACACACACGGTCGTGTAAAGAGAATGGGGATGAGGAGGAGCAGCAAGTAGGACCAGAAGGACACCAGGGACAAGGGCCACAAATCAGGAATCGAGGCGGAAAGAGACACGAGAGAAAGAGGGCGATCGTGTACGAGGCAAGCGCAAACCTGGACTTTGCAAACGCGTTTTGGCGTATCTTGGCGACAGGGTACAATGGTGCACAGGATGGCGGATGAAAAAGAGATGGCTGCGTGTGCTGAGCGAGTGAACGGACGAAATAATTCAGAGGAAGAGCGGCGGACTAGGTACATTTCAGTGCAGGGCACCCAAGAGGGTGGTCACACAGGGCAAGTCGAGAGCAGGACACGAGAGTCGACGTTGAATGGGTCTACTGTAGCGAGAGAGGAGCCTTGATCTACGGGAGCCGGGTTTTGTGGCACTATAGCAGTGTAGAGCGATGTACAGCTGATTCCGATTCAGGCAATTCAATATGAAAAGGCGAGGTTGTGCTGCAGTTCTGGCACTTTTCGACTTGTGGACGCTGCACCTCGATCCAGCGCGTTTACCATCAGCCATCGCACCATTGTCTTGCTCCATACTGATTTCAGGGTCCCTGCTCAAGTGCCTCATGCTCAGGTGAGCGCTCCGTCGCGTCTCGGAGTGCAGAGCGCGACAGGCCCAAAATTTTGACGCGGTCAGGAATCCACTCTACGGTATTCCTATACGCTAGTTTGGTGCCGTCTTCTTCATCCTCTCTGTCGCGCTCTTTGACCAATTCAAAGTTTGGTCTTGCGCTGAGCATGGAATTGGAACAAAGACAAGATAGGAACTTGGCTTTCCAGACGGTATCTCCGTGGAGAGGGGCGAGTGGGGTCGGACAGCTCGTCTAAATCCGAAAAAAGGCAGGCCAAGATGCCTTTCAGCAACTACTACAGTATGCAATCGCAGGACGCGTTTGTCTTTTGCGTTGATTGATCCCGAGGAACCTGATCCTCAACGTGAGAAACCAAGCACACTTTTGCGGAGGGCTCACGAGCAAACGGCGTCATCAGCGTGACTAGCAGAGCAGATTGGAACTAATAGCCTTCATCACTTCCGGCCGATCTGCTCGATACTTGTTGCGATCTCGACAGCATTCCATAGTGCGTATCAGCGTTCTACAGTGTATTTAAAGCCACCTCTGCATCCTCTTTTAGGCCTTGTGAACGCCAAATGAGAATCTTGGCTTCTTCGAGTGCTGTTCTCGAAGTGCAACTTGCTGCTCGCAAGTCACGTGAGTTGGAGGAGACGCACTATGCCAAGCAACGATTGCCGCTACAAATGTCACATATGGCAAAGCAAGTTCCCTCACAGGCGGCAAAGTCGGTAGGTCTCCACGTTCCTTCGCTTTCCTCTCGCATATTGCCCTTCCACGACCGACCGATCTTGCCACGATCTTGAAGTCATCGCTTCAAATCCATCAGACTTGATGTCGGCCTCGTGTGATATGTTCTGTGAGCGAGCGCGCAAGAGCCCAGCTCCGAGTCTCCTCAAAGACCCGCTCGGTCCCTCTTCGCTTCAGAATGTCCTCCTGTTCTCTGCACACACTCAGACACGCACTTGACCATTTGCTCGGGCCACACTCGGATGAAGCCATTATGGAATGCATGGAGGTGATTGGACTGAGGCTGATGATGCTCGAAATATGGTACAGAAACAAGAAAAGCAAGCAATCGAGGATCCCAGCTTCATCCTCCCTTTTTGTCATGGAGCCGAGAGATGACTGACTAGAAGAACGTGAGCAAATCTATGCGCGGAGAATGGGCGATTGAGCCTGGGACAAGAATTTGTGCATCTGGTCCAGGGTGATTTCCTCCCTAATGACGGTGGCCTTGATCTCGTTGTCTGGATTAGCAGGCACGGATACGTTGCCGTTGGAGAGCTTCCACCCTGGCTGTGCGTTGATGAAATCCTCAAGCTGCTTGCCCTCCAAGTTGAGGTAAGAACCAATGCGCTTCTCGCTGATCGAGGTGAAGGAACCTTTGACCGAGTTGAGAGCCACCTTGCGTGCGGCGTTCTCAAACTCGCTAATCTTGGCAGCGTATTCGCGGACGTCGGAGTATTCTTGGCTGGCGAGCGTCGACCAGAATTCGCGGAATCGCGCCTGGAAGAGAAGAGTGCTGAGTTGAGAAAGTCTAACGATCAAAGGGTCGGTAATGTGACCTGCGGAAGCAACGTCCTTGGGCTTTTCGACAACTTCCTCTTCGTCGTCGTCAGATAGGGCAGCAGCATCATCGTCAGTCTTGACCTCCTTCTCAGCCTTGACGGGGATAGTTGGCAACGGTGCCTCGCCGAGGAGAGAGACGCAAAGATTAAAGTCAGGCAAAGGAGCGGCGACGAGAGCCTTGAGGAGAATGTTGACGACGACAACGTAGTTAAAATCGGCTGGGTTGAATTGGTACCTGTGGAATCAAGGAAGCAACGAGCGTATCAAGAGGATCAAGGGTTAGTAGCTGTGCATTTGATGATGCACATGTTTGCAACTGAGTACTCTCGGCACGGGTCACACTATAACAGCAGGTGATATGTCGAAGCTGGCAAACGATGGATAAATGGCAATACAGTCCCACGATACAACTCGTCGATCGCAGAGCTGATGACATGGTGGAAGCGGGAATCAGATAGAGCTAATATAGATGCACGTCATCGGCAGCCCGGGGCTTCACTCCCAGAAAGCCAGTCGCTTTGCATTGTTTGGTAACGAGTAATCATCATTTTAAGTTTCTTCTGGTGTGTGAAGGCCTTTCATTCTCGTAGTTTTGAGAATTAGACGTCACATTATGATGTAAGTCGACAAGCAATTCCACTGTGCTTTGCGTTTGTCGAATTGGCTGGAGTGTGACTGAGATTCGAGGTTCGTCCTGATGTGCTGGCATGTGCCGAGAGAAACATGGCCAAATATGTCGAGCACTTACAATTTAAGAATGGCGAGATTGGCAAGAAGGTCATACGATCCATCGTCGAGCTGCTGTGCGAGGTAATCGTGAAGGACATCCAAGTTCTGAGGGTTGTATCTGTCTACACCCGAGATGAGCTGTTCGATGTGCTCGGGACGGGAGGATGGCGAGACCCATTGAGACGCGCTGGCGGATTCGGAAGCCATTGTGGTGTGTGGATGTGTATATTTGGTCTTCGATAATCTCTGCCGAGGAGTGAGATGATAGTGAAATCTGTCAAGAAGCTGTTGGTCGTACACTGTAATGATATCGTTGAAAGCAACTGCCGTTTGGCTTGTGTGTGCGGTTCAGAATTTTGGACAAATTTGGAAGAAAAGCACACTATTTTAGTAAAATCAGACTTTGAATTGAGGATTATAAGATCACGTGCAAAATGAATACCAGTTCTCTTGCGTCGTATTTCAAGAAGAACCTGTCTCATGAGATGGACACACACGCACTGTTGTTCACTGGCTGCCCGATTTCCAACACAAAGGGGAATTCGAATGAGCTGACAGAAGAGTTACGTTATTAGCGTATATGCCAGATTTGGATTGCAGCAAGTGTTGCTCTTCTCACGCCGCTGATCATCAGTGCCTAAATTTTGAATCAAATCAATCGTGAATCTCAAATCAACGGCGTCAAACATGGCAGTCTCAAACATGAAAGTCCTTCTCACCTTTTTTAAATCTCGTATTTGCATTCTGACCCTCATCTTCTGCAGATCACCCTTTCCCTCATACAAATTACAAAATCATGTCGACAACCACTACCACCGCAGAGACTGCTCAGTCTTCAACCATTATACTCGACTCGTCTCTGGCAGGCCACGATGAGGAGCAGATTCGTCTCATGGAGGAGCGATGCATTGTCCTCGACAAGGATGACAAGTACCTCGGCGATGGAAGCAAGAAAGAGTGTCACCTTATGACCAACATCAACAAGGGTCTCTTGCATCGTGCATTTTCCGTCTTCTTGTTCGACCCAACCACTGCCAAGCTTTTGCTCCAACGAAGAGCGCCAGAAAAGATCACCTTCCCCAACATGTGGACCAACACCTGCTGCTCTCATCCTCTCGCTATCAAGGGCGAGCTCGAGGAAGCAGAGCAGATCGGTGTTCGACGCGCAGCTCAACGTAAACTCGATCACGAGCTCGGCATTCCAGCCCAACAGGTCCCCCTCGATGAGTTCCAGTACCTTACCCGCATTCACTACCTTGCACCCAACGGCGACGAAGCCAACATTTGGGGAGAGCACGAGATCGACTACATCCTCTTCATCACTGCTAATGTTAGCCTCAATCCCAACATGAACGAGGTATGCGACACAAAATGGGTCTCTCCCGATGAATTGAAAGCACTCATGACCGAACTCGACCCGCAAGCATTCACGCCGTGGTTCAAGCTCATTGTTCAAAAGTTCTTGTTCCCCTGGTGGAAAGAGTTGTTGGCAAGGAGAGATGACGACAACAAGCCATTGGATGCCAAGATGCTCAGTGACTTGACAGATCACAGCATTCACCGGATGCTCTGAATGCAGCAATTTGGCATTCGGAAAAGACTCCAAAGACATCGATATGCATCATAGACTTGGACACACGTCTCACAACATGTTCTTCTGATACCCCCACACTTGTTTCTGGCGCCTGACACCGAGCAAGCTGCACTACGCTGTTTGCTTCATCTCCTTCAACCCTCATATATGTACATACATTTTGATATCAATCTGCGTACACATACAAGCATCCATGTTTACGGCTAGGAATTGGTTCGCGTTAAGCGACCTTGTGTACTCCACATTCCTGTAACGCTCGCTAACCTGGGTACGGGATAGTCGCCATTTCAGAGCATTTGAATGAATTAAGCGCACCTTACTTGAAATCTAGATCGCGCTCAGGGAGAACAGCGCATCGCACACATCGTGCGTCAACATGATACCAGACAGCAGACTGGCAGTTCTGGCTGCCTTGCGCATTAGCTATGGGATCGAAACTACTCCATGCGATGGGAGTGTGTTATTTTTGCAAATGTGTGTGAGAGTGTTGGGGGGGGGTGGGGGGGAATCAGAGGCTAACCCAGTACAAATGTTGTATCACAAAGGTCAACCTCGAAACTAAAAGTAAGAGTGGAAAAAATGCTGATGTAAACGTAGGTGGGTGTGCGTGCAAAGAAACAAGGCAAACATTCTTTAGGCCTCGGTCTTGACAACAGTGGCCTTGCCAGTGCAGTAGATACCGTCGAGGAACTTTCGGATGTCCTTGTTGCGAACAAGCGTAGCACCGTGGAGCAGGGCAGCCGACTGGGAAACGAGGTCAATGTCGTTACCCTCAACCAAAACCTGATCCTTCTGCGCCTTGTCCTCCTGAATCGTAACACCCTCGAGCATCTGGATGTTACGAACACGTTTCTCGCCAAGGAAGTTTCGGATCTCGGCGCTCTTCTTGTCACCAGCAATGATGATGTTGATAGGGAAATGGGCGTAGACAGCACGCATCTTGTACTGGAATCCGACGGTGACACCCTTGATCATGTTGGCAACGCATGCCTGGGCAGTTCGCAGGCAAGCAGCGTGCTTGCGAGCAGCGTGCCACACAACAAACTTGATCTTCTGACCAGCGGGGCTCTTGATGAGACGAGCGTCAAGGTTCATGTGCTTGAGCGACTGTTTTGGTGAAAACGAGAGAATAAACCAGAAAGTCAGTCTTCTGCATCTTTGGACAGACTGCGCTGTGCGATACAGAGTCGAATGCAGCAGCAGCAGCTGCTGCAGCAGCTGCAACGATATGAGACCCTTCATCCAGTTCATTTCCGCCGCATTGCGAATTTGTCGGTGATCCTCGGGCGATGCGAGGACGGAATGCAGATCAAAGTGTGTGTCCTAGCGTATCAGCGTCTTTGAGCAGGTGACCGTCGAGCGTTTGACGCTTGGGCGCAGCACGGCTTTTGCGATTGGCCGCACTGTTGTGTCTCGTGCTTTCTTTCCTTCTGCATCGTCCGCATCGGGATGTTGACCCCGACGTCAGGTGCTGTGACCCAGGAAAATGCCCGTATTTGCCTTAAGCGCTTCTGTCGTGTGTTTCTGGACATGCTTTCTCTCATTTGGCGTGCATGATCTGCTGCTCCTGGTGATTTCCATACTATTCTTCCACCTGCTGATCTGCCCGCTGCTGCTGCTATTACAAAGACCATCGTCAGATTCATGCGTATTGTGGGATGCTAACCTTGGTGAGAGTGCCTCGGGGACCCTTGACGGTGAAGACACGGGACGAGATGCTGACGGAAACGTCAGCGGGGACAGCGAGGTCCAACTCCTTGAAGATCTGCAACATCTTGTCTGTGGAACGCAAATACAAGTATACGGCAAGGTTGGCGTTAAGGTCAGTTTGCTGTTTATGAGAGGGTTTAAGTGAGTCGGTGTTGACAGACGACTGCAGCACAAAATTGTGTGAGCGTCGAAAATGGTTGGTGTTTGGATGCTGATGCGGTGAAGGTAGCCGAAGATCGCGTTGCAAGTAGGAATGTAAACCTTTTTCGTCTGATAGATAAGCCGAAATCGAGCCCTTCCACAAATCAAGACATCACCCCACGGCTGCATCCTGGTCAACAAGGCATGTTCCCTGTAGGGCTTTACCTTCTTCTCCGCCGTGTGTTTCTGAATCAATGAATGGGTGGTTGGAGGCTGCCGACCCTGACTGACACTGTGATCAGGTTGATGTGTACGATTGTTTCTGCGTTTCTGAGATTGATGATGGCCTTACAATGTCTAAGAAATAGGTTTGGTAATGCCGAGATATTATGCGTACGTATGGTTTGAGAATCTGGAAGTCGATGAGATCGATAGTGTGGGTGGTTGCCGGTTGTGGACCTTGAGAGAAGATGACCTGCAACTTGTGTTGTGAAATATGCGTGTGCGCGTGCTGCGTATGTCGGGTGGATGTCTGCGATTGTTATGCTGATAGAGGCGCCTTATACTAACCTTGAGGTGAATATGGGTTTTTGACGTAGGGTGAGGGTAAGGAAGACGATCGGATGGCGACTAAGCTTGTTTGGCGGTGATGCTTGACTGGCTTCGCGCTGACCAGCTGAAGCTCGACCAAATATGCAGTTGTAGATGGCGATCTAGCGTCTGAGGCTCTCAGCTTCTCTTGACTACAATAGGAACCCTCAATCCCAGCCAAGGTGTGCCGCTCTGCAACCTCAAATTTCACATCCTGGCTGGCTTGCGGCTGCCCAAGAACAGTCTCCATCATTCAGCCCTTGCAAACCTTTCTCGTGTTGCAAACCTTTCTCGTCAGGCTAAGTTACTACGCTCGAGACAGCACACACCAATCCGGAAATTGTGAATTCCAGCCGGAGCTGAGATTTTGAAGAAATCCAGACAAAGTCATGTGACTGACCACTTTTTTCATCAAAACCTCGGCCGAGATTTTGTTCTTCTCTGGGATTTTGTGACTATAAAGGGTCTAACAGGAACGAGACTAAGACATCCCCCCTCCCGATTCACCATAAGATCGGTTGTAGATCATGTAAATGTAACGAATAATGTTAAGGCAAGATGCATGACCGCGCGAGGCTAATTGAATGCAGGGAATTTCTTCCTTTGCTGGGCCCCCGCACGATCATCCGGAAGCCGACATCTAAGTGGAGATGTGCCTCTCTTGTCCTACGGTCACTATTGTGGAACACAACCTGGTCGGCGAGCAACCACGATTCTCCTCGTCATTTACCAGCACGATCAATCCCTGGGCTGCTACATAGAGACTCTGCGAGCTCAAACTTTCGGTATACGACTACGACCTCTGTTACTCGTCTCGACGGTCCTACTCGCGCACCGTGGACCTTGGAAGCGAGCTTTTATTGCCCGATTTACTGGTCCCATATTGATCGCTCCGTACATGAAACCTTTCACCGCCGGCTCCTCAGGAACAAGTCTTGATTGACGTGGACTACATCACGGTCCATTGTGGTTCTACCTTCTGACGCCTACCGCTGCATAATTTTACCGGGAACGCTGCCCTTCTAGACGTCAATCGTTTGTCGGATCGTTGCTTATCACCATCAAATCGAAAGCTCTATTCTTTTAACATCGACCGAGATGCCATCCAATGTACGCCCATTGACGGGGAAGGGAAAGGCTCAAGGACCTGAAACCAGAGTACAGCTCGCAGGCCGTCTTCTCACCTACTTCTCAGCAGCGTTCATCGGCATCACCTTCCTTTGCTCCCTTGCACCTGCCAACCCACCAACTCCAAGTGCCACCCCTGTCGGACCGCGGCGAGGATACTTCTCGACAAACTCCGCACAATGCGACCCGTTCAGCCTTCCAGGCTGGGTAGACTGGTCGATTGGTACCAACGACCTTCCCGCATGGCGAACCTTTGACCCCTCTTGTTCAACTACCAACCTGCTCGGCAGCCTGATCTCCACGCTCAACATCGAATCCAATGACCCTTCCAAGATCGTACCACACGCTGTTCATGCGCTCTCATCAGTCAGCAGCAGCGTAGAGGATCTCAGTGCCTTCTTAAACAACCGCACCGTCCTCATGATCGGTGATCATCAAGTCGATCAGTCGCTCGTGTCACATTTCTGCGCATTGACAGGTCACACAATACAAGCTGTCGACAAGAACCATCCTTGGGGAAGCTCGCTCAACTCCGTGCCTCCCAAACACGGCTTTACGCCGATCAAGAACAATGCACCACTGGCGCACTATTGTTACCTGCCAGAGTACGATTTCTTGCTCACCTCTGTGTACTCTTATGGTGCAGACACGTTCGACTCATGGCGTGGGGAGAATCTGTACAACGCGCCCGGCCTCTTCGAGGATCGAGTGACCGACCTCTTCCAGCCCTACTTGCGCGATATGGCGTCCAAGTCCCTCACCGCTCCCAGCTTGCCTTTGCCGAGGGGCAAGACGGAGCCAGATCTCGTTCTGTTCAACTCGGGTCTGTGGGATCTTGCACGCTGGGCACGCATTGACATCGACACAGGTGTTGGTCTATTGGAGAACCTTTCTGAGGAGAGGATCATGTGGTGGCGCTCGCGGATGGTAGACATGATTGGCTCGGTGCGCAAGGCGTGGCGCAAGACCCGCGTCGTCTGGCGCGACACTTCATATCCTCTTGCCTCTGAAGCAACTACTGTCGAAGCTTTTCTCGGTATCGAGGGCGAGAGGAGGAAGAATCATCCGCTATACCACGCCAATAGGATCGCACAGATCAACAATGCGCAGAGCTCAGCTTTGAATGTGCACGGAGACGACGTAGTAAAGGGCGAGAGGACGAGAAGTGCAAGAATGCCAACTGACGTTGTAGGGCTCAACTTGGCACAGGTGTTCATGGGTCAGGATCAGCATTCGCTCAATCCGCTTGCACCGAGTCAGTTGCCCTGTGGCGCTCTGTTTGGTGAGATGCTGCTCTGGCATTTGCGAGATGCCGTGAATCCTTGACGTCAAATGTATGGCTGAAAATTGATAATATACCATGTTGACTTTGATCAAGACTTTGACTGTGGGAGAGAAAGAGGTATACAAATAGACAGTCTGTACTTAGGCCTGACTGCAAAGGGCTCAATGCACAAGTGCAGAGAGGTACAAGATTCTGGGGTTTGAAGAACAACACAAAACCATGGAAATGTGTCTTGCCAATGGCTCCAATAAGTATGGGTTTAGCAAAAAGAGTGCAGTGATATTGGAGGAAAGTTAGCAAAGTTGCTGTGAAATGCAAATATTATAATGTGTTGGATCTCAAGACAGAATAGAACCAAAAAGTTAACATCAATTCAAAGATTTACTCTTTGATGTGACTGAGCCATGTCACATTGCCCACTTACCACTATCAAGTCCTACAGCGTGGCTGAGGGCTGTGTCAGGGGCCAATGTGCCTAACTTGGGGGTTTGATTCAAATATCCGATGGAAACCTGGGGATTTATCGTGTTTCGAAATGAAACCTGCTGGAAGTGCGTGTTCTATCCGGTTTTGTTCCCAGATCCGCTGGTACCGTTTTGAGTTGACTAGCCTCTGTGAACATTCCATTCAGCGGTAGTGCGGCTTGTCCAAATGATCGTGTGACCTGCGCTACACACGAGTGTGCTTGATGCAAGCGCCGGTTGATGTCTACAACGTCTCCTGCAAACTTGGGGGCCGTGGTTGTTGTCTGATAAGGCTACAGTGTGGGTTCTGTTGCTGCAGTTGAGGTTCCGCCTCAGTAGAGGTGCTGACAGTTGTCAAGGGTGTTTGGCTTCTCCAATGAGGAAGACACAAACACTGTAATGCTGCAATACCTGGTGATTGCAGCGGAGACAAGAAGTAGATACTGAGAAACTTATAACATGTATAATTAAGGTAATGAATAATAGAATGAATGAGCCCTGCTCCTCCACGATTGAAACGAATGCCCCCTAATATCTATCAAGCCCTGCTTGAAGTTCTTATCAGGATCCCTCTTATCCGGAAACCCCTTATCGACAGTTAGCCTCCTTAGCTGCCTTGTGCCTGTGCACACTGGATTTGACCCCCGTGCTTATCAGTGCTGGCTACCAGAGCCAGTAGCTGCTTATCACTTGACCCCACATCCTACCAAGCCTGTTATCTGGACCCTCCGTGCTTGCCAGAGATCCTTCCAACCCTTGTAACGGCCCTTCACAGCCTCTGATCTCCGTCCACGGCTCGAGGCAAGTGTCCAACCAAAATTGGCTGGAAACTCACCTTTTACCGGAACTCAACATAAGACCCGATAAAATCAAGGGTTTCATCCGGACTCATTCTGAGCAAAAAAAAAAAAAAAGGTGTTAACTCACACACATCAGCCTGATCTTGTTCATGGTCTTCCTTAATTCCATAACTGAATTGCACCAAAGTGAGCAATGTTTGATGCAGTCTAAGTCAACCTACAACTTGCTCTTATGATAATTGGTTGAAGGACAAGTTGAGCTCATTCACTGTACTGGAATGTACCATGCTGTACTGTTGGTGTCTTACTTCATCTCTTCATTGAACATCCTACCGATCAACATCCTCCTAATCTCCTGAGTTCCTGCACCGACAGTGTAAAGCCTTGCATCTCTCCAGAATCTGGCTGTTGGATAGTCGTTTGTATAGCCGTTGCCACCTAGTAGCTGCATAGCTTCGCTGGTAACTTCTACACATCGATCGCTACTGTACAGGATGACACCTGCGCAATCCCTCCTACTGATTTTGCCTTGATCACAAGCCCTTCCGACGCTGTAAACGTAGCTTCGGGCTGCGTTGAGCTTTGTGTACATGTCGGCAATCTTTCCCTGCAACAGTTGGAACTCTGCGATCCTTTGACCGAACTGTTTCCTCTCGTGAGCGTACGCCACGCTGTAATCGAACGCGGCTTGCATCAAACCCAAAGGACCACCACTGAGAACCAGTCTCTCGAGGTCCAACCCAGACATGAGAACGCCGGCACCCTTATTGACGGTGCCGAGCACGTTGGTTTCGGGAACCTCGACATTATCAAAGTGAATCTCACACGTGTCGCTGCCCCTCATTCCTACTTTGTCGAGTTTGGGCAATTGGGTGAAACCCTTCATGCCCTTTTCGACGATGAAGGCGGTGATGCCCTTGGAGCCTGCTTTGGGTTCGGTCTTTGCGTAGATGATAAACGTGGATGCGATGGGAGCGTTTGTGATCCACATCTTTGCACCGTTGAGGACGTAGTGATCGCCCTTCTTGATGGCGGTGGTGGTCATGGAAACCACATCGGAGCCGCTGCCTGGTTCGCTCATGGCGAGCGAACCAACCTTGTTACCCGAGATGAGATCGGGAAGATATTTTTGCTTCTGCTCCTTTGTGCCATGTCTGTTGAGCTGGTTGACGCAGAGGTTACTGTGAGCACCGTAGCTCAAAGCCACGCTGCCACTGGCTCTGCTGAGCTCCTCCATGACAATGGCATGGTCCAAGTAGCCTTTACCCAACCCACCGAATTCTTCGGGAACGGTGATGCCGAGCAAACCCATGTCACCGAGCTTGGTCCAAATATCCTTGGGCGACGCATTATCACGATCGATGGCGGCCGCTTTCTCAGCGGGGATTTCGGCAGAAGCAAAGGTGGATACTGCATCACGAAGTTCAAGCTGATCCTCGGTGAGACCGCAGATGTCTGTGTTGTAGAAAGTGGTTGCGTAACCCCTACGCGGGATGGAGATGGTCGGCGTACTCGAGGCAGCACGACGGAGCGGAGCAGCGACGCGACTGCGAAAAGCGGCAGGGAAAGACATGTTTGATTTCGTACTGTTGTACGAGCAAGTTGTGTAGGTGGTGTTGATGGTGAAACAGGAAGAAGAGAGAGAGCAGAGCGGAAGCGTGTTGAGAGCAAAATAAGTGGATTGCGAAAGGCGGGGTTCAGTCAAGCCGGTGCGATGGCGGGCAAAGCGAACATGGTGAGAAATTGTTTACAACAGCAATATATTGAACCGGACAGGAGAAGAAATAAGGGTTCAAACACCGGCAAAATGAAAGTGACGCTGCTGCTGGACGAGGGCGGGAAGCCGAAAGTCACCAAAAAAAGCGGGCAAAGTCTTGCCACTGTATGATAATGCGGGCCGGTCGCCCGATTTCGCATTTCGCTTTTAGCGGGGTATGCTCACCTCAAAATTGGACTCACCTCCGCCCTGTCACGCATCGAGACCCCACGTTGGGTCTTTTCCTGTCTGCCCTGTGGCGGTCCGAGCAAAAGTCGAATCTCTTACCCTTGGCCGTACAATCTTTTTTTTGCTCATCGATCGTTAGCGACGTCGCCTCGCAAACGCACGCTATGAGAATCTGCTTGTTGCGAGAGCACGCAAGCTTGTACTGAACTCACTCAAACAATATTGAGCGTGGGGATAGGCTATTTTTGATCAGAGTCAAAAGAAAAAAGAGGACAAGAATTAGAAATGGAAAAAGGAAGAGAAAATAGGCAATCAAAACCAAAAACCATAAAAGCGTCGCTCAACAAGATCGTACCAAGTCTCACACACACCTCAAACGTAACCCGATCGTTCCGTCACCGATCTTGCACACTGACGAGTCAAGACGGATCCGACAGAGGTCGAAAAAGCGGTTGTGTGGATTCAATCGAGACAAATTGCACCAACCAGGAAAACGAACGGAGAGCGTACAAGAGTAACTTGGACTTTCTGAGAAACAGAGGCAACTGGGAAGAGTCGATTCGAAATTTGGGTTTTGGTCAAACAGTGATGCACGGCGAGCCAAATCGGGCGCCATGCCAGCCTTCTTTGTTTCTTTCAAGGTGAGGCTCGTTAGCTGTTGCTAGGAGTATTCCTTCCCCCACTTAGCAGAGCCATGAGGTTGGCACCATTCATCGCCTGGCTGCCCACACTGACGGGAGCCTGTTGCGGCTGCGGGCTGCTTGGGCCATGTCCACCTGCGCCGCCTGGTCCTTGCGTGTAGTATGGGAACTGAGCCGCAGGCGATTGACTTCGCCTATCACCACCGCCTTGCTGCTGCCCACCGCCACTAGGAGCACCTGGTATATCATACGGCGACCTCGGAGGCACAGGCATGCCAGGCGGGAATCCTTGCCCAGTCAAAACCTGCTGTTGGATGTGCGGAGGCATCGACATCAGCTGTTGGTACAGTTGTGGTGGCATTCCGGGCGGAGGAGGACGGCCGCCTGGGAAAGGTGCAAACCCTGGGACGAAAGCACCGTTGGGGCCACGTGGACCGGGTCCACCAGGAACGCCCATGGGAGGCGGGGGCATGTTGCCCATCCCCGGTGGCATTGGGCCCCTTGCCAAGCCCAGAGAAGCAGCGATGTGCGGCGGCATTTGCTGAAAGCCAGGACCGCCCAAGGGTGGACGCGCCATTAGGCGTGGATCCATACCAGGCGGAGCGGGCCGCCCAGGTATGGCGCCAGGGAAGCCACCAAATCCTGCCATGCCGGGAGCGGGGCCAGGTGAGCCAACTCCAGCTCCACCAGGGCTCGTGGGAGAGCCAACACCGCCAAGCTGCTGACGAGGGTCGTTGTAAGGCGAGGGAGCACCAGCGCCCATGGCGGGCGACTCCGATCGCTGCTGCTGTCCGTACTGCGGGTACTGATCATGTTGCTGCTGCTGCTGATGGTGATGTTGCTGGTGATGCTGTGCAGGCACCTGCTGCTGGGCAAGCGAGGTGCTCGATTCTCGCTGATGCTGCTGGTTGTAGGGCAATGGTGAGCGAGCATCGATACTGCCGTGGTGACGAGCCTCAGCCGACGACAATCCAGGCGAGACAATGCTTCGAGGGCATTTGTCGGTTGCATCTTCACCACCGCCACCTTGGCCGCGCAACATGTCCTTCACAAGACGATCAGCAGATCCAGCCCTGTGGTACGAGTGTTCATCGCCACTACCATCACGACCTTTAGCAAGGGTAGGGGTTTCGGTTCCACTTCCGCCACTTCCGCCACTTCCACCACCACCGCCCTGCAACATGGCCATGAGCTTCTGCATGCTCTGCTGATCCGCCTCGGAGACGCTCTTGCGTTGAGCATCCTTTTGTCCATCGCCCTTACCGCTGATCGACGTTTTGCTGAAGAGCTCTGAGATATTGATCGACGACGACGATGCATTGGGTGGCGATCGAGGGCTTTGCAAATGGCCTACATCCTTGTCTGTTTCCGAAGAGGGCTGAGCCGAACCGAGGCTGCCCATCGACTCGAGCATCTTTTGCTGTGCCGCTAGAGCAGCAGCCTGGGGGTCGCGAGGCGGTCCGTTTCGGCCGTCAAAGAATCGTGCAAATCGACTGGATCGTACAGGTAGACCAGGTGGTCCTTGACCGTCTCCAGAGCCTCCATGGCTGTTAGAGATGCTATCGTACAGAGAAGTGCCGGAAGAAGACCTTTGGTTGGCGGCAGCCATCATCTCTTGACGGATGGCTTCCATCTCAGATTGCCGCGAAGCGTCTTCGCTTCCAACGGCATACTCTTCAGAGGCATCCCTGTCCGCACCAATCGATCCGCTGCGATACGTATCCACGTCTCTCTGAATAGGCTCAGGCTCAGGCTCGCCTCTTGCCAGCCTCTCGCGGCGCTCGCGTTCCTTCATCTGCGCCTTGAATGCCTGAATACTGTCGACCGCGCCCGCCATGTCGTTGCCAACGGAAAGGTCATCCAGACCATCAGTCTGCTTGCGGCGGCTGCCGAACTGTCCGAACGGAGCACGATTGTCGACTGGCAGGGGTTCCGAATCGTCCTCGAGCCACGCCGGGTTGTCGTCAGCGTCACCTGTCCAAGGAGCACCACCAGCGCGTTGAGCACCTCGTCGTTCGCTGGGCCGCAGTCGGTCGGATGCGATGCTAGAAAAGGGACCAGCACGGTCGCGGTCGCCGGGCCTCCTCCAGTCTGAAGCAGTATCCGCCCCACCGGTGCGACGGAGTCGAGGAGATTCAACGAGCTCGCCTTCTTCGCGGCTTTCGTCTGCGTCGAAGCCACGCTCGCCACGTCGTCTATCCCGACCGGAGTCACGCCTTCGGTCGTCGGGGAGCATGTCGCGCATCCTATCCCTGCCGTATGAAGTGGAGCGCTCGCCCATACCACGACGTCCCTCACCAAGACCTTCAGAGTTGCCGTCTCGAGGTAAACCTCGACCGCCTCCTGGCGTGCCTGCGGGTTTGAAGGTACCGCTTGCCGAGATCTGTCCAAACGGATTCTTACCGGCAGGAGCGCCGCGTCGACCGCCAACCTCGCCGAGGCGGAGACCTTCGCTGCGTTCGCGATCCTCATTCCTTCTGCCGCCAAATCTGGCACCTGCGCCTTCCCTTCTGGGACCGAAGCCTCCCAGAGCACCTCCGATGATGCCACTGTTGTTTGGAGCCTCGTCGCCTTCAGCTGAATGGTGGTGGTGAGAAGCTTCTTCTGCGTGCGCTCTGCGCGGGGTGTCGCGGTAATTGTAGGTAGACTTGTGATGGTAAGGTTCCCATTCTCCGTACCAGTCACGAAGGGTGCCCATGTGCATTGGTTTTGCGACCAATGCGGAAGAGCTGTAGGCTAGGAGTACGCTTCTATTGTATGTTCGAGGACAGTTGGCTGGTCGTTGGTACTTGGCTGTTGGTTGCGGAGCGGCATGTCGGGGAAGCGGGGATGTGCGGACTGCTTGCAATCCATTGGCTCCGGAAGGATCGGCAGGCAATGCTGTCGCTGGTGGTGCTGGGATGCCGAGACCGGGCGGTGGACCTGTTCGATTGCGTTTGCAATTTTAGCGGGAGGACAAGATACGATGTCAGCGTGAAGTCAGGGTGAAAATTAGCACCGCGCACAACAAAAAGGGGCTTGATATTATCACTTACCGGCTGCCATGATGTAAAAGGCAAATTAGAACAGCTCAAGAGGCAGAGTAGTATTGTTCGGATCCTAGTGCCTTTCCCAAGGCGCTGGTCAGTCAAGGAAATATGTAGTTACGATCGCTGTACTAGAGTGTAAGTTGATGCGAACCGGCTCGTGTAGCAAGATCCTTCCGTAAACGCAAGCTGTATGAAGTTGCGATTGTGATCGGTGCAAGTTGGTAGAAACGCCTTAAAGGACAACGCTTGATCTGGCTGGCGTACGGCAACCAATGTGAATGATGCGTTTCTTGAATGAATGTTTATGGGTGTTGAATTAAGGTGAGCGTTGATGATGATTGTCGAAAGTGACTCCAATCGAATGTGATGGTATCAGTCAGGTTGGTGTGTGTCAAAGTGAGTGTGTGATTGGACGACGCTACGGCCAACTCAATCGTCAACTGTGTGAGTCCGTCCGTCCGTCCGTCCATCTAAGTTATCACTAAAATCAGAATAATCCATGCTTGTTTCGTACGGCCCAGCAAAATCGGGTTTGGTCCTTAGCTACGATAGCCGTACCGTGTATTTTGTACGCATGCATTTCAGACAACCTTTTTTTTTTCCCCCTTCAGAGAGAATGAAAGAGAGCCAACTGTAATCTTGGATTTTTTGTTGTTGTTGTTGTTGTTTCGTTTCAGCTCAATTTCTGGCCTCGAATTTCACACTTAGTCTGTTCTGTCAAGTATAAGTATTTTAATTTACGGTACTCTGCTCTGAACTTGAACTTGGAAAAAGGGCTGCACGCAGTCTTCGCATTTCAGCATCACCTGGTTATCGAGCCGATCCTCTTGCTGTGATGCACTTGTCACCTCTCTCCGCACAAAAGCGCTAATCTTGAGGATCGAATTTCACGCAACGCCGGGCTACAGATGCTCTCATGATGAATAAAGTGATGCTGGAGACGATTGTGCGAAATGTAGGGCAAGAGGCGGCAACTTGCTGCCAAGATTCGAATGCAAAGATTGCAGTCCAAGCCTTTTCGCAAAAGTTAACTCTCAGGCTGTGCCGGTCTCCTTCCAAGGATACTCGAAAGCCGGATCATCCTTACGACGCCACAACTTCTTTTTCTTACCCGCCGTGTCCTGCGCCCATACCTCTACGCAATGCTTCTTGCGGAACTGTCGAATAAAGCGCGGATCCCACAATTCAGAAGAGATACCCAAGTCCTTGCAGCATCGCATTAGCGCATTCGACTTTGCACCTTCCGAGGCGGTAGGAACGCCTGATGGTTTGAAAAACTCTTGTTCGCCTCGTGCGGTGGCAACAAAGCGTCCTTGGCAGATGAGAACCCATTCACGGCTGACAATGCCTTGACCCACGTTGGTCTCGCTTCGCGGTGCCATGCCCCACCCACCAGGTCCAAAAGCTCGGTTTAGGATGCGCCGATACTTGATCTCTGGGAGGTAGATGAGTCCGTCTGGCTTGATCTCGACATCGGCCTCGTTAACAGGTGACATGAGGATTTCGATGGCTTCCTTGCTGAAAGAGCGCTCACCAAGACCGGCAAAGCTCGTCCCCCACTCTTCCGACACGTTGCTCAAAGGTGCCGAGGTAGTGGCAGACAAAGGATTTCCATTCGAACCAGAGAACGAAGATCCGTTGGAGGAGCCAGAGGTAGATTCGTTGTTGGAGGATCCATTGACAATTCCAGGAGCGGCAACACTAGGGTTGACGTCAACCTCGGCAGGTTGCGAAGCGGGACGGCTCGAGTGGACGGCAGGGTCATTCGAGTTACCGCTGGCAGTGTACGGCTCTTCGGGAGTATCCGCACTTTCGAGCTTTTCTCGCATCGACTCAGGCAACGGGTGAAGGTCTTTGAGACTCGTTCGTACTGGCTGCTGTTGTTGCTTGGTGAATGATCGGCTTCGCGAGCTCAGCACAGGTGCGGACGCCGAGGTGAAGCTCCTTGCTGGTACGCCGACAGTGCTCTGTCGCAACAGGACGCGAGCCACAGAAGTGAATATACTCCTCATTGTGAATTTGAAGAGAGGGTTCACGTCGAATACCAATCTGCTGGAAATGCAGGTGGGGGGTAGGCGAGGTTGGACGCTGGGTGGCAGCCGATGCAGGCTTTCGTTTTGATCTTCTGTGTTTTCAATTTGATCCGACTCCAGGAAACAAAAGCGTATCTTTGCTTGCGTCTTGATGAGAAGAGAGATAAATCTATGATGGTGAAGATGAGGAAATCTTGACTCAGTTCTATGAATTGCACCGTGCTCATCCGTGTTCAACCCTATGATGCAACTTCTGCCAAAAACTGACGGGATGCGCACCTTTGTGGAGGCCGTCATTCACTCGCGCGGTAGGATCGATCGATTTTGTCCTTCAAACATACACACGTGAAGGTGTTGAGACGCGAAGTCAATCGTACTGCCGCACAATACAGAAGAAAGTTCTTGTCTAACACCATCAACCCTTGTGTCTGGAACACTTTTTGCGACATCTAAACCTGCGCATCGTCAATCGATACTGACGCTCAGGTGCTTCCACTACTACGGATCTTGCTCTCGTGGCAGCCCGAACCTGTCACTATCAAGCTTGGCTCGAGTGCTCAGTTCTTGTAGCAAAAGTCGAATTGTGGTCGCACCGGATCGCAACCCTTCGCACAGACCTACCGTCGGCCCACCATGTCGGATCAAGAGGCTGGTAGATCGCCAGCAGCTGATGCTGAACAGACTGTCGCAACACCGATTCCACAACAAGCTGGAGATACTGCGCCTGCACCAACAGAATCCAACGGTGACGATCTCGAAAACGATCTTTTCGGAGATGACGACGACGACGACGATGGGGAGCAAATCCGCCTAACTCAGCGCAACGCCTTCCGTCAGCAAGAAGCTTCGACTACACAGGCATCTGCAAAGGACGACGTTGACGACGATGACGAAGACGAAGGAGTCCGACGCAAGGTCCGCCGTCCACGCCAACGGGTTGCCTCAAACTCTGCCTCCCCTGCTCCCACTGGCAGCAACGGTCTCGCTGCCCCTGCACCTCTCGACCCCTCTTCTCCCGTCCGCGGTCAAGGTGACGATCGCTCCGATCGATCATCTCGCTCTGGCAGTCCATATGACCGAGAAGGTTCGCAAGATTTGGATGAAGAAGCCCGACGCCAGCTCGAATACAAAGAGGACGAAGAAGAGGATCTGCCCGCAGACGATAATATCGAGGTTGCCCACCTCGCCCTCCCTCAGCTTCCCGTCAGAAGGACAAAAGAACATTGGCTGGCTAGAATACCCCACTTCCTCCGCTACGTTACTACCCCCTTTGACCCCAGCACTTGGGATGAGGACAAGGAAGAACAGATGCTGCTGAATGAAGGCTTCAACTCTCAGTTTGGAAGCGATATTGGTGCAGCTTCCCTGTTGAGAACATCCAACACCATTCGTTGGAGGTACACGGATCAGGTGGATGAGGATGGCGCAAAAATTCCAGAATCCAACGCGAGGATTGTACGATGGAGCGATGGAACCATGTCGCTTCAAGTAGGTAGCGAACTGTTCGACATTACACAGCAAACCGAAAAGGGCAGAGTAGGGACCACCGACACTGGAACCAACACTCCTCAAATGGCTTCCAGCTCTCAAGCTGCCGGTCCTAGTTCGCAACTCTTGAGCCAAGCCACTCAAACCATGCCCATGGGTTCCAGTGGCTCCTCTAACCGTCCCGCCCAGTCCTTGTCGTACCTTGTAGTGCCACACGAACGTGAAGAGGTCATGGAGTCGCAAGGTCCGATTGCAGGAACTCTTGCCTTCACCCCTGCCGATACACAATCTGAAACGCATCGTAGGATCGCCAAAGCGCTTCGATTTCAAAAGACCGCACGAGTCGTCGCCACTGCTGCGGGAGCTGGTGCGCTGGATCCTGAAGTGGAAAAGGCTCGAATTGAGAAAGAACTCAAGGATGCCGAAAAGAAACGCGTCCGTGAGCGTCAGAAAGCCGATCGCAAGAGCGGTAAGTTTGACGACGACATGTTTGACGTGGATTCGCGTCGTCGAAGTCGATATGTCGGTGGACGCAAAACGGGTGCAGGTCCGCGCAATGCCGACTATTACAGCGATGAGAGCGATCTCGGTGGCGCTGCGGACCAAGTCGCCATGGGGGGCAGCAAGAGGAGTGCAGCATCAGCCGCGCAGAGGTATGCGGAAGATGACGATGACGGATTCATCGTGGATGACGAAGGCGATGATGATGAGGATGAGGATGGGAATGGCGGAAGAAGTGGTGGTGGGAAGAGGAAGAAGAAGAGGAGTTCGGATGATGAGGATGCAATGGAGGTAGATGATGAACCGGATGAGATGGAGTTGGCCGAACAGAAGATCGAAGAGGCAGAAAGGGCGAGGAAGAAGGCTGCTGCACGTGAGTCTGGGGCGGAAAAACCAAGAAGGCCTGAACCCGCTTTCTCTTCGGATGAGGATGAACAGGATGCCGAGACTGACAAAGATGCTCAGGCTGCGAGTCAGTCGATCGCTAAGAAGAAGCGCATCATCGAGAGCGATGACGAGTGATCAGATCCATGCTTCCTCAAACCATTCTTCGTGTTCAGAACTGTAGAGTTCACCTTCTTGTCAAGCTCAGTCTTGACTCAATGTACCCAATTAGCATCCAAAGCAATTTGTGGACCTCGACTTGAAAGCTTCCTTCACCGCACGCGCTTCCCCTTTGTGTCGTGTAACCTTCCCTTATTTTCTTCACCGTGCTCACTGACCTGGGCGCCTCACATTGCGAAGCGTACACATTCGATCGACGGAGCCATGATCACACAAGCTTGATCAAATGTCCGGACCCAAAATTTGATCTGAAAAGTCATGTATTTGTGCAAGGGCAACACTGAGAGTTTGTTTGTGTGCGTGTGTGTTTGTGGGAGGTGGAACGAAAACGACAAATTGTGGATGTAGGGGTTGTGCTGATGTGATGTGATATACAACGCGCAGAGCAACCTGAAGCATCGCGCATACTGATGACTCTGGCGCAAAAGACCTAGAAACATTTCCTCCTCACCCTTGGTTGTACTGCCCTTTATTTTGTTGAGAAAGTACGACCGAGAAGGAAGCAAGGTTCTTGTTCTTCTTTTTTTGGTGTGGTTGGGAAGTGTGCGACAAAGAAAGAAAATGAAATCGATATGCAAGCATCCTGAGATGACTATACGAGTGTCGAAGTTGCAAACGAGGCAGGGGCGATCATACTGAACGAAAGAGTGCAACGTAACAAGAAAAGGAAACCGGAAACCTGAGGGAACGAAAGCGAAAGGAATTGCTAACGAGAACAAGTTTAGGCGACAACCTTCTTGCCGGCAGCGCCAGTCTGGAAACCGTTCTTGGCGCGGCGGCTAACGTTCTTGAGGTAGCGCATGCGGCCTGTACCGGTGGTCTTTCTGCGCTTAGCCTTCTGGCCCCACTCGTAAGAGCGGATCTTAGCGGCGGGGTAACCGCAAGAAGCGCAAACCTTCTTTTGACGGTGGAAAGAGCGAGCGTTGCATCGTCGGCAGACGGTGTGCGTCTTGGTGCTGCGAGGGGTTGGGGGTTGAAAAGTCGAGAGTGAGATGGTAGGATAACGTGTGAGCGGACTGCAACGTGTTTGCGGACTGAGGATCTCCCACCAGTTCTCCAAGCTGCAAAGGGAACATCCCAAACTTGCCTCCCGAAACCTGATCCATGACATGAACAATGCTGTGATTCTAATCAATCATGCAGCTGATCCGAGGTCTGCTAGCGCCGGTCCCACATAGGTGGGCGTCTGCAGTCTTCTTTGCAATGCCGATCGTCTTTCCACCGAAGCTGTGAGGATCTCTGCAATGTGCCGAAGCCATTGTAGAATGTCCCGTGTATCTCTTTAGCATGGTGAGGTAAGCGTCTGGTCTCGCGTGCCTCTGGTGGATACTCTCTTTCTTGCGGTTCGTCTGGCTCTGGTTCCTCCTGTTCGAGAACCCGTCTGAACATGTTGTAGTGATACTCTAAAGAGTGTAATTGTTCGTCTTTCCCCTTTGCAGTGCAGAACAGCTGTGATGGAGGCGTTGACTGGCAAGTGATACTTACTGTCGCTTACCGAAAGAGGTGGTACCCTTCGTCATCTTTTGTGATTGGGTGAAAATACGAAAGATGAAAGGATAGATTGATGATTAGGGACTGTTGCGGCAATAATGGTGATGTTGGTGTTCCACGTCGAGCGATATGGAGGACAATCCAAAAACTGCGATCTTCTCGGCGATAGTGGTTGGGCTGATCGAGAATTCAGTCTTGCGTACTGAAAGAGCGAATGCTAGTTTGATTGGTAAACCAAGGTCTTCTCGCAAATGAAAGATTGCTGATTGAGACTGATTGAGAGCGAGCAAGCGAGACAGTTGCGGATGCTGAGTGGACGTGGCGAGGGTGTTTCTGTTCACGAATGGTACTTTCGAGGTCGCAAATCTTTTCCTTCTAAAACGGATGATCGTGGATGCTGGCTGTACGTATGAAGCTGATGTGGTCGTTGCGATCGCAGTTTCTGTCTTGTCCAAAGATGTGGATGAAGATGCTGATGTCGAGCTTACCTTGGTTAGAGTATGTCTTGAGAGTTGCTGGTGGGAGCAGAGAGAAGGTGCGGTATCGACGAGAGGCTTGGGACCTCTGGTTGAGTGGATTCCGACTTGGTCAGCTAGCGTGGGCTGCAACACGGACAGCGGTTGTGCTGTCTCCAATTTGATTCGACTGCGTTCAAAGTCTTGACACTTTTCCAGTTGCACGCACCTCGTCCCGGCTCTCTGTAGCTTTAGCCACGAGCTTGGTTGTAAAGCGGGGCCGAACATGTGCAGATTCAATCTGGTTGCCAATCTCTAGTCAAAATATATCTTCCTGATCACGTGATATAAAAACTCCCACGCTTCTTTTGATCACAACTCGAATTCCAACCCCATCTGACCAAAGATCTTGGCCGCGCGCCAGATCTTTTGGGTATGGCAGGCTCAATTTAAAAAAACGCCAGAATTTATTTATTTTTCCTCCCGATTCGAATGTTAGTTTGTGGGTCGGATTTGAGCTCGAACGAATTTCTACGAGTCAAGGCTGCTGAGAGAGTGCCAGTGTCCAACCAACGAGAGCCGACGGTGGGCAATACGCAAAAGTCTGGATCCAAGCCTTCTTCCTCTTCCCCCAAGTCACACCTCGACCTCACCGCATATCAATCACATAGCGTAAGTACTCTATCACCAAATCAGCATCATCAAATACGGAACATGGAGGCCATATGGATGACATAGCGATCACGATCCGACAGAGCACGGCAGGTCATTGCAGGATGAGGTGAATGGGGATCGTCTAAGAGTATTCAGCTGCTGAAGGGACATACCACCAAGGATGAACATCATGTTCTACAAACGCCTGGCAAAAGGAGACTTGTCATGCAGGCTCTCAAGCGTTTTCAGAGGCATTGGTCGAGGCTTTGCGCATAGCACCATATTAGGACTTGATGGACCTTGCATGCGCAATGGTGAGTGCTGCAAAAACACACCAATCACAACGACAGCGTCTTTGAACGGCGGAGGAGATAGGGCTTAATTATAGCAGAGTCAAATGGGCAATGGTCATGATTCTCGCGCAACCAGAGTACTCGAGAGCAGCTTGCCGACCTCTTTCACTTTTGCTGTTTTTTCGGTTCCTTGCTCTATTTCCTTTAGGGATCTTGCCTGCGAAAGTTAAGCATCATACGTGATACTTACTGGAGGCCCTTGTTTCAACCCTTTTTTTCGCACCATCCACCAAACCTTTTTCTCCTTTCAACCAACCGCTTGACATCCGACAGAAAAAATGGCACCCAAGGCTAAGAAGTCGTCTCAGGACAACATCAACACCAAGCTCCAGCTTGTGATCAAGTCTGGTAAGGTCGCTCTTGGCCTTAAGAGCGCCCTCAAGAACATGCGCTCTGGCAAGGCTAAGCTCATCCTCATCTCGGCCAACACCCCTCCGCTTCGCAAGTCCGAGATCGAGTACTACGCCATGCTTTCCAAGACTGCCGTTCACCACTACCAGGGCACCAACGTCGCTCTCGGTACTGCTGCCGGTAAGCTCTTCCGCGTCGGGTAAGTTTCTTGGTTTCACCACATGATATACTCAAATCAGACCACCTTGGTACACGAACAGAACCTAACGCTCAATCCTCTCCCTTGCATTTCGTCACATGGCTTGTTCCAACAACAGTGTCATGACCATCCTCGACGCTGGTGACTCGGACCTTCTCTCCACCATCGCTGCCTAAATTGGTTGGCTTTGCAAGGGTGTCAGAACCTTGCGATCCTCGTTTCGATTCGTTTATTATCCTGGCACTCTACACTAATCATTCTATGTAATGTACAATGCATGACGACCGCATGACGCTTGGCTATGTTTGGTTAGCGATCTGTCCGGCACCACCCTTAGCACGTTCCCCCTCAAAAATGTCAGTTATTGGCATACAGGTCATCATCTCTCCTCGCTGTTGCGACTGTGGTATGTGGTGCTTTTCTTTCCCCATCGAGTTTGCATCGAGTTTGTGGCAGATGCTTGAGACAAAGTCGGGAATGTGATAGAACGGGTCAAGGCAAATACAGATGGGGAATAGGAATGAGCGAAGAATAGGTCATGTTCGAAGATGACTAGTCGGATGGTTGGTATAGCGGCAAAGTGTGTATGCTCGGCGTGTGCAATGCGTGTTGGTGCTGTGATGTACTACGGTTGAGTTGAGTTGATGTTGATGATGAAACTTGTGAAGTTGGATGATGTTGGGCAGTTGTTGTTGGTGGCGTGTTTTTCTTGCGAGGTTGAGCCCCACCCATTCTTGCCAATCCAAAGGTTGCGGTATTGTGATCGACATAGGCGGCTGGTGAAGAAGTGTTGGTTCCCATCGTATTTTTGTTTTTTAGGAGTGAGCGGTGAAAGATGCCGCCCCAAAAAAGAAGTTGGATGTATGTCTGCTATCGGTCTGAGAGACTAGTTTGTTTGTTGGGAGATGACACTCACGGCGAGATGCTATGAACAGGGAAAGGGATCGGATATGATATGCAATTTGGGGACCGGGCAGGCTGGAGGGGGATTGATGACCATATCCATGTCCAATGTACTCTCTCGTTTGGCTCGGGTAAATTGGCGGGTGGAGGTTAATCGCAAGATGTTAGAGCTTTTAACACAACACTGAAAAAGTCTCGCCGATTGGTCCAAGCTCTTTCTAACTAAAGCAGAAAGCGAATAGCATCATGGTACAGCAATACATTTGTTACGGTTTTGTCGCCGTTGCTCAGAGCTGAAAAAAATACTCCGCTTTTACTTGGAGAATGATATCTATGTCAATTTTGACGATGGTTATCGTATGTGACCGTGTGGAAGAATCAAAGTGGAGGTGAGCGATTGATTGATGTTGAGCAGTTCTGCAGAAGAGAAGAGGGTGATGAGGAACAAGAGGTTCAATTCGGCTAATATGGAAAAGGCAATCTTCTGTCGTCATGTTGATGCGAATGAACTGTTGCGAATGAACTGTTGCACACTGTACAGAGTGAGTCCATTATTAAGGGCTGCTGATGGGCGGCGGCTGACTGACTGAAATGAGTTTTGTATGTAACGTGCACAGTGTGACAGAGTGTATTTTAATGCTGATTAGAGCTGAAATTCGCTCTCAAAGGTTAAGTTAGAGTAAAGTACCTTTAAGACTACAAATCTGTACAAATTTGTGGGTACTGTGTAAATAATAGCTTATGGAGGTAGAAAAAGAAAGAGTTGGTCCGAGCCGCAACCGCAACCGCAACCGCAACCGGAGACTGAGCTCTTGAGACACGCAAATTGGTTTGACTCGTCTGGTGGACTGACACCGCGCTCTGCTGGTTCGCTTTCTTTGCAGTCACTTTGCCAGTCAACTCTTGCTCACACATAGTGTAGTACTCCATACAATAATACATACACATACACAAACTACGCCAACCGAAGCCTCCATCTCTACTTGTCACATTCACTACCCGCCTTCTTTTACTCCTCCTCTTCTCCCCTTGTCTTCTATAACGGCTTCTATCCTTGTCTCAAACTGAAGCAAGAGGCTCGCTCTTCACTCTTCATCACAATCGCTTTGATTCACTTCCGCTCATTCCATCATATCGCAGTTGGTCGTTCAGCATCTCCTCAAGCCCCGCTACACTTTGAGCCTTGATTGCCCGGGTCAAACAATCTTGATCTTTTTCAAGCTCGCTCATAATCACAACTGTCGTGTCTGCTTATCAACACTTGTCGCTTCGACTTGCTTCACCGTCGGTACCACTGGTTGTACACGCCTCATTCCATTCCTCTAACCCAGATTCGAACGCAGACGTGGCACACTCGCAGAGCACATGCCTCTGTCTCCTCGCATCATCGCACCATACGTTTCACCATCCCAGCCACAAACTTCCTTTCGAGCTTCAAAGCTGCCCCTCCGCTTTGCTTCGTATTCCAGCAACAAGAAGCCGCCGATCAAACACGTCTAGTTTCAAGTCAGCGCTCTTCATTCAGCATTCGGCGTCCCATCCTCTACTCTACACGATCTACAACTCTTGTAGTACGCAGCAATCATGTTCAAGTCATTCGGAAAGATCATGGGAGCTTCCTCCCGAAAGGGCAAGTCAAAACTAAACGAAAGTGATGACGCCGTCGAGCCATCCAACGGTCTCTCTGCATCCGACTCTTCCAACCTTCTCCGCCCAAAGAGCAAGGACTCGCTCGCCGTGTCCGACAACGCTGTCGGTACCAACGGCAACAACGCCTCTTCAGCCCCTGCAAAGATGATCGAAAAGCGAGGTGGCGTCAGCAGACACGAATCTCCCCTGCCATCCCCATCACCCTCGGCGCGCAATGTGCTCGAGGGCCAGGACGTCGAAAGTGAAGCAGGCAGCCTTGCAGCTGCCAGATCGACACCATCCGATGCAGCGCCCCTGTCTGCCAATAACGCCGCATCACAAGCCACGTCTGCATCCACAGCTGCTACCATCCTCTCTAACCCCCTCGCACAGAACGCCTCTGGCTTCCCAGCTTCCGTCGGCAAAGGTTCTCAGCCCGCATCCGCATCCGCAGCCGCATCCGTAGCCGACCAGGTACGAACCTTTGACATTGATGACATGATCTCTCGTCTTCTCGAAGCAGGTTATTCCGGCAAGATCCCCAAACCCGCGCTCAAAAATGCAGAAATCACCGCCGTCTGTCAAGCAGCACGAGAAATTTTTTTGTCACAACCCACCCTCATCGAACTCAGCCCACCGGTCAAGATTGTTGGCGACACCCACGGACAATATCATGATCTTCTCCGCCTGTTTGAAATGTGCGGCTTCCCTCCTTCAGCCAATTACCTCTTCCTCGGCGACTACGTGGATCGTGGCAAACAGTCGTTGGAAACCATCCTGCTGTTGCTGTGTTATAAGATCAAGTATCCCGAAAACTTTTTCCTGCTTCGTGGCAATCACGAATGCGCCAACGTCACGCGAGTGTATGGCTTCTACGACGAATGCAAACGTAGGGTCAACATCAAGATCTGGAAGACGTTTATCGATGTGTTCAACACTCTGCCCATTGCTGCGGTGGTGGCGTCCAAGATCTTTTGCGTGCACGGTGGACTGTCGCCAAGCTTGTCCAACATGGATGATATTCGACGTATCGAGAGGCCTACGGACGTTCCAGACTATGGACTTTTGAACGATTTGCTCTGGTCGGATCCGAGCGATACCGCGTTGGATTGGGAGGACAACGAAAGAGGTGTATCGTACTGTTTCGGCAAAGCGGTGATTCAGCAATTTTTGGCACAGTATGATTTCGATTTGATCTGTAGGGCACATATGGTGGTAGAGGATGGGTATGAATTTTGGAACGAGAGGACGTTGGTGACGATTTTTAGTGCGCCTAATTATTGTGGAGAGTTTGATAATTTTGGTGCGGTCATGTCGGTTAGTGAGGATTTGTTGTGTGCGTTTGAATTGTTGAAACCGTTGGATGGCGCGGCGTTGAAGAAGGAAATGGCAAAGAATAAGAGGAGAAGCTTGCTTCAGCATCAATCTCCTCCTGCGAGGAATACTCAACAATCGTACTGAAAGTAAAATAAATAAAAAATGGACAAATGCGCAATGATCTCACATTAACGAAAGAGAGAGAGAGAGAGAGAGAGAGAGAGGAACGAGGCTAGATTGTAAGGGTTTGGCTAAATCAACATCATATTACACACCCGCACACATTGAAACACACACGTACTCACGCACGATGGTAAGGGATTTGAATCACAAAGTGATTTGTTTACATGTATTGAAGTATGATTGGGGAACGAACACATACACACATGTTGATTTTTATTGTCGTATTCTGGGTTAGATAAATTTGACCTTCATTTCTCATTTCTATGCACTCAATTCCAGATGTATACTTTTTTTTTTTCTTATTGCAATGGTTCTTTTTTTTTTTTGGCACTTTTGAAACGGTCAAAAAAAAAAAAACACTAAATATAACAATTAAATTCTCCACGGTATCACCACCCTTTGAAAATATTTTCTTTTTGTTCATTCCATTCCTTTCACTGTGATTGATCCCTTCAAAAAAAACCAAAATAAGAATGAATCTCATACTGTATCTTGCAATGCTAATGACGTTTGAGTATATACTATACTGTAATTCTATGGAATTGTATTGTACTGTGTAAAGCATGTGTGTGTGTGTGTTTTTTTTCAAACACCTTGTTTAGGAAGCATATCCTCATCATTATCAGAATTAGGTTGCGAAACAGGTCCCTCATCAACATCCCCCTGATCCCGACTCTTTTCACCCACTCTTCCTTCCCCATCCTCATTCAAAGACAAAGACGATGGTAAAGCTAACAAATGTCCCATCCTCTCCACCTTTGTCCTCAAATACTTCTCCAATTCCGGTCCCTTAGTAATAGATGCTCCAATCATCGTAGTACCCGATCTCCTCAACACATGATCAATATAAGAATCATCCGATTCATCACTACTATCTACCCCATTCTCATCTTCTCCCTTTTGTTGTACTTGTTCAGCTTCCGAATCGGTTTCAAACCTATCCTGAGAATTGAGAACATCTTCACCTTGATGACGTAACCCAGCCGTAATTGGATCATGATCCGAATCGGTATCGGTGTTGGCTTGAGATATGACACTCTGATCCATACTACCTGCAAAACTAACTTGTCGTAACAAGCTAGAAGTGGCGCTCACCGATTTTTTAACCGGTAAACCACTCCTCAACGAACTTGCACCTTTACTTGCTACACCACCACCACCACCACCACCAACAACAACAACTGAACTCCTAGCATCTTGTTTACCCTTACCATTCCTTCCCTTCTTAAGCTTGCCATGATTGTTTCGCCTAAGCCTCTTACCAAACTTCCAAACACGAGGAACCATACCCACCCTTTCAGTCACCCTCACACCTTCCGCCTCCAACGCCTCCATCTTTTCCGGATTGTTGGTCAACAATCGACACTGCTCCACACCCAGATCCCTCAAAATCGCACTGGCAATGTCATACTTTCTCGCATCCGGCAAATGTCCCAAAAGAATGTTGGCAGATACCGTATCGTGACCCATATCTTGCAAGTTGTACGCCATGAGTTTATCCAACAGTCCAATCCCTCGACCTTCCTGTCGAAGGTACACAATCACTCCTCTACCCATGTTTCGTGCCGAGTTGGACGACGATTGGTGGTGGTGGTGGTGGTGGGAGGAGGACGACTTGGAAGCAGAGGAGTCATACGCTTCGGAAATGAGTCGGATGGCTTCGTCGAGCTGCTCACCGCAATCGCAGCGCTGACTACCGATGGTTTCACCTGTAAAACACTCGCTGTGAATTCTGACCAGAGGTGCAAGTGCATCATCATGCTCGCCCTTGTCGTTGTTGTTCGCATGTTGATGCGAATGTCTGGGCAGAGGCTTACTCGCCACCTGGAAACTTGGACCGAGCCTACCCACATAGGCACCTCTGACAATCCTCTCCATCTGCGTCTCTTCGGGTCCCCACACCTCATCCAGACTCCTACTCCTGAGCGCCATCTGCTGATAAAATCCATCCGACTCCTTGACAGGTCTTCCATCCTCACCCAATTGTATGCTCGCCTCATCGTTCTGGTACGGATCGATGACGAGTGCAAGATGCTCCTTTGCATCGTGGTTGTTCTTGTACAAGTGACAAAAGATCTCACCATGCGGAGTAGGTACGCGTGTACGGGCGTAGCATCGAACGCGAACGGGCGGAGGACGGACGATGGAGGATATCGAGGGTTTGCCGAGAGGTGTACTGACTTGAGCCGGCATGAAGGCGAGAGTCTCGGCTGCAGGAGTGAGAGGGATGGATGTGGGGGCAGCGGCGACGACGGCTGCTGCTGCTGCTGCTGCTGGTTTGCTTTCGTCCAGAGGCTTTACGATGTGGTCGGAGGGCGCAGAGGAAGGCACGAGCACGGTTTGGGCTGCTTGATTGCCGGGTTGTTTGAGCAGAGATGGCTGTGCGGCGGATTCGTCACTGGCTCGAACACGGACGGCTTGAGCTACGGCTTGGTGTTTGGCCGATTCTTGGGAGATGAAAGGTTTGGGTTGGGCGCGTTGTGCGTCGAGTTGCTTTTGTTTATGCAGACGGACACTGCGAGGTGCTTGTCTGCTAGCGTAAAAGGCTCGTTCTTCATCCGTGACTTGGGGAACGGGTTGGATTTTGAGGTTAGAGCAAGAAGCTAGGTTGGATCCAGGGGATTCCTCGAAAGTGTCAAAGTCGCAATTAGCGTAAGAGCCACTAGCAGCGTTAGGTCTTGGAGATGTGGGGTGTGCGGGATTTGCAGTGTTGGCGGAGGAGTTAGTGATTGGAGGAGAGGCAGCGACGGCTCTGCGCTGAGAAGCAGGCATCTGATGACTACTTGTGGTATGAGCATGGCTACCGAACGAGTGATGAAAATGGTGGCGAGTGACGTGGGGGCCAGAGCTGAGACTTGCGGCGAGGACCATTGGGTCGATGGGGGGTCTACGAAGAGCATTGAGGGTTGAAAGGGGGCGTGATCTTGTGGCAGAGGATGTGTTAGGATAGGTGTTGGAGTTGTGCGGGAAAGAGGAGGGCATGGAGGTGAGGGCGTCAAGAAGTTCGAGGTCGCCCTGGGTGACGGAGGAGTGGGAGGGTTTTGCAGCGGTCATCATGTTGGAGCGTGATGCAACGGGTGGATTCGCAGCCGTTTGTGAATTGGATATTGCGCCGACTTTTGTAGACCAGGTTTGAAGGCGAGGCTTGAAGTGATAAGTATATGGGATTGTATTGAACGAGTAGAAGAGGTAATGATGATGATGATGATGGACGAGGGAGAGGTGCAACCGGAGCTATCACCAAAGTCGAGATGGATTTCGGATGTTGAACTTTGCTAAATACCGGAGGGAAGCCATTAGAATCACTCCACAGATACTCTCCAACTCGGCTCTGATTCGACAAGTTACTGCAGTATCTCTCTCTCTCTCTGTTGTCCAGGTTTTCCTGACTCAACACCGCGGTCAGCTTCCGTTGGGTCACCTAAGTTATCCTGCTGCTTACATTGTAAAATACCGCCGTCTGAACCATTTTTAAAACGCGAGCCAAATTTGAATCGAAAATTGAGATCTGAACGAGATCGGCCCGATGGAGTGCGGTGCAGCCAGAAGAATCCATTACATGGAGACAGCTGTGTGCATACAATATTCAATATACTGCACGACAGTTTGAATTTTCCCAAGAAATAAAAAATCAAAAACAAAGGAATTCAAACGAGTAACGTAAGGAGGCAACATTAGATAGTTGAGGCTGAAGTTAATGTTAACTTGGATCTGAAATTGTTCCAGAATTCGTGCATTTCTATATTTACTATTTACTGTATGTACGTTCGTGTGTTGGGTTTGAGCGCGGAGAACTGTGCAATGTGTGAATGTGGTACTGACTCTGTAAGGTGTTGGTCTCCCTTTTTTTTCCTTTTCTTTTTCTTTCGCATAGAACAGTATTACACACTTTGAATTCCATACAAACTAAGGTGTTCTGCCGCTCTGCACTCTGTGTTTGATTCATTTCGATCGCACTCCACACCCATTCCATACTGTCACTTTTACCACCATCACCACTACTACCTCCTCCTCCCAGCTTCTCCTCCTTTTCTTTCTCACTTTCTTTTCTACGTATAAGCACACACGCTTCAAATTCATCCTCCTCTCTTCAGCACACGTTTTGCTACATCCCAATCACAATGTCCGGCCTTCGTGACATGTCGCGTCGACAAGACAACTACAAGGCAAAGGGTGTCTTCAAGCAGGATGAGCTCCGTAGAAGGCGTGAAGAGGCTCAGGTAGAGATTCGTCGTCAGAAGCGCGAAGAATCCATGGCAAAACGTCGTAACCTCAACATTGGCGATGATACTGACGCCGCCGATTCCGACGATGACGAATCCGCTTCCGCTGCCATCGACGCTCAACTCTCCCACGAGCTCCCAAACATGATCCAAGATGCTATGAGCGACAACCTCGATCGTCAGCTCGATGCCACCACCAAATTCCGCAAGTTGCTTTCTAAAGAAAAGAACCCTCCTATTGAGCGTGTCATCGCTGCTGGTGTCGTTCCTCGCTTCGTCGAATTCCTTAGCAGCCCTCACTCCATGATCCAGTTCGAAGCCGCCTGGGCTTTGACCAATATCGCATCCGGTACTTCCGACCACACTCAGGTCGTCATCAACCAAGGCGCCGTCCCCGTCTTTATCCAGCTCCTCTCTTCGCCTGTCCTCGATGTTCGTGAACAGGCAGTGTGGGCTCTCGGCAACATTGCTGGTGACAGCCCCAAGTGCCGTGATTACGTTCTTCAGGCTGGTGCCATGCGTCCTTTGATCGCTCTCCTCAGCGAGAACCACAAGCAAAGCATGCTCCGCAACGCCACTTGGACCCTCAGCAATTTCTGCCGTGGCAAGAACCCTCAGCCCGACTGGGCCATGGTTTCTCCCGCTCTCAGCGTACTCACAAAGCTCATCTACTCGATGGACGACGAGGTTCTCATCGATGCCTGCTGGGCCATCTCGTACCTTTCCGACGGTGCCAACGAAAAGATTCAGGGCGTCATCGAGTCTGGCGTCTGCCGTCGTCTCGTAGACCTCCTCACCCATCCTTCCACCGCAGTTCAAACCCCTGCTCTTCGCTCCGTCGGCAACATTGTCACCGGTGACGACTACCAGACCCAGGTCGTCATCTCTTCTGGCGCCCTTCCCCCTTTGCTATCCCTCCTCTCCTCGCCCAAGGAGGGCATCCGCAAAGAGGCCTGCTGGACCATCTCCAACATCACCGCTGGCTCATCTCAACAGATTCAGGCCGTCATTGATGCCAACATCATCCCTCCCCTCATCGACATTCTCCAGCACGCCGATTTCAAGACCAAGAAGGAGGCTTGCTGGGCCATCAGCAACGCCACCTCTGGCGGTCTTTCTGAACCCCAGCAGATCCGATACCTCGTCTCCCAAGGATGTACAAAGCCGCTCTGCGACCTCTTGAGGAGCATGGACAACAAGATCATCCAGGTAGCCCTCGATGGCTTGGAGAACATCCTCAAGGTAGGCGAGATGGACAGAGAGGCAGCCGGTGGAGATGCTCCCAACGCGTACGCGTTGAACATTGAAGAATGCGGTGGTATGGTCAGCATCCACAACTTGCAGCACCACGAGAACCTCGACATCTACAAAAAGTGCTTCTACATTATGGACAAGTACTTCCCCGACGATGAGGCGCAGGACACTGGCTTGGGCGCTCCCCAGGTGGATGAGACGGGTGCATTTGCTTTCCAGAGCGATCTCAATGCTCCCCAGGGCGGATTCAACTTTGCTCCCTCCAACGGCATGCAGCAGTAACCTCCCGAGGCTCTCCTCTTCCACTTTCTGTTCACCACACTCCTGCGCCAGCAGACAACATGTCTCTGCATTCGGCCTTCTCAGCCGCATATCGTGGAAACCACTTCACGATGGAAGATACCATACGCCCGCTCGAGTACACGTATCAGTCATTGCATACAGCATTCACAGTATGTTTTCTTTCGAGCCGGAGCAACCCCTTCCGAAAAAAGGTAAGTTCGCACACGCATCCAGATATCTTTCTCTCCCCTCACCCCTATCTGCATGAGGTGGGAGACGTCTGAGATAGCACCAGTGCAACAACGTAAAGTCAGGTCAAGCTTCTTCTTTTGTGTGTCCATTCACACCTTCTCCAGTACGAACAACAACAATGTAATCCACCCATCCCCAGTATACAGATCGTCTGACGAGCTGTTGCACAAACGCACGCCGTTCATTTAACGATCCCAATCTGTCCATCTCATGCATGTCTCACCTATATTTTTCTTCATTCCCTTGCAATCTGTTGTCCCAGGTCACCTTTTTTTGCGTAGAGCTATCGATTGAGTGTGTGGGGAGTTCTGTGTGTGTATTTCTCATGTGATTTTCGTTTTTGCAAGAGAGGGTTTTTGATGATGTTGGGTGTCAAGTGTGGGTTAGGTCCGAGCAAGTCAAAGTGGGCAAAGGAATAGGAAATCAAAGTGCGGGAATCGGGGAAATCTCCTCCACTCACGACTCTATTGTGATGATTTTATTTTTATGGGTACAATTCGTTTTGGTTGTTTAGTTTCTTGCATCTGTTCCTCGATCATTCTTCCCAAACTTCTCTATTTTGACACATGTTCGAACTTCAATCTACTTGCCTCGTCATCGTTCTCATAAGCTGACTGCTTCTAAGAAAATTGACCAGCCACGGCGTACGAATAGCGAGCGCATCAAAACATCAAAGAAACACCCTTATCGTCTTGCTGGTTGGGCTTTCTTTGGTTTGGTTCGGGATTGATAGGTTGTTTTTATCCGTGTTGCAACGCATTTCGAGGTAGTCGGACTTCTTGTGACGTTTGGCAACAAGCACCATCTACGGTTATTTGTTTTTTGTTTTTGTTTTGTTTTTTGTTTTCTTCCTTTTATCATCTCGGTTCTTCTCGCTGCGAACAAACCAATCTACCTTTCTCCTCATCCAATCACCACCCACTACCGGCCGCCAGCGTTTTCTCCTCACCTGCCTTTTTAGGTTGTGAAGTTCAAGGCGAGAACAAACATGGCCTCTCAAAGAAACCTCCTCAGCAATTCTGTCTCATCCAGATTCGTTAGTCAAACCGAACTCGATGCAGCACGATCCGAATCCTCCACCTCTTGTATCGTTGATGAGAAGTATGATCCACGATCGTTGTTCGAACGGTTGCAAGCGCATAAGCAAGAAAAAGATGCTAAATACGATGAAATGTTTAAACTCAGCAATCAATTTCGTGGCATTGATGATGGTGAAAGTGAATTCCTCGATACCATATCCAAACAAAAGAGACGACAAGAATTGGAAAGAGAGGAAAGGGAAAGGGAAGAATTGGATGCTTTTCGTAGGGCTTCAAAGAAAGTTAAAAAACCAACACCAACCCTGTTGGAAGAAGCAAAGCTGATGACTATGACAGAAAATAAGACTGGTGGTGATAAGGTTGAAAATCAAGAACAAATAAACTTATCAATGGCAATAGGAAAGGAGACAGTAAGAGAAATTGTAGGAATCAAATCGGAACAAGGGAGAAAAAAGAAACGCAAATCAAACTCTTCTTTACTCGGTGTAGTCAAAAAGAAACCCCCACCACCACCACCAACAACACAAACAACATCATCATCATCATCATCGTCATCATCTAAACTTCCAACCGTTCCACCAAACATCTCCAAATCAGAATTCTTGGATTCAAAACTCACATGATACACATTTCTCCCTCTCCCTCTCACTCCCCCCCCTTCCTCCTCTCTCTCTCTTACATTCACACTTTGGTTACACGTTACCTTCAAATTTAACATGACAACTATCATAAAAAATAAACTCCATCAAACCAAAGTTTCTACAAAGTCCATAGCCAGCTTCGGATACAAAATCCTAATGCGATTCAGTGTGCGAAAAAAGACTTTGAATGGAAAACAGAGAATGATTTATTTTTCTTTCTTTTATGCCGACAATTCAGGACGAGGCAAGGAAAAAAAATGTAGACGTTATGTAAATTTACTGTACATATGATGACCTATAACGTGTGTGTGGACTGTATGTTTATCGTGGAGGTCGCATAAACGACATCGATACGGTTTTAACATTGACGTTAAGACGACAGCAGTTTTTGTGTTCCTTTTCTTCCTTCCATCAAGCTGATGGATGCTAGATTGGTTAAGAAGGGGGGCTAGAATCCTTGGAGAAGAACGGAGCACGTCCGAGGGCTCTATTCAAAATAAAAATAAAATTGGGATTGCCAGCTCTGGGGATGAGATGGTTGTTGAAACCGTGCGAAAACTAAGATGCAGTTGTTGAGCAGAGGTGCTGGGACGTCGATCTAGCGGTGCTGTTCGAAGCTGGCTAAAAGACATGAATGAATCCCAGAATGGTAGCATGACTGAAAAATGGTGGCTTGCTCCTCCTACGACTCGGGTCTTTGCTCGACGGAAAACATCGTGCTTGACCAACGTTGAGCCGAGTCTCGAGTGTCTGGGTTCGCTCAAGAAGAGACGTTCCAACTAACAAGTGTTGCCTCGACCACTGTGACTCTGAAACCCATTCGATCCTGGTAGGTATCCGCCCCTAGCAACGAGTATTCGGCGCTCTTCCGAAGTCAGGACAGGCAGAGAGGCGATAGAGCCAGATGGCGTCTGAATGTGGTCATAGATCCCATCAAGAGGCCCATGGCTTGAAGATCTGTACAAGTCGATTGGAGAGGTCAAAGCAGCCGATCTCAAGCCTGCAATCGAGTTGCTCGTCTTTGAAGGTGCTGGTTGCTGCCGATGAATCGGACAACCTGTGACTGGGTGGGAAAGGCGGCCAAACTCCATCGAGACATCTTCAAGCTTGACCTGTGCAGGCTGAGCAACGATCGGTAATCGAGAGGAGCATGCGTAATCCGGCAAGGCAGAACGTAGAGGGTCTGAAGATCTTCTGCTCGCGTCACTGACTGGTGAAAGGTTCATGGGAAACGGAACATGCATTCCCATCTGCCCAGGATGAGGTTGCTCCTCCAGGCGGGACGAAGGCACGAAGGCGGTACCCGAAGATCGTTGCGAAGCAGAAGGCGTTTCGAGCACGGCTGAACTCTGGGGTCCGCAAATCGCAGATCTGCCATGCTGGCTGCGTGGGTCCTTGAAAGGAGGGATCTGGAGCTGCTTCACTGCTGTGAGACCAGAAATGTGGATAGGAGGACCTCCGAGTCGCTGTGATCTGTGAAGGCTGAGATCATGTCGCAGAGTAGCGGCGGGTGGCGAAGCAATCCCGTGGTGCAGGAGAAGACCTTCGAGAGCAGCGTTGCGTTCGGCAAGCTCCGCTACAGTCTCCCGCAGGATCTTTTCTCGCTCTTTGCGCCTCTCTCGGAACAATCGGCTTGCCTTTGCATTGGGCGTCGAAGATGCTACGTTAGAAGTAGGGGGCGATCTGCCGTCGTCCGACGGAGGCGGCTTCTCACGGAGGAGAGACTGCTCATGTTCACCGGCTTCAGTACCACTGTGGCTCGTGCCTTGGCTTAAGCTGCCTGTCGTTATGGAGTCGCCAGCTTGGCTATGTGACGGATCGATCGCAGCGAAAGCCCTCGACATTGCACACCAGGCTGCCATGTCGACATCTCCAGAAGGTAAAGGGACAAAGGAGTTGTCGCCGGGCCATGAGTGTCGATTGCGCTCCTCGTTGGAGGGAAAATGGCTCATGCCCAGAGAAGGGCCTTGACAAGGCTTCGATAGATTTTTCGAGTGCGAGACCCTGCGAGTAAAGGTAGAAGATGCGCTATCTTCCTGTAGAGTACGACGAGGATATGCCTGTGCCTAAAACGCTTAGCTTGAACTGTCGAGGCCAAGTATTTTCCAGCTAAGTAAAAGTTTGACCTGTGCTTTGTGGCTGTTCGAGTCTGGAGTGGGCATGTAGCCAGCGATGGCGCTGATGGAAGAGTCGAAGCAAGTGCCATTGAGTCTGTGGTCAGAGAAAGTCGGGGAAGAGGAAATATATATACATGCATATATCGTGACCCCTCTGTGACGAGGAGCGCACAACTAGACACCCCGTTTCATTACTGGCCCTTCGAGATGACAAGCAGGCTACAGTCCACTATTCGGATCAAGACCAGAGAAAGAATTTAAGCATCAAGAAGGACGAGAGTCCAAGACTTACGTCGGAAGTGACTGATCCTTCAGGTAACACCCCTAGACGGGAAGCGCCAATGATTTGGGCCATCTTCGCGGAAGAGGAGTCGGCTCGTAATGGAGTGCTCGGCATCTTTTGTCCTCTCTTCCTTCTCCCGAAAGTTTCGGAAATCTTCAGCTCGAATCGATTCATACGGAAAGCGTAGCACTTCGACAGACTCAGTCGCTGCTTTTAAAGCAGTCTCCTCCGCACAAAGGCCGCGGTGCGAACTGAATACTTCACAGACCGAAAATTTGCGGCGAAACAGAATCGCTTGGCCTATGCAACGGTGTTTGGGGACCGGCGTCGCGAAACCTTCCCCGCTAAAGCTTCCCGCGGTATTTGAGACCCTGCATCGTGGGGGTGTATGTCTCAAGGCGTCGAAGCCTGTCACCTGGCTCATGCCATCCTCCCGTGGCAGCCCGAGAACCAGGCTCGATGGTCGAGGCAGGCCTTGGCTGCAGGGCTTACACCTGCAGCAAACGGAGAGTCAAGGATCCACAGCGGCAGACGACAGATGGCAGGCATTCGAGCCAGGCTACCTCAACACCCAAAAGGTTGGTCATTCAGTGCAATCCTGCCAGATTCTCGTGGAACGTCACTTTGCCGTGTTTACTCGAAAGAGCCTTGATGTGCAAGGGCGGTCGTACAATCTGATGGACGATGTGATAGAGAATCAGATGAAAAGAAATCAGAGAATCGAGTTGAAAGGCAACCCAGCGTAAGATTGTCAAGCTAGGCTGATTTCGGGCTGAGTCGACGTTCGGGTGTCCATTTCACTGAGCACGCGGGCTTGTGATTCGAGTGACAGCTGAATCAAAGATCCACACAATCTAGTTCCGGTGGCAAGATTTGCAAACAAGCAGGCTTTGCGCATGGTGTTGTCCAGTAGCCATGAGTCTTACGATGGGTGGCAGGAGGGGAGGCTGCTCGTTGTCGTCGTGGTGGACTTGCAAGAAGGGTGGAAACAGAGTTCAAGTATGCCTAGCGAAGTTTCTTATGAGCGGTTTGCCAGGGAAGCAACGGAGCCGGCACATCGGCTGCGAATCAGGATGCTGATCGTGGAAGACCGAGCTCAGCTGACTGAAATGGTTTGCGTGCAAGCGCATATTTGCTCGTCCTACATGCGCTACTGTCCAACCTTGGATGACGTTTCCGAATCTTTCCACCTCTAGTGGCTTGCGTCCCTTTCCTTGGTTTCCTGCCTCTAAGCCGAAGATGGTCATGGATGGAAATTATCCGAGTAACCTTCATGCTTCATGCTAGAGAGGGAATCTGATTGTTTGGCCAAAACCGCTCTAGTTTTTGAGTCTATGGGCTGTTGTTGCTAGTGACCTTTTGGAAATCTGGCTACGCCGCTCTGGCGACGCCCAACCGCTATCAATCGTCGAGCCGCTCTCGCCATTGCGAGATCCCCGAAGAAGCAAGAGTGTGCGTAAGAGCGAATCTCACTTTGTGTAAATTCAGATGGCCAGCAAAGAGAAATCAAAAGGGTCGCGTTGCCCGGGGAAGCTGGATGCAATACCGACGGCGTTGCATGGCGACAGTCGTCTGGGTGGGAGGTCCTACCTTCCGACCGGCAGTATGTTAGCATACACTAGATCAGAAAAAATGAGCCTCAAATCCCTCAACGAGAAATCCCAAGCTGATGTGGCACAAAAGTTCTACAGGGCTCTCGATCGCTCTAGAGGAGCTCATTTTGCTATGGGAGGGACATTCAATAAAGGCACGGGCTGCGCTGTACTCAGCCATTGCTCAGCTTTTCGTGTTTAGCATTTGAGATCCGTACAGATCCTAGAGTGGTGTGCCTTCTGATAAAAGCACTGCAATTGTCTCTTCCGACACGCTGACACTGTGCGAGCGTAACGCCGATGGGCTCTGGTTCTTCTGAGGCTGCTCGAAATCTCACTAGTCGGACAGACTCTGTCACGAGAGCACAGCCATGAATCCCTTTGATTCGACAGAACGATGCGGCAAGACGAGAGAGAGAACAACCCTCAGCAGCGAGATCTAGGACAGCGGAACAAGAGAGATAGGGCGACCGCAACGACACGTTTAAAATGAATCAGCCAAACAAAATTTACAGTGTGGCTCCCCTGACAACAGTGGCAGTGAGATCCTCTCACGGTACCTTTCTAGTCTTGCGCGCTTTGAGCGATCCATCCCGATACACGCAGCACAAAGATGCCTTTGAGCCTCAGCTGCTACCTGTGAGCTCTTTAGTTGGCTGCGAGGCAAACATCGTTGTGAGCATGGGGGCCAGAGGAGAGGAAGGGTGAAAGAGGCAGTGACGTTGTTGCCGGCGAGCACGAGCTGATTTAGTCATGTTAGACTTGCCGCACAGTCCAATGAAGCGATTTTCGCACGATAACGTGACAGGCAGAATTAGACACAAGCGGACCGGACCTGATCTTCTCGCAATTTCTGAGAAACGACTCCACCTCGTGGGCGTTCAGAGTGATTGATTGGAACATTTGAACTTGTTCGGACTGATCTGTGCTTTGATAGTGCTACATTTGATCCTATACAGTATCCTCGTTCGCATCGCCCTTGTCCCTTTTTCTCATCGACCCACTTCAACAACCCCTGTCAGAATGTCGACTTGGAACAAGCACTACCACTGGAAAACCAAGGGCTGCACGCCTTGGGCCAAGAACTACATCACCGAGGCTACGGTCGGCAAGCAGGTGAGCGTCGGCAAGAGCGGTCATGTCAAGGTTGACAGTCTTTCTGCATTCGAGGGCGATGTCGAGCTCGGAAACCGAAAGGGAAAGCTCATCACCATCTACGACTGCTCCATCACCTATGCTTGGTCCGGCTCTCACGATGACGGAACCGAGGCAAGCGGCACCATCACATTCCCAGAAGTGAGCCACGAGATCGAGGACGAAGGCGATGAGTACCGTTTCGAGACCGAGATGTCGGCGAAATCGTCCGCAGAGACCAACCAACTCTACGATGCCGTTCGCAAGGAGCTCGCACCGTCACTTCGACCCATCTTCCACTCTTTCCGCCAGAACCTCATCGATGCTCACGCCAAGGACCTCGGCCACGATAGCCCAGCATCGAACCCCGGCGCTTCCACTCCGACCACCACTGTTGCGTCCGGAAGCATGGCTGCATCCACCACATCTGCCACTAATGCTGCATCCAAGCAGTCCAAGCCCACCGTGTCGACCAGCTCGAGTGACGTTCGCGTGTCTAGCGAATTGGCCGTCAGTATCTCGGATCTGTGGGACCTGCTCACCAACCCATCCCGCATTCCCATGTGGACCCGAGCACCAGCACAGTTTGATGCCAAGGCAGACACCGACTTCGCTCTGTTTGGCGGCAATGTGACCGGCAAGGTGGTGAGCGTGGACGCACCCAAGCAGCTCATACAGAAATGGCGCACACCTCAGTTCCCCGAAGGTCACTACGGCACACTGGCGGTCAACTTGACTGAGGGCGCCGACTCGACCAAGCTCGAGCTTGTACTGAGCGGTGCTCCATCCGGGGATGAAGAGGTGGTAGAGAAGAACCTCGAGACCTACTACATTCGAGGACTCAAGTCGATGGGGTAAGTACAACACATGCATCAAGGTGAACTTTGTTGTTGAAGTTGACAAGACAAACTGACGCTCCTGACCAATTTTGGCCCTTTTCTGCTGCTCGCTCATAGTCTTGGAACCATTCTCTGATTCAATCATGAGCAAATCAAAAAGATATACGTGGCCGTCCTTGTGTAGAAGTTTTTAATGCCGGCAATTGTTAGTTCTGCAACAATTTTATCCGTTGGCATTGGTCGTCGCTGCTTCTTGCTTGAATGATGCCGTTGGTGGTGATCGCCATGAGGAATCACTTGCTCTTTTTGAGTCGATCTGGAACATGTCTGCAATACGACTCGACATTTGTTAAAAGATGTTAGATCCTGATGCTGCACGATGAGAGTCGGCAATCATCCGGAACCGAAAGGAATTCTAAACGTCGACAACGTGATTGGGCGACAGACGAGGACGTAGAACTGCTCTCTCTAGGCTGGAAATTCAACCTTGAACAGACTCTTTAAAAAAAAGAATCAAAAAATCACAAATTTGGCGGGTGTGCTGCCTGTGTGTATGTTTTCGAATCAATTGGAAAACAGCTCGTCTCGCGCGCAGGATACTAGGCCTGCAAGCGCTGAAATTGCTCAATCCGAAAATGCTGAGCTGTGATGTCTTGAACTCTGTGATTTGTGTGTCTGTTGAACGTACGTTTGGTTGTGGGTGAGGTGGCTGGAAGAAGTGCTTGAAAGTGAGAGACAGAGACAGACAGACAGACAGACAGACACACACACACACACACAGTGAGAGAGAGTCTGACAGAAAGAGATCGCAGCCCAAAGCGCCGGATCTCTTTGGAATTAGTCAACCTTGGCTGACTGTCCGTCTCTCTGCTCGCGGACCATCGCAAATCGGGTCTGGCGCGCTTCTTATTGTCAGGCATTCACCACTGCCATCATCTTCTGCTTGCTCCCTCCTCGCCACCCCTCTCTTGAAGCCTGACAGTCACATCAGGTGGAACGCAATCAGCGCGGCTCCTTTCGACCTTTACTCGCTCGTCGTCAACCTCAGTCGTCAGCGCCAATTCGAATCAAACCAGCACTCTCAAACCGTCGAATCCTCCATATCACACCAACACCAAACACACATTTTCATTGTCACAATGTTGCGCTCTTTGGCCGCTTCCGGCTCGGCAGCTCGTCTTGCCCCTCGTGGTGGCGTTGTTGCGCGCACTTTCATCACCTCTGCTTCGCGTCGTCAGGCCACCCCTGCCCCCGCCCCACCCAAGATGGTCAAGCTTACTATCAACGGTAAGGAGATCGAGGTGGAGCAGGGTACCGCTCTCATTCAGGCTTGTGAGATAGCTGGTGCTCAGATCCCCCGCTTCTGCTACCACGAACGTCTCATGGTGGCTGGTAACTGCCGAATGTGCCTCGTCGAGTCCAAGGGCGCACCCAAGCCCCTCGCCTCGTGCGCGTTCCCCGCCATGCCCGGTCAACAGATTTTCACCGATACTCCCCTCGTCGCCAAAGCTCGTGAAGGTGTCATGGAATTCCTTCTCGCAAACCACCCCTTGGATTGCCCCATTTGCGATTGGGGCGGAGAGTGTGATCTTCAGGACCAGTCGATGCGATACGGTTCCGACCGTTCGCGTTTCCACGAGATCAAGGGCAAGCGAGCTGTCGAGGACAAGAATCTCGGCCCTCTCGTCAAGACCGTCATGACGCGTTGCATTCAGTGCACCCGCTGTGTACGATACGCCAACGATGTCGCTGGTGTTCAAGACATGGGTACCACCGGGCGTGGTAATGACCTCCAGATCGGCACCTACATCGAAAAGACCATGAACTCGGAAATGTCGGGCAACATCATCGACTTGTGCCCCGTCGGTGCCCTTACCTCTAAACCTTACGCTTTCCACGCCCGTCCATGGGAACTCAAGAAGACCGAGTCCGTCGATGTGCTCGACGCCGTCGGATCCAACATTCGTGTCGACTCTCGCGGTGTCCAGGTCATGCGCATCCTCCCTCGCACCAACGACGACGTGAACGAGGAGTGGATCAACGACAAGACCCGTTTCGCCAACGACGGCCTCAAGTACCAGCGTCTCACCACCCCTCTCATCAAGCAGGGTGACCGCTTCGTCCCCGCCTCGTGGCCTGAGGCCCTCGCCACCATTGCCGAGGGTCTCGCCTCATCTGGTGCCAAGGGCGATGAGATCAAGGCTGTCGCCGGTGCGCTCGCCGACGTCGAGTCGATGGTCGTGCTCAAGGACCTCGTCAACAAGCTCGGCTCGGACAACCTTGCCACTGACCAGATCAAAGGCGACCAGGCTCCCATTCACGGCGCCGACTTCCGATCCAACTACACTTTGAACACCACCATCCCCGGTATCGAGGAGGCTGATGTGGTGCTCCTTGTTGGCACCAACCCTCGTCACGAGGCCGCTATAGTCAACACTCGCATTCGCAAGGCTTACCTCCACCGTGACCTCGACATTGGCCTCATTGGCGAGAAGGTCGACCTCACCTACGAATACGACCACGTCGGCACTGATGCCAACGCCGTCCAGGAGCTTCTCTCTGGCAAGGGCGCCTTTGCCAAGAAGTTCAAGGAGGCCAAGAAGCCCATGATCGTTGTCGGCAGCGCTGTTGCCGAGCACCCTGATGGCAAGGCCATCCTCGGTAACCTTGCTGAGCTGGTCAAGGCCAACAAGAGCAAGCTACTCAATGGCGAATGGAACGGATACAACGTCCTGCAGCGTGAGGCATCGCGCACTGGTGCGCTCGACATCGGCTTCACGCCTTCGCCTGCCGCTGCCAAGACCACCCCCAAGTTCATCTACCTTCTCAACGCCGATGAGGTCACGCCCGAGAGCATCCCGCGCGACGCGTTTGTGGTCTACCAGGGCCACCACGGTGACGTCGGTGCGCAGTTCGCCGACGTGTGCTTGCCCGGATCTGCATACACGGAGAAAGCCACCACATATGTCAACACCGAGGGTCGAACTCAGGTGACACGAGCGGCGGTGCCACCACCCGGTGCGGCTCGTGAGGACTGGAAGATTGTGCGTGCGCTCTCCGAGGTGATGGGTGCCACTGTGCCATACAATGACATTCTGGACGTGCGCGATCGCATGTTTGAGATCTCGCCAACGCTTGTTCGATACGAAGTTGCCGAACCATCTACAACTTCGGCTCCGTTGGCAATTGAGGAGCTTGCCAAGCTTGCCAAGTGTTCGGTGTCGGGAGCTCCTCTGTTGAGACCCATCCAGAACTTCTACCAGACCGACCCCATTTCGCGAGCATCACCCACGATGGCCAAGTGCACGGCTGCTTTCGTCGAAGGCCTGCCCATGGACAAGGTGGACGGCAAGGCGACATTGGCCGCGTTCAACTAAGGAAGTAGCAGCACACATCACCGCATGGTAATCGAAGTCTTGATATTATACACCTACAGTTTCTTGTTCACTTTTGCTCTGCACAACAGGGTTCTAGCTCGTCCAGTTTGCTGTCGACGTGGAGTAGAACGAGTGAACGAATTGCAATGGTTTTGTCTCTGAACAAAGGTGTGTTTTGTCTGTTTGCGAATGAATTTGTGGGCAACGCGAGTTGAGAACCAGACCTGTTATGCTGTGCAGGTCTGCAGTATACTGTTTCTACAAGCTGTGGAAGATGTTTATGCTGTCACAGTGCTATGAATGCTGCATGATGTATTGTACTTGCTTTTGACAGCCTAGGAGGGTGCGCTAGCAAGAATGATGGCGACCCACTTCTCTTGGGTATTTTCGATTTTATCTTGATTAATCTATTTTTTTCTAATTTTTTTTCCCGAATTGTTCTAGGTGTTCAAGTTTCAACGAAAGCGGTGTTGACTGTGGGCTACAATAATATGCTCGATGACCGAATTGGGTTGCACCAAAACAGAGTTAAAAAAAAAACAGCCGAAGTGTCATGGGTGGTTCTTTATCACATGCACGTACGGTGCACAGGTGAGGTCTCGATGTCCGCGACCTCCTCGCTACTGTTTTGTACAAAACATGATGTTGGACGTTTACATCCTCCGATGACGCATCAATGGCATGCGACGTTTTGTTTCCAAGAAAAGGATGAGATAGATTTTAAGCTTGTGATTGTTGAAAATGTGCCTTTGTTCTGTGTATTGCGAGCAGTGATACAGTGAATTTAGAGTGCAAATTCGCAAATAAAAGAGCCAATCAAGACAGAGTTGCCAAGCTTTTAAGTGCTCCGGGAATCCGATTCCGAACAAAGCGGCTTAAAGTCAGTGTACTGTACATAACTAAATGTATGGTATAATTGATTGTATCACTATATACTTTGTGATTTACGTCTACCAACACATGATACTAAAACATAATTTTCCGTCCAAGAACATACTTTGTACCCGAGTCATTCACAATTGCACCGAATTACAGAGTAGGGCCACTTTGTGTTCGACGCTGCACAGTATAGCCTGTCCAACACAAATGCTCACTGCGCAAACTTTCAAGACAAAAGGGCGGCGATAAGGTAGGGTAAATTTTACTGTACAAAGGGTAGCCTTTTAGCCACGGTGATCAAATGTTCTCTCCATAGTAGCATATCGTCAACTTGAGTCGCTTTGCATTATCACTACTCTACCCCACGATTATTGGCGGGCATCTGCTTGCCGAACTTTGCTTAAGCGCCCCCTTTCGTCTTGAATGCTTGATCCTCTTGTCAACATTCTCTGTTTCCCTCCTTTCGTTTCGTCTATAGTCTCCATCCATCGAATAGCTTCACGTACGTCCGCGCTCACTAGACCTTCCACCACCCATTACGGAAAGGCTTCTGCTGTCTCATGGCCACCATTCTCTCACCCAGCAATTCACATCAATGCCTCGGCTACTTTCAAACGCCAAGTGCTGATTCAAAAGCACATCACTTTGCCCGATTTTGTGCTGGCTCTCTGTCCTTCTGCTGATCTGACACGACAGCCCTTGCATTGCCAGCTGATGCCTTCAAGATCCTTCTGACATACATCTCGCTGTGGCCTGGCTAAACATATCGCTTTGGCATCACCTGTTTTGAAAATCACAATCACCTCAACAGCATCGCAACATCCATCGCCACCATGCAGCCAATTCATCGCATGCCCTCTTCCATTCGCATCCGCAGAACCGACACAAAGCCAGCTCAAAACACCCCTTTCTCATCCACCGACAATTACGCTGCTCATGATGGTGGTGCCGACGCAAAACAACAACAACAACAACAACAACAACAGCACCAGCCAAACAATGCAAGCAACACCAATGGTCGAACACCGTCTCAGGGCGCAACCTCGGCCAATGACTACTTTGGTTTCCCAAGCAGACGCAGAGCAAGTTCAGTTTCTGTTGCGGGTGGTGACACCGATGCAAATCGTAGCGATTACATCACTCCAGGTACTGAGGGCCATTGGCAGACTTCCGATCGCAATCAACCAGAGCTTGATGACGACGAGACATTACGTCTCGGAATGGCAGCAGCAACGCGTGCTATCCATGACGAAGAACGACGCGAAGAGCGCATAAGGCGAGGATCCAAACCGACTCGCAATCCACCAGGCGACTACCCACCTATCCGCCTAAGCGATGAATCTTTGCAACGAAAGATACCTCCGAGACAATCCAGTCGCAGACCAGGCGCGGTCGAAGGCCTTGCCATGCGTCACCACCGATTCCACAGACAACAGCGTCGCCAAAAGCGCAGGGAGCAGCGCGATTCGGTATCTACAGCTTCATCGCATTCTTCGACTTCAGATCCTCCAGAGCGTACCGAAACAGACCGTGGCACAGCTCGCCAAGGCAGCCACGGCGCTCCAACGCTGCCCCCACCCACTCGCAACTTATCCGACGTGCAGGAGGAGAGCCGCTTCGGTAGCCGATTGACTGTACCTCAAACCATACAAGCGGCGCCAGGCAACGCTTCAGGCCCGCACAGTCAGCCCGGCCAAGATTGTCAGCGAAGATCCGCTAATCGCTCTCGCAGCAACACCGCATCAGGAGACGGTCTCATGGCATCATCTCGCAGGCTATACGACACATTAACACGGCGTCGATCCGACAGGGACGCATCGACCAACGATACTGATTCAGAGCAACAATCAGCCTTGATGCGATCCCATGGACGGAACAACGATTCTTACGATGACGATTACACGCCATCGTCATCAGCAAATAGCCAAGACTTGCATCACGAGGACGAGGTCGTTGACTATCTCGATGTGGTTGATCCAGAGGTCGCCACCGTGACCGCATTGCAAAATGTGGGCAACTCGATCTTCTTCCCTCCGATTCCTTTTCTCTACAACCGAAGGCCCACCATCAGTCTGCCAACCCCCGCTCGACGCGCTTCACTGACACCGAGCGGCACGCCTGATTACGAGCCAAGGGAGGAGGACATCGAGATGGGGATGCGACCAGGCCCTGGACACGCTCTGGATGATCAGGCTGCGGATGAGGATGCAAATAAAAGATCTGGCTTCGGCAGCATCCGTCGTGTTGCTTCCCTCGTTCCTGGTCGTAAGAACAAGCAAGTCCCACCAACTACCGAAGAAGAACGCCGAAAGCATATCAAGGAGTGGGAGGAGATGGACGAGCAAGAACGCAATGAGCTCGATGAGCATGTGCATCTTCTTCTCACAAAGAAAGCCAAATTCAAGCGCGCAGCAAGAGGTTTCTGGCGCTACATCAAGACCCCGCACGGATTTATCATTACGACGTACGCCTTCCTTATCACGTTCTGGGGTACCGCCATTTGCCTCTTCCTTCTCAGATGGATCGATGTTGGTAATTCCGCGAGGCAAAGATATTGGATTGAGATTTGTGATCAGATTTTGTGCGCGCTCTTTGCGGCTGTCGGTCTTGGTTTCGCACCATTCCGCGCTGTGGACACGTATAGGATGGTCCAAATTGCACACTATCACTTTTTGACGTACAAAAGGAGAAAGCAGATGCATCTGCCAGAGCTCAAGAATAAGAACGAGCTGCCAAGGGCTATGCCTAGATTGAACGTGTCGCAGATGACGAAGACGATGATGGTCAAGAGCGGCCTCAGAAACAAACCCGAAGCTGTTGTGGACGATGTGGACAACGCGGATGCTGAGAATACCGCGACCTCAGAGGTTGACAACAGCATCAACATGAGCGCTAACCATGCAGGTCATGCAGTGCAAACTCAAGATTCGTCATGGGAGCTTCTCGACACGGTGCAATCCCGCCAGTCTTCGTGCGAGTTCGAAGAACTCAAACAGAAACGTAACCAAAAACACAAGTTCTTCCATCGCCACAAACAGACCCAATCCACGAGCTCCTCTGATCCCTTGACCGACCCCAACAAAGGGCAGGAGTCAAAACGCGATGCAGATCCAATTCCTACCCAGGCTTCGCCTGTCCAACCACGCGCAAAGACGGCACACAAGACGTATGCGAGCAAAGATGGCATCATTCCGCTAGGTCAGCTGAAACGTAATCCTTCCATCGCCTCTGAGCTTCCGAGGGATGCCGAAGACGTTGTAGTTCTCAGCCCTAAGCAGCAGGCGAATTTGGAGTATCAGCAGAGAAAATTCCACGAGAGCCACACGTTCTATCGCTATCGTGAAACCGTCACGCATCGCCCCTTTGAGCTTCGACTCATGATGGCCGTCGTGATCCTTCTCGATTGCCATTCGTGCCTCCAAGCTTCCCTTGGTGGTACCACGTGGGGAATCTATTACAAGAATCGACCTACGAGCGTTACTGCCACCATCATCTCTTTTTCTCTGAGCTGCAATGCCGTTGCCGGAATATTGATTTGGTTGGGGGGTAACAGGACAAAGGAAAAAGAAGAGGTTGAAAGACTGTTGAGGATAGCCTTGGAAGAAGAGGCTTTGAGAAAGATTAAGAAAAGGCAAACGAGGTTGGAAGAACAGGAAAGGCAAGCGAGGGAAAGTTGGGAAGAGCAAGGTAGAAGGTTGCATGGTAAAGGTGATGGTATCTCGACATCCGGCGGTTCGGGAGGTAAGGGTGAAAGTTTCAACAAGGTTGAACAAAGAATAGAATATGGGAATGGTGGAATGGGAGCAAGACAGCAACAACAATCATTGTTGTCTTCACAGATTTCGGCGTTGGAGTGTATCCAGGAACATTGAGCTTTAAAGATGTAGTTGGAATGGGAAATGGAAGAAAGATTACTCGCAACTTTTGGTCATTGTGAACCATGTTGGAAACCAAAGCAGAAGAGTGAATTGTTTTAAGAATTAACGACAACAGAGAGGGGTTTTTTTTTTTTTCGTTTTGCAGCAACCAAAATAACCGAGATGTGTATGTGTGTGTGTGACGATAAAGCTTTTGAGAACCAAAGATGTCTCAGGCATGCGTGTGCTCAAAAGGGGGTTTAGTACATAAATGTTATTGACACAAAGCAATTGTAGGCTGCTGCCATAGATTGTGTCACACGAAAAAAAAAAAAGAAAAAAAAAATTGGGTTTAAGAAGGATTCATCGTATTTTTCACTTTACCCTATCCAAAGTATTTTTCCAAGCCAAATAACTGAATCTGCCTTGTCCACCTGCCGAAACTGCATTACCATCAAGTTTAGTGGATCTACTTGACCTTCTAACCGAATCGAAACTTTCTCTAAGATTCGCATTCAGATCATGATTCCTTTTCTTCATACCACTTTCAAGGTGAAATCTAAACTTGATCAGTTGCGCTTTGAGTGCATGTTCACGATATCCTTTTGTCCTTAACCATGAGATTAACTCTTCAATTCTCTCCGGTTCAGAGTACACTCCCCATTCACCGGGTTGCAAGATGCCCGCCTCACCACCGAGTTCGATGGCTTTACGAGATTCGATCAATTCGCGCGTAATCGGTTGGTGAAACAGATGCGCATAGGCTGATACTTTGACCTGATTCGAACTCGACTCTGGGATAAGGGTAGATACTTCCTCAATCGTAGCTGCTTGAATGAATAATCGTCCAGATTGATAAGTCAATTTTTCCCCAACCCCACCCCCTACAACCAAAGAACAAGAACCTACACCATCAAACCAGTAGTACTTGTCTCCAAACCTATCCTTCCCCAAAGGATGTACGCGAGACGCAAACAACAACCTCCTGAATTCTCGCTCGATGATTTCATCCTTACGCATCAGTTTCGCTTCTTCATCATCAAGCTTCTTTCGTTGCGCGGTGAAGATCTTGTTCTCGGCCAATTTGGCTTTGTGCGCTTCTCGTGCTTTGGCCTGTTGAATACGAAGTTGCGCTTCCTGTGCTCGTTTTTCAATCGCTTTCTGTCGTAAGATCTCTTGTCGCGATGCACCACCACGACGGCCAGCCGAATCGGAAAAGGAAGAATCTTCTCGTATAGAACGTGCATCCGAGTCGCTTGCCAACTCATCTTCTTCCTCTTCCTCTTCTTCTTCCTCTTCTTGATCCTCATCCGCTTCTTCGCCTTCTTCAACCTCACCCTCAACCTCACCTTCACCTCCTCCTTCTTCACCATCTTCGTCCTTCTTCCTACTCCCTTCGAACTCCTCTCTCTGCTTGGCCAACTCTTTCTTTTCTCGACTCACCTCGATCTTTTCCTTCCTCAACTCGGTCACTTGCGCTTCACAGTCCTCGTAAAACGCCTTGATGGATTTCGTCTCCACCGCCTGCGAACATAGGAAATCGATGATCTGCAACTTATCACCCAAACTCAGCAACGGATAGCGTTGTGCCGGTGTATCGTACAGCTCAGCTTCGAATTTGCCCTCAATGTACCCATCTGCGTGCTCTACGGCGGCAAGGTGCGAAAGGATGCCGACCATTCGCGGAAAGAGGTCAGGAGTGCCACGAGCGGCGATGAGACCCATCAGGGAGTTTTCCCACCGTTCGCGTCGATTGTCGGGACGAATGATGAGCTTCTCCCAACCAGAAGAGAGTTCGTGGGCCGCGTCGAGGAGTGAGGTCAGTGCTTCGACTTGGGCATTCGAGTGGCCATTGGTGGGATTGCCTTGGGAAGGGGTGGGATCTAGCTCGTCTACGTCCGAAGCGGCTTGGCTTGCTCCGTCATCATCGTCAGCATCGCCATTGACGCTTGCAGGTGCAGATGTGGTCGCGTCAAGAGTAGCTGCAAGCGCTGAAGTGGTTGCGACAAGGCTGGAGCCGCCATCGCGGACGATGAGGTTGATCAGCGTTCGATGAATCTCGTTGATGAGTGTGCAAGAGGGCTCGGAAAGCTTATGGTGCAGTGCTTGCTCGTAGTCGTCCATTGTGAAAGGGGAGAGGAGGAGCGTCTTGCCGGTCGAAGCAAGGAAGTGGTAGGTGGCGATGAAAGTGGGCAAGAGCTTGCCTGGAACAGGCAAAGCATGCTCGCCTCTACCAGGAATAGGTCGCTCTTTACGTCGATCATATTCGCCTTGGATCTTGAACATGAGCTCGCGCTTTGTGATTGGATCCAACTCAAGATCTTCGATAGGATACTTGAGATTCTTTTTACGTAGCCTCTCCTCCTCCTTTGCCTTTTCGATGGCTGCTTTTTCAGCTTCATCTGCTTTTCTCTGGGCTGCTGCGCTGAGTTTCTTACCCTCACCTTTGATCTTCTTGGTCGTGGATGCGGAAGGGTCTTCACCATCGGTGAGCAGATACTTTTTGCGTTTCGAGAGCTTTGCGTCCTTGAGCTCCTCGTTTCTACTCGTGATCTCGTCGCTGGGTTCAAGAGGAATGCCGTACTTGACAGCGAGCCACTCTTTCACCCTCCACTCGGCACCGATGTTGGCCGCACGAATGATGCAGTCACGCAAGTACTTACGCAAGATGGTCTTGGAAAAGGCGAGTCGATCTCTGCTGAGCTTTTCGGAAGAAGTGGTATAGGAACCACCGTTTGGCTCATCCTCGTCGTCGATGAGGTCCACGATGTAGACATATTTCGAGGGATCATCTTTTTGTTTTGCCTCTTCTAGCTCGAGTGCGAGGTTGGTGCCAACGGTGTGGATCTCCGTGAGTGCGGAAAAAGTGCGCGGAGTTGACCGGGAGGACTCGGCATAACCATTTGGCTCTTGTTTGACATCCATTTCGATATCGCCGCCATCCGCAACAGCAGGAGGAGATACGGAGACAGGAGGCTCGACCTTGGTCATGCGAGCATAGTACTTTTCGCCTTCGAAATCAAAGTAAACGGTCTCGCCCGGGAAGAAGCGGTCCTTAAAACGATCATACACCTGGTCCACGAGCTGATCAATACGTCCGGTGATTTGGAATTGAACAGACTTGAGAACAGGCGCCTTGAGCTGTTCTGGGAAGATCTTGTGCAGTGCGATGGCTTCCTTGCGTTCGCTCTTGAGGGCTTCAAAGTAGGTGAGATTGATGCGACCGGTGAGTTCGCATTGGAAAACCTTTTGGTTGTAGAAAGTGAGACGATTGGAATAGGACTCGAAGTCGGCAAAGACTTCGCCGGTCGCTTCGAGGTAGAAGACCTCGGGGTCGTCGGAGCCAGAGGCAGTGGGCGGCGGGACCAGCTCCACGGGCTTACGTTTGACGAGAGGCATTATGAAGTATTAGGATTCAACAGCGTAGAGGAGCGAGCGCGGCTAGAGGGTTCGAGTACAGGTGATAGCAGGAGTCAACCGCCGCAGAATGTGTGAAGCTATGTCCACTGCATCCACTATCCTGAATGGCTGACCTGCCGACGCGCTTGGGCTGAAAGAAGCTGAAAGGAGGTGTCCAAGGATCACAAGAATGCGCGTCGGTCAGCGAGCTGCGTACAGCACTGCACGGCTTCAAGGGGCGGCCGGACGTCTGGCGGTGCCGCGGGAAGGCTGTGGGATCAGTGCGGTACAGCGTTGAGATCAGGGCGAAAGTAGCGATGACGAGGAAGAGAGAGACACGTGGACGGCTGACGGACGAATGTAACAGCTGCCTATTACCAGGTTCGTTTTGTGTGTTTAGGGGGTTGAGGCGAGGACGTTGAAGGTGGAAGAAAGTAGAGATGGAGTGCGGACGTGAAGCAGCTGTGATTTGTGTCAATGGAAGCGTGGTTGTGATTTCGCCGTGGGGACTGTGAAGTGGACTAAGAGGAGCGGGCTAGGCGGAAGCGAGCCCACCTTTACTACCGTGACCAGGAGAACAAAGAGTGACACTGATGGACGGCCCAGGCGAGGAGGTCACACAAAATTCTCATATTCAGGTTACTACGGTACACCACTACCTCGCACCGTGTCCCGAACTGCATCATCTTGGTCCTCGTCATCTTTTTCTTCTTAGGATCTCACAACGGCTCAAAAATTGTCATTCGTGTTCCACATAGTCGTAGGTTGACTATGATCGAATCAGTCCACGCATAGCAATGAGCCTTGAGATGGGATGATTGGCGGCGAGTAGCGGATACGAAATTGGCGGTGTACTGCAATGAAATGGATTTCCATTATTTGACGTCTCACGAAGAAAGCGCGTTGGCAAGCGGCGTGATGACTCTGTGACTGTGTTTGCTGCTTGTTTGAGTTGCATCTTGCCTGTTAATTTTAATCAAACTCTGTGCTCCACTATTCTTTTTCCGATTCTTCGCGTCCATACAAGACTCGCACAAAGCATTGGCCTGCCTTCACAAAAATGATTAAACCTAAAGCTGACAGGGCAACATCCTTCCTATCACCCACCACCAAAGCTGGGAATCGCATCCCAGTAACGCTTGCTGAATGTGTACATCTCCGCAAAAGGTGGGCTGCGATGCCGTTTTGATGGTTTTCTTCTATCTAGACGAACGGTCATTTACGCGCAAAAGACGCGTCCGCGAGTCTATCCGTGACGCCCAACCCCCGATACAACTGCCAGATCGGGGATTTCTCAAATCTCTGTGTTTGGTTTGAGCCCAACCATGGAACACGTTACTGACAATTGTGATCGATCTAAAGCAAGCATCTATTGCATATCAAAGGTATGTGACCGCTTCTAAGCGCAGTCTCATGTACGATTGTCTCGATACACATCAACCTTGGACCGCCTCATCTCTCTTCTCTCCCTCGTCATGTCTTGACCGCGAACCTTACCCCAACCCTTGAGCGGGATGACCATCACCGTGCAATTGTCCTGAGCCCCCAACTCCTCTGCAAACGTCAGCACGCTCTGCGCAGCCTGACTAGGATGCTTGGCATTCCTACACAGATCTACCACCTCCTGATCCGACATGACCCCACCTACACCATCACTGAAGGCAATCAGAAACCCATAATCGCTTCCTCGAACCACCTGTGAAAATATTTCAGGTTCAGCGGTGATTCCCACCTTCTTGAATCTTGAATCCCCGAAAGCGCGCGTGTTTGCGAGCGCACCCATCCACCGAGCTTCGCCAAACGAGTCTGTGATCATGCCTGCTCCCATCTTGCGCAATCGTTCGCTCTCAGACAGATCATCAGGGTGATGGTACGTGGTGAGAGGGACAGCTTTGCCGTCCTTCGCTGTGCACAGCAACACGCGCGTGTCGCCAACGTGAGCGACGTGAATACCCACGAACTCGGATGAGTACCAAGGCACAGAGGGCAGATCGAGTGAATGAAGCAGAGTGACGGAGGCTGTGCTGCCTCCAACATCGAGTTGAGGTGAGGATTGGATCTGTCGGTCAGCCACGAGCCAGGCAAGTGTCAGACGTTCCGCCATAGTCATAGTCTCCTTCTCCATGCCTTCGGGTGGCGGAATGCGTTGGATGAGCTTGTCCCAGCTCAGGTCTGCGCTGCCTGTGGGAACGGTGGCTTCAGACGACTTGTAGTCAAGGAGATCTGCTGTGCCACCGATTTTGATGGCGCCTTCTTGACGAGTGGGTTGAAGGATGGTCTTGCTCGCCTGGAAGGGTGGAGATGGAACTTCTGGTTTGCCTTCGTGGCTCAGCATGTCAGAAAGCGACGCGGGTTTCGAGAGGTGATCAATTCTCTGCTGCTTGACCTGAGAATCATCTTTCCTGACAGCCGCAGCAGGCGCTCGCCGCCCCGCAGCCGGCCCAGCCCGCACGGGCTTCAGCTTGTCCTTGCGCACCCATCGCTCCAACACGCCGCCTGTGAAGCGACGAAAGTATCCGCCCAGCTCCCTGGTGTACTGGACTGTATCTGTGACCATATCAGCCTGCACGCTTTCGAAGGTCTTGTGTAGCTGGTCGCGTAAGAAGCTCGATATCTGCTGTCCTCCATGGCCGTCAAAGCAGCCGAACCAGACCACCTGACCAGCTAGCTCTTCGCCACCTGCTTTCTCGGGATCCCATTCCAAAGCTGCATTCGCTGCAGCTGCCATCTGAGCTGAGGAAGAGAGGGAGTGGAGTTTCAGGTAGTTGCGCCTCAATTCGTGTATCGGGACGTGGAGGCAGGATACTGAGGCCGTGTCCTCCTGATATGCTCGAGTGCCGCGCGAGGTGGAAAGCCCAAAGACACCATTGCGAGTTGATTTGAGCTGGATACGAGCTTGTCCACCGGATGGAGAGAGGGTGCGGACAAAGGTCTGCTGATACCTCCGCTGCTGCTGGAAGCATGAGCACAACGTAGAGGGAAATGGATCCAACGCCCTCTGCTTGCCTTTGCCATGTAACAGAATTGGTGTACCAGCAGTTAGGAAGGCTTCGGCGCGGCCCTGTATGTTGCAGGCATTGGAGAAGGAGGCCGCTTGGGGTGTTTGTCTAAAGACGTGTTGGGAAGATGCTCGTAGTGTGCTCGTTGAACGTTGCGCGGTCCGAATGCGCGAGGGTCCAGCGACCGCCCCGCTGACCGACTTGATCATCTCTATGAAGCACTGTGATGTAGCTATAAGCCGATCCGATACGGGCCTGGTGATAGCGACAGAGAAAGAATGAGGAGCTGCTTCACAAGCCAAGGAAATCGTTTCTGGATCAAAACCTGAAGCTCAAGCAGGAGCAGGGTCCAAGTGCAGGGCGATGACAGGTTCGAATTTCAGTGGTCAGTCGGTCGCGGTCGGTGTGTACAGAAATTGTAACTCTGCGTGTGTGCGTGTCCTGACATTTTTGGCCACAACGTTGTTATGTTTGACCTCGTTGCTGCCGGCAGAAACAAAAGACGGTTACAGTGAGTTGGCTTTGGGATGGATTTGCCGATGTTCAAGTTAGGAATTACGCATTTTAAAAGTTTCCTTTTTTGATTGTTTTTTTTTTTCTACTTTATTTTAATTCTCGTAGGTTCATGACTTCTTCGGCTTCACTCCACTTGATTTCATCGGGTTTCTTTCTGAAAGATTATCTCGATGGGATGAGAACCACCTCCACCCACCTTCCGTTTGACAGCTGCTCTGTGCCTTGCGTTGGTGATGAGCAAAGAAAAAAAAAAAAAGGTTCGAGGAAATCACAGAATCTGAATCAACCGCCGCTGCTGACAAGCTACATCTTCTTGCCATCCGTGCAAGGGCCGTTCATCAATTTTTATCATCATCATCATCATCATCATCTCCTCTCCATACGATCCATCAAACCAAAGCATCCATCGACGCACTCCTTCATCACCTCTGTCACAATTCATCACCATGATCGTCAAGGCCTCATCATCAACCTTGGCTGCGGCCATACGAAATGGCGTCCTCTTACCCAGCACCTCTACGCCCGCCTTAGCTACTACTCGAACATACACCTCCACGGCACCCATCAAAAAGGGCCAACCCGCTTCGAAACCTGCCCCACTTTTGCACACTTCGCAGCTCTCCCCATCGGCCCCAACTCCGTCCAAGGAACCCTATTCCCCAGTCACAGTCGCCATCGTCAAAGGTCTGGCCAAGCTGATGGGCTACAATTCGCTCACCTCCACTTCGATTCGAGTCACGTCTGACCTGTATGATCGTTGTGCTGAAAGAGCGCATGTCGAACGCAACTTTTGGTACGGTGACTGTGCTCTACCCGAAACCTACCAATCTTGGTTCCAGATCACCAATCTTCACGTTTACCTGCTCTTGGCTCGATTCCGCGCGTTTGACAAGGCAGCCAACAAGACGTACAGCCAAGAGTTGATCAATCACTTTTTCATCGATGCCGAATCACGTATGCGCGATCGATTTGGTGTGCAGACATCTCGCTTGGTCAAAGGATACATGAGGGACATGCACATGCAACATAGGGGATCCATCTTGGGTTATGATGAGGGTCTGGCGGGAGGAGATGCTAGGTTGGCACAGGCAGTTTGGAGGAATATTTGGGGTGCTGGTTGGGGTACAGTGGCAGGCGTAAAGCGTAAACTTGCCGGTGTAGATAAATTGGTCGAGGGGGAGAAGGATGATCCTGAAGGTCAACCTGAACTTGCTAAGGATGCAGCAACGTTGGATCCAAGAATCGCGACAAGGCCCAACGCAAGTCCGTATGCAAGGGCTGCTTCTGCTTCCCTCGCTGCAGATCGCGCAAATGCCCAAGCGTCAACATTGCCTCCCCAGGCGGAGAATCCTGCAACCATGCCAGCTCAAGTAAACATTCTGCCCGCCATCGAACCACTGGCTGCAGCTCACCCAGAACTCGCCTTCCCTCATCACTTGCACAGGATCGTCACTTTCATCCGCGCCGAATCCCACCGTCTCGCAAACCTGAGCGATCGCGAGGTGATGTTGGGCAGGGTGGAACCAAGATCACCGGCTGCAGGAAGCCGTTCCGAGGAAGCTGCCAAGGCTACTGCCAGTATCGCTACTTTCCGTCGCATCTGAAACCCCCCTCGCTGCAGCCACTTTGTACCTTATCCATTACATTGAATCGAATCAACGTTGTACCACCCTCGTCAGTATCACCTTAGAGTCATGCGCAGTCAACTTCGCCTGAGTTTCAGCTCAAGCTTCTCAAGCACGGCAAACACAGCACATGCAAGACGCATCATAGTGTCGATATGAGAAACAGCTTGACGCATTGATAAACAAGCTCATTTGGTATCAGAACAGAAGAGCCAGATTTCCGACAACGATTGGGTTGCAGAATCACTTGTCGTGATGACGCTTGAACGGGTTGTGCAGCCTCGACTTGCGCTTCGAAGGCGTACCTTGAGATTCGGCCATCGACCTGGTGTCGTTGTCAAAGCTCGGCCTCGATGCCTCCTCCGGGATCGCAGGCACGGGAATACCCATGTTGGCAGGCAAGCCAGCGCCCGCTGATACGGCAGGCAGTCCATCACCCATATAGGGAGTCACGAGCTCGCCGGTGGCAGGATCAATCAATGCTTGCTCACCAGTTGCAATTTCGGCTGCCAACACTTTATTTCCGCCTGGACGAATGAGACTGCCAACACCTTTGGTGACACCGCCAACACCTTTGCCCGCAATGCCGACGACGCCCTTACCAACGCCGAAACCGGCCTTTCCAACACCCAGACCCGCCTTCCCAACACCTGTTCCGACAGCCAACACACCACCTGCGCCGGCACGACCAACGCCAGCGACACCATGAGTGAAGGTGCGGCTGATGCTGGTACCCTTACGCTCACGGTTGGTCACAAAATCGGGCTTGAACACGAATCGCAGCGTCACTTCCGAAGTGTCCGTGGCGCCCTTGCCGGTGACCGGGTAGGTCTTCTCGAACGGCTCGAATGGCTCCAACACCGACAGGTCAACTTGAGCTTGACCAAGCTTGTCAGGAGTGCCTACCTGGTCCCAATCGTAGGCCTCGAAAATGGCCTCAGCAGCGACTCGCGAGGGGACCTTGAACTCCCCGAGATTCTCGTTGAAGTCGGGGTTGAGCGTCTTCTTGACCACCTTGGACTTGGCCATGCGCTCGCCGTTGAGAACAAAGGCGAAGTAGGGGTCCGAACGGTTACCGCGGTCGGCAGCTCGAAGGTTGCGTGCATTGATGAGGTCAACGCGCAGATAACCTTGGTTGTTGACGCTTTCGATAGGTTCGAGGTGCAGGTCGATAGGGATGTACTTGCACTCAATCACCACACTGGCGACCTGAGTGCCGCCAGAATTGCTGAGACGGAATTCGTACTGAGAGTTGAGGGCCTTCTCTAACACGTCCTTGGTGTTACCAGCAAATTCGGCAAACACGTCCTCGTCGCCGTCACCGGTGCGCAACTTGAGCAAGAATTTGGACCAGTCGAGCTCCTTGACGACGGACTCTCCTACCTCGTCCCAAGCGGCGTGAGCAGTTCGCGCTTTTTCGGTGGTGTAGGCGGGCCAGTAGCCATCGTCGAAGAGTACCTCGAGACGGGCATTCTTCTTGTTCTGAGGCAAAGAGCCTTGCAGAATATTGAAGACGATGATGCCAGACTGCTCTTGAAGCAATTGCTCTTTGGACATTGTGATGCCCTCCTTCACCCCCTCGGTCGCTGTGGAAGGACGGCCGATGATTGCGGTCTTTACACTGGCAATCGAATCGATCGACTCCTGATTCTTGGTGTGGCTCTTGGCAGCAGGGGCCCCATTGACAGTGTTGATGGCGGCATTCGCCTCACTGACACCGTTGACCTGTGTGGCACCGTTGGTGGCAGAAGACTCGAGAGGCGATTCTGAGGCAGGATCAGACTCCTCCTCGGCATCCTCGACGATCGCTCCGCTCTTGGCGATTGCCTCGTTTTCGCGCTCGTCAAATTCAGCGCCCTTGAGGTTGACTGCAGGAAGGAACTCGCATTCGAACTCGAGCTGACCCTTGTAGATGCCGCGTCCGAGGTGGATCTTGTCTTTGTGCGATTGCTTGCCTGTACCGGCGTATTTGATGCGCGGGTCCGAGCCCGTCGCTTCGATGGCCAGCTGAGCGACGTCGATCTCGACGTTGCCGAGAGAACGATCCTTGCTGGTGTTCTGGTAGTCCATGACTTCGAGTGTGATCTTCTCGCGCAGAGTATGGACAGGCGCATAGAGGATCTCGTTCCATTCGGGGTTAAGGTTGTTATTGACGATGGTAGTTCCGTCGACTGCTTGGCCGCGGGCACGGACCTGAACGTAAGGGTCCGACTTGCCTCCAGTCATGCCCTCAACATTCTTGACGTCGGTGGCGCGCTTCATCCAGAACTTGACTGCACCAATCGCAGGAGTGTAGCCACTGCTGCCGTTCATGCTGCCCGACATCTGCACCGGCTTCCATTCAGCCGACATGCGCACTCGGCCAGCTTTGGAGTTCTTGAGCGGGAACCAGTCCTGCTGCTTCTCCTTGGCCGCCAGCAGGTCTTCGAGGCGGATGCTCACGTAAGCAACCACGGGATCAGCTCGCAGGTCGCGATCATCGAGGACCTCAACGGTAATGACGGCCTTCTTTCGGTCGGTGACGAGAAACTCGGTGGGCATTTCGAAGATTGGGTTTGTGGTGCGCTTGATGACATGCGTGTCTCTGACTTTCTGGCCATTGAGACGGATGCGGCCCTTGGGGCAGAGCTCACCACCAAAGCCGGAGCGCTTGTCGAGCTCCTTGGCCTGATGGAGGGAAAATCGAACTACACCAGAGCGAGTCTCTGGCAACGGCTTGGGCTGGCCATCCTCGTCTACCTCGGGCTTGATGACCGGATAGTAAGAAAGAGAGTACTGCACCTCGCCGCGCTCCTTGGCATCCAGGATGATGGGAGAGCTGAGATTCTCCTGCTCAGGATCTTCCATGAGCTCCTTGAGGTCGAAGGCGGCTTGGCCCAGGTTGGAGTCGGGGCGATGCTCGTTGTAGTCCATGATGGCCATGGTGAGCATCCCATTGAGATTGTTGAGCAGCACAAACTTGGTCTCCTTAAACTGCGGGTTGGCGGTGCTCTTCTTGGCTGACGTCTTGGCCAGGACTTCACGGTTGTCGATGGACAGCGTGACGTACGGGTCTGGGGTGCCGCCTCCAAGCTTGACTCCCTTCAGATTTCGTGCGGACCAGATATTGACCTGAAGTACACCCACAGCCGTGTCGAGTGGGGTGCCGGACATCATCTGCTCGAGGTTGATGGTGAACAGGTTGGGGTTGTACATCATGGGGCCGAGGTTGGCGTGGATCTGGCCCTGAATGAAGTCAGAGAGACCGGGTATGTTGCCAATGTCGAAGCCGAAAGTGTTGCCTCCAATGGGCTTGAGAACGTAGTCAATTTTGGGCTGCTCCATAAACGAGAGATCGACGAGCTGAACGTGCGGGAAGTTGCTCATTAGCTTCATACGGACGCGGATGTGACCGGTAAAGTTGATATCTTCAAGGAGAATGGGAAGACCTGCGCCGACGAATCCCTTTCCGATTCGAACCGTAAGCACGATCTTGGGATTGATCTTCTGGCTAGCCTGCTTGACAGTGAGATCAAGAACGTCGCTTGGTGTAAAGTTGAACTTCCAGTCCATCATGACAATGTCCTCGTCCGTGTTGGGGAAGGTACGGACAGAGTCGATGCGAGGCGCCTTGGTACCAAGCGTGAAGGTGGTCATTCGAATTGAATCGAGGAAAGATGGGCAATTCTGGACCAGGATCTGGTCGGCGATGCCGATGATGGTGGCCGAGAGCACGGGCTCATAGATGAGCCAGAAACGCGAGAGGAAGTGATTGATCCACTCGGCAGATTCGTGCTCCGAGATCATCTTCTTCTTGGCCATCTCGCGAGTGATGTCGTCTCGAGCGCGCTGTCGGGTGCGGCGCATGCTAGTGTTGTAGTACGTCGAGCAGAATGCACCAATCACCAAGAGCGAGCCAATACCTCCACCAAGGCGAGTGGCAAAGTAGGTAAAGAGGACGGCTAGCATGATGACGGCGCCATTGTAATAGAAGAAGCCGTAGAACTTCTCATCGATGAAGGTGCTGATTAGGTCGAGGTGGGATTCTTGCTCGGCACTCACAGCTTGATCAGGCTTGAGACCCCGTGCAGCACGGGCAGCGGCAACCCATCCAGCTACGGTACCAGGAGGTAGGTTGGTGGTTGGCTGTCCCACAGGAAGGGATCCAGGAGCGGCCTTCTCTTGTTCGTTGAGTTTGTCGACATCCTTCATGCTGAGAGTCGGATCCACCTTCTTGCCTCCGATATCGCTTGTGAGTCCGTGCCCACCATCTTGCTGAGAAGCAGCCGTCTTTGGCCTGAGTTTGTCCGCAGCTTTGGCAGCTTGAGCCGCCTTTTCTTGAGGTGTTGCGTTCTCATCGAATTCGAGGACTCGAGCGCCAGCAGCCTCGTTCTGCCTCAGGCGTGCGCTGACGGCTGCCTGCTCGGCGGCGTCCTGCGCTTGAGCTGCATTGATCTGCGCCTCTGTTGGTTCAGGCGCAGCTGTCGCAGGCACAGCGTGGTCCGTATGCTTTGGAAAAGACGCCATGGTGATGGACGCTTATCAGCACATAGAGGTTCGGTCGAGGACGAGATGATGATGATGCTGATAAGGAAGAAAGGCCTTTCGGGTCAACTTATCGCACAAGATCGGGTCAGGTCAAGCCAGGTCGGGTCAGGCCAGAGCAGCACTTCGGAAAGCGTGGTTCCAGTTTACGGCCGCCTTCAGCATGTTTGGTCTGCACCACGGCCATGCCGACTCGCTTGTCAGTCACGCAGACAGCAGGCGTGAGAAAATATCTCCGCTGAAAGCTTGCACCTGCCACGATGCATGGCCTGAGCACATCGGTGAAGCCGAGCAATCACCAGGGAAGAATTACGAGTATCCAACCGCTTAAATTTTACTCCCAGAGAGGGCAGAAATGCTGAGGCCTGCGGGTCGCGCATCTCAAACGCTCCCAGAGCAATTCGAAATCTGCATAGCCATCCAGCGAGGATTACAACCTCTCGAAATCACATGATAATAAACTGCTCCTGCAGCTGTCAAAACGGTATGCAGTAATGGAGTCGTCGTCACAGTCCGCCGTTGCTGGTGCTGGCACCAAACTTTTGCTTCCAACTGACCCCAGGACTGTACTGTACTGTTAGGACTGTTGACGAGGTTCATCTTTCCGCAGTCGGGCAACTTGGTCGTTTCGCTCGCGGTCACGGATTCAGAGGCACGTATAAGGTGACGGATGTTGTCGGCAGAAGATCCGGAGCGGATCTCAAACTGCATCAAACAAAAATTAAGCAGGCCTCCTCATTCAGTCGATCACGTTCTTGCGTTTTGGGAGCTTCACATACAGGAGAACGTCTGCCAGCACATGGAAGTCGATACTAGAATACTCGTCGTTCGAATGCAGCAAAGGAAAGCCGGTTGCGCGACACTGAGCAGCCTATACAGATGAGCGATCTGAGCAAATGCGACATATCGGGTGTCTCTTTACAAGAAAATCCAGACTCCCGATTTGAAAAGCTCCCGATCCAGAACGCTGTACAGCCGATACGTATATTCAGCCGGCTTAATCCTCCGGATTTTAACAACAGCAATGTCACCTTTATTCAACATCCTTTTGTCCTGCTCGGGCAGATCAGGAAAGTAACCTTTGACGTGCTCGGCATCGATCAAGCCGTAAAACATCCCTGGTGACTGAGCGTACTTCACACGCAGTCCCATCTCGGGCCACGACTGACTTTGTGCAAGGAGCTGTGTACCGGACAAGCGACTGGATGAAAGTTTGTCGGCCAGGTTCGCTGTGGCAGCTATGCGCAAAGTTTGTTTCCTCTTCTGCCCTCCGGGCATTGAAACCATGTACTGCGACGCGCCTTTGGCGTTTGGGTTCAAATATTTAGGCGATGACGGGAGGACAAATCTGTCGATTCGGTCTTGCACCGCTGTGCGGGTAGGCACATAGTTCTTCTTAGCTTCCACAGCTCCTTCAACATTCCATGTTTGGGCAGCGGTATCAGCAGCCGACTGGAGCGTTTGTCTGAACTGCGCCTGCTGTTGGACGACAGGCACGACATGAGCCAGTGCTTGTCGTTCCGCTAGCGTCAACGGTGTTTCTTCAAGCATTTTCTGCCACTGTCCAGGAGACAGTCGATCCCAAGATCCATCCGAAGAACTCGGTAAAGCTTGGTCAGGTTTGAAGGCGTACGGCTGAGCTGGCCAAAAGCTGTGCTCTGGGTTAAAATTTGAACTGGAAACGTGTCCCGGGTCCTGTTCCTGCGCACTGAAGCCAAGATCGTGCATCACTGCATCGTCTTGATCTATCTCGTGAGGCTGAATGGCATTCTGCCAGTGGTAAGCGTCCGTCTGCACAACTGCACCAGGTGCGCTATGCTCGCGATTCCAGGGATGAGAGGAAGAGAGTGGTTCCGCTGAATCGGGTGCAGTCCACTGAACAGGGTTCCAAGTATGGGCGAGTTGTTCTTGTTTGGCAGCAAGTGGAGCTTGGTATGCATTGTGCGGGTAATGCTGGGCAAATTCAGCTTGTACGGAAGGCAGGAAGTGGCCGGAATATGCGCCTGCATTGATGTCGCTCTCAATACCGTGGAAGAGGGGGTCCGAACCGACACCCGGCTGGGCTGTCGTGAAATGGTTCCAGGGGTGGTCGCCATAGACAGGAACGCTGTGCACCTGCAAGGCCAAGCCAAGCCAAGTGATCATGAGCAAAGCTTGGAAAGTCATGGTGGCTAAGTCAGCTACTTTGGGAGAGTGCATGCGATGGAAGGGAGAGTCTCTACTCGCTGATCGTATTTAGGCTTGTTGCTCATCTGTCATCCTAGCCCAAAATCAAGACCCGTCTTCGGAATGGCAATCACGCCGCTGTATAGTACAGTGCACCAGCTTTGCAGCACCGTTTCCTCCTCAGCTCGACTAGTTTCTGTTTGCTGTGATCTCGGCCAGCTCATTAGCCAGCACGTTGACAATCGAGTACCGCCATACCTCGGCTGTTGCTCCCACATCTGCTCCTTCTTCCCACGCCCTACTTCAACATATGATACCTTCTTGTTACATTCAATTAGACTCAAGAGCCGATACGAGGCCTTGAAAGTATAGGCGATTGGAAGTATTTCATTTGGTTTCCTTAATAGCTGTCGTACTTTCACTTTTTTGTTTCTGCTTCTCGAAACTGTGCACCTGTCGTTTGAGCCAAGCGAGCTTGTAGTGTGGAAAGCGTATGAAAATGTTGCCGAGGTGCTGCAGATTCAGCGGGTCGTGGTAGCAAGCCCGAGTGGGCAACAACCGAGCTCCTTGTGCCAGTATCAAGATCATGTTTCAAACGACCATTGGTTGTTCCACCTCAGTCTCTTCAGGGTGTAATGTTGTTATAGTATGTGATTGCGAATTCGAGCTTGCACCAAGCGGTATCATATGAAAATGACCGAGGATCGACCGTCGCCACGCTGTATCTGACGTATGTGCAACAGCGACAGGCTTCTAGCCACAGGCTGAACATGAAAGTCGCATGCATCGAAGGCAACCACCGTTTCATTTTTCTCAAGGCCGATCACGAAAGCAGCTCAGGCTCATTCCGTTTATGAATGCTGCCGCCCATAATGACATCCCCCCACTCACAACCCGAGTTCCGAAAATTGAAATTTTGAACCCTTTCTTCTTCCATTACATTTCATCTGCACATCCTCCCTCCATCCACACTTTGCAAGTTCGCTCGCCGTTATGTCAGATCGTTACCACGGCAGTGCATACAGAGGAGGTGGAGGTGGTGGCAATCGCCATCCTCGCTCAGACGACCGTCGCTATCCTCCGCCAAGCCGCAGTTACCATCAACCTTACCCACGCGACGATTACAGTGACTCTCGTGGAGCGCCATATGACCCTTACGCTCCCTCATCTTATTACGCAGACTCTCGCGGCGGTGCATATGTAGAACGACGGCCAAGAAGGGTGCACAAAGCAATTCCACCGCCAAGACCGTGGGATTACAGTAGGAGAGCGCCGCCAAGAAATGAGCACGAGCGAGCGCAGTTGGAACGTGAGAGGCTAGCATGGGAGGCGAAAGAGGAGGAGAGATATCGCCAGAGGATGGCGGAGAGGGATCGAGAGAGTGAGAGAGATCGAGAGCGTGGTGGGAATGGTGCACACGGTTGGGATAGAGATTTTGAAGAAGCGCGGATGTACCGTTCTGCTGGTGCCGAGGCGTATGATCGCGAAAGACCGAGATACGTAGGCTCGGGACCACCCAGCCGGCCACGCTCGAGGAGTCCCATAGGTGCAGACCCTCGATACGAAACGCGAGGCTCATGGGGTAGAACTTCCTTGGGATCTGCCGAGGGCAGAGAGCGCGAAGCAGCCACAACAGCTGGCACGGGTGCACCGTCCTCAGAACGAGAAGCGTATCCACCTCGACGCTCATCCCCGCCACCATCTTATACTCCCGCAGCGCCGTCTTTAGACACTTCCGAGGCTCCTCGTCAGCGATCCGAGTATCAAGAACGTGACACTCCTCATGGCCCATCATCCCGCGAAGCGGGATTCATCTCCACCCCGCCAACCGGTCCTCGAGCATCCCGTGGAGGCCCTCCCATCCCATCTCCCGCTTTGCGTGGTGGTCGCGAAAACTCCGGCTCTGTTGGTCCATACACGCCGAGCTCAGATGGCGGTGAAGCGAGCAACTTTTTCAGCCCCTCAACGGCACGGTTTTCACGTTCCGCACGCGAAGCCCCTTCTGGTCCCTACCGCGGTGGTCACCCTTCCTTTGGACGTGGAAGACGAGATACCAACCCTTATGAGACTGGCTACCCTGCAGCTGATGACGATGTAGGATACCGCGGCTATGGAGGTCACGCGGGTTCATCACCGCACGAAGCTTCTCCCTACTCCCCCTCGACCGCCACCACTCCTGGTGGTGCTCATCTTGCTGCTCCGCGTCTCTCCCGTACCTCGTCCTCACAGACGCCTACTGTGACGGCCAGTGGTTCCATTCTCACTGGATCGTCTTCGTTGGCATCTCCTTCAACACTTCAACCGAGCGTTTCCAAGGAAATTCACTTCTCCGCTGCATACAGACTCTGCCCGGATTTGGATAATGAGCTTCAAACTGTCGAAAGCCAACGCAACGCTTTCATCAGCAATTATGTTTTGGGTATTAAACGTACAGCTATTCGAAAGGCTAGGGTTGAATTGAAGGATGCAGAGATGGAATATGCAAATGCAAGTAACAAAAGGCAGGCGGTTGAGAAAATGTTGGATGTGGCAAAGGAAACAGCAGATGCGTATAGTTTGGAGGAAAATCGGAAAGAAGAGTTGGCAAGAGTCATGGATGCTCAACTTCAACAGTCTGTTGCACAAATCGCTCAACCTGTTCAATGATGAAATGTTTACTTTGGTTTCCCCCTACCCCCCCCCCCCCCCCCTACCTCCTTTTTTTTCGGTAGTGGTAGTTATACTCATGTCAAAAGCTTTTCAATCAGGGCACATGACACCTTTTTTTTTCCCTTATGGATTTCACAACACTTTCGCCCTGGCCAATGCGTTCCGTATCGCGTATCACATCCAAGAACGTTGGTCATTCCCAAAACAAACACGTCGTCCTAACAGTATATGTTAAGTGAGGCACATCCCAAAAGTTGCAAACGATCCAAATTGCCAACTATGATGTGTGTATGTGTGTGTGTGAATACATTAGATGAATCTCGAAAGGGTATAGACATTCTCTCCTTTTTTTTTAAGCCGGTGGTGCGCCCCTAAGAGTGCCAACTTCCTTATCAAAGTTCTTGGAGTGAAGGAGATGATGATGACGCTTTTCCACGTTCCATTTTGGAGCGGGAGCCTTGACTGCGTAACTCTTCGTCTCTCCACCACCCCTGACCTTCTCAACCCTGATATCAAACTCTAACTCGCCCGTGGTCTCGTGGTAATCTACTGAACACCAGTTACGCGCTCCGATAATATACTTGTCCTTCTGACTCTTACCGGCTAAATCCGTTTCGAAAAGAGGTACCATGGTCTCCTTTGTTCCACAGTAGAACAAGCTGCGGTGTTTCTTGCTTGCCAACTTGTTGAGCATCGAGATGACAGCCGGAGGAGGAGGGGTGTTGACAATGGCACTTGTGATGACAGCCAACGAGTATTTGGGGTCCAGAGATGGATCGTGCTGATGGTAACCAAAGAACACTCCCACACCGGCTGCGTGTACGTCACCAGAGATGTACGAGACACGCAGACGCTTCTCGAGCGAAACCTCCTGTACGCGCTCCACGAGCCAATTGCGTTCATGCTTGTGAGGTCCAGCACACCAGTGGTCTCCAAGATCATCAAGCAGCTCCACCTGACCATTGAAGTTGTTGGTAAAACCTGGAGAGAGACCCTTGGCAAGCAGGATCAAAGGGTTCATGGACGAAGAGAGGGTGCGCTCGAGGAAGACCATTCTTGGATAGGCAAGGGGAACGCCGAGGAGGATGATCAGATGTTCAACACCAGGAGGAAGCCTTCGAATGGCATCGAATAGACGCTGATAGGTTCCCTTGCTGCAAATTTGATCGATCTTTCGCTCGCTCCTGCAATCAGCCAGCAGAATCCACTGCTTGGGACCCAAATAGGAGAGCAGACTGTGATTCTTGAACGGGAGATAGACACCATCGCCGCCGATAATCATACTCTTGTTAGGATGACCCGTCTCACTGACTCCGTCCACTTCATCGTTGATAAAGAGCTGGAAGAGCAGGAAGAAGAAGTATCCTCTAGCGCCAACATGATTGAATACAGGAGCCCTCATGAGGTCATCTGGATAGGTGCCGAAGCCATCGATAAGATCGTGGTCGTCCAGCATGTTGATCATCGGAATCTGAGCGATTGTCTTGGCAAACGATCCGCCTCCGAACCACTCGCAGTAGTGGTTGAACATGTATCGGTCGATACAGGTCTTGATTCCATCCGTCAGGGGAAAAGCCATGCGTTTCTTAGAATCGGCTTGATTGTTCCAGTCCTGCATTTCGGGTTCTCTGACAAGCTTGTCGCAGTAAATCTGGTCGCCACCTCCAATGACAGCATGGTAGGGTTTGGCGGTGTGAGCCTTGAGCAGGTCATCCCAGAGAGGGTTAGGCCCGTTAAACTCAGATTCGTCAACAGAGGCGGAGAAGCCATTGCACGAGTGACCGGCCCATCGGAAATTTTGGGTGCTGGAAGGAACAAAGAAGGTGTGACCGGTCATGCCTTTGATGGCTTCAGATTGAGAGTCGGGGTGGGCTTCTCCATCGATAGAGTAGTGAACCGCAAGCTCGTGATCGGCGAGAGGAATTTCGATCTTGAAACGCCAGAAGGTGAAGGATCCTTCAGTGCCGTGATACTGGTACAGCTTGATTGCCTGGGAGGACTTGTGAGAATCGTCCTCAGAGACGGCAGTGGAACCATCGGCAGTGGCTGCAGAGACAGCAGATGCGTTCTGCCATCGAAGTTGGAGGGTTGGACTGATGGAGTAGTCACTGGTGGCGTCCTCGGTGACGATCATAGCATAAGCATGGTAGATAGACTGAGAGAGGTCGACCGAGTCATAACGGAGCATCGGGCCTGTCTTGACGTTGAGTGTCGTCATGTTGGCTAGTCTTAGACGGGCGTGAGGCTTGGAGGGTTTGGGTATAGACTGAGGCCGGGTGTGAAAGAGTGACGGTCGTCGGTGCTAGAAAAGAGAATTAGGACGGATCTAAGTGATGGCGGTAGGAAGGCAAGGAGCACAAGAACGAGCCAAGCCAAACTTGTTGCGGACGGGCGACGCTGTCGGCTGGACTTCCGATACGCAGATGCACTGTGGATCTATCACAGTGACACGGGAAGCGCAGGGATGCAGAGGCGGAATTGGCACGGTAAGAGTTGAGTGGAGGCTAGAGTGCAAGCAATCAAAAAGTAGAAATTGCAAAATCTGGCATGTGGAAAAGAGTCGTGCTGCTGCTTACGAGCGGATTCTAATGGGCAAGGCATTCCAGTTTTCGAGAGCTTTTCTGCACTCCCCTCCTAAGCGAATCGCAGGTAGTACATTTCAATGAATTTGGCTTACCTTGCTCAGCTTGTCTAGGGCAGAGCGGGAAAGCCGTACATTAATTTGCTGTACAGTATGAATGACTGTACAGCAACAGCTCCTTCTCGCTGTGACGCCCAATCTAGCATCATTGTGACCCAGCCAAGATCGGTTGAGCTGTTCCACAACAAAGGTGTGAGCAGGGAAATGCGAGATGCTCCAACTTGAACAATTCAGCTCGGACTTGTACATTGTCCACTAATTCCGCCCTTGCCCTCTATGGGACCTTGAGCCTACAATTTCTTCCACCACCATCGGCCCTCGATAGGAGAAGATAAGCGAGTGGAATCCGGGACAGGCACTGCTTGTTGTGTGGAATCTATGCAGGCTTCTGTTTTTATTCGTGATTTTCTTTTTGCCAAGCCGTCGTGGATGTTTGTTGTGGCGCCTAGCCGCTTTAGTGCGTTTGCGGTACCATGGATGTTGCTCTCTTGCACTTTCCGCGCGATGAGCACGGCGGTTGAATGCATTTCCCGATTTATTGATATTGGGTAATGCACCGGTTTTTCACGCGGATGCGTCACCTTGCGCGTCTCGGTGCATCGCTCGCGACGCGGAAAGTGAGAGGCGGACCCTTGTCATGAAAAAAGAAAAAAAAAAAAAAAAAAAAAACCAAGTTACGATCTGGATATCGCAGCAGCGAATTCCCTCGTCGCGCTCCACAGGAATCAAACCATCTCGCCAAGCATCCGGAAGACGTTTTCGAAAGTGTTGCTCATAACAGCTCCAAGAACCTCAACTCAGGCGATCCCTTTGGCCAGCCCGGCTGGTCGTTCTCTCTTGGCATTGCTTGTCGATTTGTTGGCATTCAACTCGAATCGGGAATTGTAGGATAATCATGACTGCAACAAAGGATGCCTTCGGGAAAGGGGAAAAAAGGAAGAGGGCACAAATGACAATGAATACAGCAATGAGAAAGTAGCGGAGAGCGTAAAGCAGAAGAAGGCGGTTTGCAAAAAGGCAAAAAGCCCGGATATCCTTGTGCCGGTATCGACAAAGCTACCGACGGAAAGAGTGAGATGCGCTCGGAGAACAAGCACATCCTCAAAAGTGTAGTGTACGTAAGATGATAGGGCACGAAGCTCGCATAGCAGCATGATGGCTTGCCATGTTCATCATCACAACGGGCTGAAGGCTTGCTGCTGCGATCAACTCAGCACCGCCCACGGCTGATCGGCATTGGCATCCGATCCAAACCCACCGCCCATGCTGGCGAAGTGGTCCAAGTCCCACCACTCGTCGCCTGAGCCTGCGATGATGCCCTGCGAACCAGGTCCGAGCTCAACCTGGGTGACCGCTGTTTCTTCCGGAGCTCTTCCTGTGTTGCTCTGGCCGGCTTCCTTGGCACTTTCGCTTGCCTCGATTCCCGAAGCGGCAGGGGCCATGGTCAAACCGATGCGATCAAGTCTCATTCTATGAACGAACGGGCTCTTGTCGAGATCAATCTCATCGCAGCTACTCATTTCCGCCGGACTCGTGCTCGACGGTCCGGCAGAGCCAAAATCCAGCCCGCTCCCTCCTAGCGATGCTGGCAACTTGGCTCGAAGTGAGTTCGATGTCGAGTTGGACGCTGTCGATGTGTTTGAGCTACCGCCCGGAAGTCGTGCGCTGGCAACCAGCTCAGGGGTCTCGACAGGTGGCTCGCTCTCGTGTGTCGATGCATTGAAGCCTTCTGAACCAAAAACGCCGCTCAGGTCGACCTCCGCATCAAATGCGTCTGGTCCAGCAGCCGATGCCTCGATGAAGTCGAACAGGTCAATGTCCAGACCGGCATCGGCGTCGGCGGAGGGCAGGGAATCTAGCGCACCGTCCATGAAGCTCGAGCCGTTGCCAGCGCTGTCTTGACCAGACATGAGACCCTTCGATGGAGCACTGACACCGTTCGAAGGCAAGCCCGAAAGCATCGAGTCCTGGCCCAAGAGCGACATGAGCGACTGCAAAGCCTTGGGATCCGAGCCGTTCTGCGCAGATGGTCCCGCGCTGGGCGCGCCAAGCAGCGAGTGGTCTCCAGGGACACCATTGGGATGGAGCCCACTGTTGACGTTGCCGGTGGCAAGCAACTCTTGCCATGTGGACTCGACAAGCCCTGCCGGGTCCCGTCCAGCCAGCTCTTGCTCCTTCTTGCGCTTCTCCTCAGCTTCCTGCTCTGCCTTGACATTGGCGCTGTCAACCTTGGCAGCGGCGGCAGCATTGCCAGCCGCGTCACCGTCAGCAGCACTGCCTGAGCCTTGCTCGCGGCGCTTGCGCTCGGCCTCAGCCATTTCGCGCTTGACTTCAGCCATAATGTCTGCACTAGTCTTGAACCTCTTGTCGGGCTCGCCCGTAGACGCTGTCGGGGTGCCAGCCGCACCTTTTCCTTTCTTGGCTGTTACCTTGGCACCCTTAGGCGCCTTGTCAGCCTTCTTACCGCCTTTAGCCGCTGGGGTCGAGCCTGCAGGCGTGGGTGTATCTTCAGGCTGGGCAGGCGATGGTGCCACCTTGGGCGACTCGTTTGCAGAAGGGCTCATAGCCTTGCCAGCTCCGGGAGCATTCTTTGCGCGCTTGTTCGGTGGTAGCTTGAGGTTTTCCGGCCGAAGCCCTCGCTTGATGCCATGCATAGCGGCGGCAGCATCAAACGTGCCATCGGCGTTTGTGCTCTGTGCAGGTTCAGCGGCCTGCGTCTGGTTGACAGGCGGCTCAGGAGGAGCTGCGGCCGCCAGTGCTGGAACGGGCGCTGGCTGTGTCGCATTTGCGGCCGGACCTTGTAGTACGTTCGATCCGGCAGCATTGGTACCCGCTGCCGCTGGTGCAGTGCCGTTCTGCGGAGCGGCGCGAGATTGTTCGCCAAGAGATGCGACGATTCGCTGTGCCAAATCCGGGTTGCTGGAACGAACAAAGCTGATACAACGGCTCATCTGCATCTTGAGCTTGTCCAGATCGGCCAAGCGGAGGATGCACTGCTTTTTGGGAAGCAAATCGTACTGGTCCTTGTACATGAACGCCATGATCTTGAGACGCTTAGCCGGTTCCAAGTTGCCATTCATCGCATAGAAAGCGGGCAATAGAGCAGTGACGGTCGCCTGGATCGGTGCCAGCTTCTGAACTTGATCCAGAATCTGGTCCCTCTCGTCGTCGGCAACGTTCTGTATGATGGGCAATCTTGGCCTTTGGGTTGCCAACTCCTGGTCAATCTTCTGCATGGCTGCCCGAGCTTGCTCAAGCTGTTCCGGGCTCACAGGAATGAAGCGAGCTTGCGACACGTTGGAGGGACGACCGACCATTTGCCCTTGCTGGCCCTGCTGTTGTGGCGTAGCGCCAGCAGTTGATGGCTGCTGAAGCTGCGAAGATTGGTTTTGCATTTGTGGCTGCTGCTGTTGTGATGTCGGCTGCTGCTGACCCTGAGCATTAGGTCCCATCTGAGCTTGAGTCTGGACCTGTTGGTTGACCTGTTGTCCAGGCATTCCGGCACCAAAATTGGCTGGCTGTGTCTGGTAAGGCTGAGCTGCCGAGGATTGTGGCACCGAGGATCGCTGCTGGTTTGGCCAGCCCATCTGTTGTTGCTGTGCACCAGGCTGCATCGGACCTTGCTGTTGTTGCTGTTGCGGCTGGTTGGGCTGATGCATGGCGTCCTGACCAGGCATGTTGTTTGGACCGGTTTGTTTGGCCTGAAAGCCCTGATTTATTTGCCGCTGCTGGTTCTGGAGCTGCTCCTGTCGCCAAGCGTTGAGCTGTTGACTGAGGAAGACCTTGTTGAACTGCTCCTGCGTCATACCAATCTTGGCGAGATGCTCAGCGCTGAGAGTTGGCGGCGGAGGGGGATTGAAGCCGGCGAGAGAAGGTTGTGGCTGACTGACGGCTTGCGGTGGGTTTTGCGCTTGCATCTGAGGCTGCTGCTGCTGCTGTTGTGGCTGATTGGGAGGCACCATCGAAGCTTGCTGGCCCTGCAGCTGATTAGGCTGTTGCTGGGGCTGCTGTGATTGCATTTGCGGCGTTGATGGAGGTCGAAACGATGGTGCCTGAGGGTTGGTTTGCGCTACATTCTGGTTCTGTCCGAGACCAGCGCCTGCCATGGACATCTGGTACTGGTGCTGCATAGCGCGCTGCCAAGTCTCTTCGAAGGGGGCAAGGTAGTTGCGGTACTCGGTGGCCAGCGCCTGACCAAGCGCTTGCGTCTGAGGAGAACCCAGAGGTGCGAGCTCCAAGGACATGGCAATAGCAGGCCACGCGCCCTTTTGGTGCGCACCTTCGCTGCCGCCGTGCGCCTGCACAATCTGGTAGAAGCGGTACAAGTCCAGCTCCCTTCCGCCGACTTTAGGCAGAGAGGTGATGGGAGTGCCTCGTTTCTTCATCAAATCGACAAGAGCCTTCATGAACTGCTCTGGACGCAGAGAGGGCACACCTTGCAAGCCAGACATGCCAGATTGTGCTCCCATGTTTACCGCGCCCATCTGGGGCGAAGGACGGACCTGAGGTTGTTGTTGTGGCGCTACCTGCTGCGCATTTTGGGTCTGTAGACCATTTTGGTTTAGCATGGGACTGCCGAACTGTCCTTGGGGCGGGCGAGCAGAGCCAGGTCGGTTTGGTGGTCGGATGACCGGGGAAGCTTGAGACTGTGCGGGAGTGCTGGAGCCGGTCATGGTGTTGCCCATCATGCCAACGCCCTGCTGCTGTTGCGGAGGCTGCTGAGGCTGTGGTGCCGGCTGTTGTGGCTGCTGCTGGTTGCTCTGCATCTGAATGGCTTGCGCGTTCTGATTCTGCTGGCCTTGCTGCATCAATGCTGCGAATTGCTGAGCGTTCTGAACGTTGAGACGCTGGAGCAACGCGGATTGCAGGCGCTTGGCCTCGGCGTGCTGCTGCTGGACAATCTGACGTTCCTCGACGCTCAGAGTCGAGTTGAGCTTGCTCTCGATATCGGTGACACGCTGATGCAAGAGACGCAGGAAGTTGAGCGGGTTTTGCTGGTTGCTGGTGCCAGCGGTCGGCTCTGGTCGAGCTGCCGGCGGCCTTTGTTGACCAGGCTGAGCTGGCTGCTGGGCCATCATCTGCGGAGGTTGCTGCGAATTTTGCTGGAGACCAGGCACTTGCTGGGGTGTCTGAGAACGCGCCATCTGCTGGCTCATCTGAGCCGTGCCCTGCAACGAGATTTGAGGCGAGGATTGCACCTGGTTGGTCTGCTGCGGCTGTTGTTGCTGGCCAGGAGCTGCAGGCTGCATAAAGCCTTGCGAGCCCATGGTGGGCGTTGACTGAGGACCACCGGGACGGATCTGCTGAAGGCCGGCCATCATCTGAGCTTGAGCCTGCATCTGAGGCGTCCTCTGCACGGCATTGGCAAAGCCTTGGCCGTTGGCGGGTGACATGTTCATCATAGGCTGTCCAGGTTGCAAAGGTCGTGCGCCAGCGTTCTGATTTTGCGATGCCTGCTGTTGGGCCTGCATCGCTTGCTGCCGTGTAATCAGTTGCCGCAGCTGTTGAATTGTGTGAAAAGGGTCAGAACGAAGGCGATAAGCGCAAGTCAGAAAATAGGTTCGTGAAACGGATGCTGATGCCACCCGATGGCCATGAACAGGAACTTACCTGGATCATCTGCTCTTGTGTGAGATTTCCCTTCTTTGCTTGCTCAATGGCATGCGAAAGCTGCGCAAATGTTGGCGTAGGCCCTGCAACACCGCCCATCTGGGGAGCAGCACTCATGCTGTGAGTTTGTTGAGGCTGCTGTTGGAGGTGAGCCGGCTGCGAGGTGGAAGCTTGTTGATGGCCCATCTGCGCTTGAAGCTGAGCATGCTGCTGTTGCTGCTGCGACTGCGGCTGCATCTGCTGCTGAGGTGTCTGGGCTTGGACCATAGGCTGAGGTCGCATCATCTGCATGAGCGGATTCTGATTGTTGGCCATCATGCCGTTAGCAAGCTGGGACTGCTGCTGGGCCATGAAAGCTTGAAGTTGCTGCTGATTGAAGCCAGCGGGCAAACCAAGCTGTGGCATCATGGGGTTGCGCTGCTGCATCGAGGGCTGCGTCCCGGGTGGAGGCTGAGGTTGTGGCTGCTGCTGCTGTGGCATCTGTACAGCTTGCTGCATCTGATTTTGTTGGCGCAGCATGTTGAGCTGCTGAGGAGTGAGATTGTTGAAGTTGAAAAACGCACCATTGTGCGACGGATCGAAGCCCGACATGGCTTCAACTTATCGTTGGAGTCTATACAGTGGTCAGCGACGGAGAGGAATCGCCGCCCAAGCGCTGCTCGAAGGTGTCCGATGTAGAGCGGAGGGGTCCGAGACTCTGCGAGCGTGCGCGTGCGTCGTACTCGGCTACGACGAGTGCGAGGCGAGAATGCTAGATACTGGTAACAGCTGTGGGAGGGATGGAAGCACCAAGAGCTGAAGAAGCTCGCTGGGCAGTGATGGAAGGATGACAGCGAGATGCTAAAAACCCAGCATTCAAAAAAAGAAGAGGCAGATGATGGACTTGATGATGGTGGTGGTGGTGGTGGTGGAGGGAGTGATGATGTAGGCGAATCTACGAGGCGATTGGTTGAAGGAAGAAGGGAGATGGTGGAAGCGCTTGGGATGATGCCGAGCGATCTGTGCGAACGACTGAGATGAAGTCGCACCAAAGATGATATGGAGGTGAAACAAAAAGAAATAAGGTACGGTGGGGAAGAGGCCGAATGAATGATGGCAGGGCGGTCAGAGGTATCGGTGACACAAAGACGTGTGGGCCACTCTAAACAGTCGAGTGCTTTGCAACAGGACGGAAGGCGCGTGGCGGAAAGAAAGGAATCTGCGAGGCTTGGGGTATAATTTGGCGTATGGTTGCACCAGCGCGATTCGACAGGTCACGAGCTGAGCGGACGGCTGTGACGCGGATTGTACGATGGAACTGCTCACAACGAGGACGGATGCTGCGTGGCTAGGAGGCTGTAGATGGTGGGCGATGTATGGACGAAGCTAGAGAAGCTCGTACGGATGGATGCGAAGATCGAGTCCGAGCACCAGAGACAAGACGTCAACGAACCGAACTGGCGGAAGCGAAACTGGCGAAGGGGGTGACAGCCGCAAAGGAAGGATAAATGGAAAGAAGAGCTCCAGTCGAAAGGAGGTCGACGACAGGGGCAGTGAGGGTGGTGAAGGTGATGACCAAGCTAGAGTGATGGCGACGAGCAACCAAGCCAAACACAAAACCGCAGAAACGTAGGGCGGCAAAGAAAGAGCGAGAAGACAAATATGGCGCGAGGGCGTGAGCAAAGGAAAACGGCAGTTGCGGACAGGGTCAGGCAACAAGCAAGCCCACAGAAAGGCAGAGAGAGAGAGAGAGAGAGACACGAGGCACAGAGCGAGACAGAATAATGTAGAGACATTTGCCTCGAGCGATGGACAGAAACGGGTAAGCAGCGGGCGGGGCTCACAAGCGGGATGCACGAAAAACGAGAGAAATGGGCGAAACCTGGAAAAAGGTCCAGGTCAGGGCCGTGGATTTTGCAGAGCCAGCTTGCGAGCTAAAGTACGGTGGAGCAGACACCATGAAACAGGCCAAGCGGACACAGCAGCAGTTTTCTGCTCCACAGATGCGGGAGGAATACATGCGAGTTCAGATTCTGTTCTTTCTTTATTTATTTATTTATTTATTTTCTTTCTTTTTGGTTTCCGTGAACACGAATTGGCTTGCTTTCTTCCACAGCTCGCTACGACTTGTCGTGTTCGTAGTGTGAAGCGTCGTCGTGCTCGTGGATCTCTCTATCTCTATGTTCCGATGCTGCATCTTTTTACAATTTCAAAATTTCAACTTTCGAATTTATATCCAAGATTCTCCAAATGAATACTGTGCTATAGAAGTAAGAGATGGACAGGAACCACATAAACTTTGAATTCGCCCTGATTTAATTGTTCAACAAATACACTAATAATTCTAAAGCAGGGCAAGGGTGATTAAGATGTGAAATTAAAATCAAAGGGCGTGCAAACCAATTCGAGCTCAAGTGCATTACGTTTTGGAATTGATTAAGTCAAAGTACTTTAAATTTACTCTACCGTTCTGTACTGTACAATATGCGGCGATTTTGGATCAACCTCGAGACTTGGCCCCACTGAAAGCGTTGCAGCAACAACCTGTACTTGAAAAACTTAAATTTTGTCTTCTCTCTCTTGGTTTCTGAGTCTAAGTACCTCAACCCTCGTAAAGCTGACTTTCTTCAGCCGCCATTCAAATTTGTCAAACCAAAAAAAAATGATTCTAGATCCGAAGTGCATGACAGCTTGATCTTGAATCTTTAGGCCACAAAAGACGACCTTCCAGTTCAAAGGTGCAGTGGTGCTTATCGGTATGCGAAGCCAGATCTGTGAGTACGTACTCTACTGCAGGTCTGACTAGATTGACTCCATGTCTGGGCTTTTCTGGCTGATCCGACGTGTCAACGTCCATCGTCATCGAAGAGCAACGCTCTTCAAGTGGTGGACATGTAGAGCAGGACAAGACTCACTTGCATCTTGAACGCAGTCGCGCTTGACCTTGTCTGCGACTCCAATATGATGCAGCAAACAAAAATCAGTCTCATGCACGTAAGGCCTTTTTTCATGCTATCGAAAAGTCGGGTTCAGCAACTTACTGCTACTGTACGACCATGCTTGCTGGAGAAAGATGACCAGGATGGGCCCCAGATTGTCATTGCCACCCTACTCTTACTCTTTAGAGAAGGCTGGTAGTGATGCAAGTCTCTGTACCATCCTGTGGCAACTGGAAAATCGGGTGGACCCTTGCTTCCAAATGGTTCTGATTATTAAGCTGAGCACAGCCGTAGTAGTATAGTAATTTAAAGTACAGAAATGTACCTTATACAATAAATTTACATTACAGTAAAAAAAAAATCGGCTGTGGAAACGCAAGAGGTATGCATGTTCGGGTCCTTCCCCTGTCGCCTAACCCCACACAAAACTTCTAACAGAAGCTCGGCACGGCGCATGTAAATATTATACAGCTATAGGCACAATCACCCATCAACCAAGCGAGGCGGTGAGAGGTGGTGAGAGGTGGTGGGACGTCCTCATCACTTTCAAGCCAACTAGAGTCTTTTCATCACCATACTCTGTCGGGAGCTAGCCACCAGACACCCACATAGACTGTCTTCTGCACGCAAAGAAACAGCTTGACCACTCAACAGCTTGTCAGAAAACTCAATCCCATCCTACCAAACAGAGGCAAACACGATGTCGGCGCCAACATCGATGTTAGCCCTTATTGAGTTACGACTTTAAGACGAACCTGCTTGACGGAACGATCAAGCGCCAAAAGTTTCGCAGCTCTTTGATCACCAATGGGCAGCTGAGTGCATCTCTTCATAGACCACTTCCAATCAACCCACCAACTAAGCTTGTTAGTGCAACATCGCTGTGGTCCTCGTCTCACATCTTCGCTTCCAATGCTGACAAAGTGCACGCACCTCGTGTGGCTCTCGACTTGTTGCGAGATTAAGTTTTCTGCTTCATCGTCATATGAAGCGACCCGACCGCATCATCTCCACATTCGCTCAGACATTCTCTGAGCATACGCAGGTGTCTCTATCGGATCCATCTTGTCTTCCTATGCCAATCAACACACCAATTCTAACAGCTCCTTCCAACGAACGCATATATATACTCTCTCGTTCCAGATCCCCTCCCCTGTCGCAGCCTCGTCGAACCCTGCCAAGATGTCAGTCAGCGATTTGTACATGTACAAGACTTGCCCTCCTGGCCTCACATCCATCAATGGCAGTGCTTGCAACTCAGCTACGTGCAATTCCACCTTTGTCGCCCCGGATGCACGTGTTGCCAAGCCTGCGTCAGATAAGCAATGCGCTTCGTGTGACGCTGGCTTTGGAGGTATCAATTGCAATATCTGTCAAACTCCCGACGCTTGCCAAACACGCAAGTCATCGCTTGGTCTGCGTACACCCGATTCCCTCTTCGGCAGCAACCAGACTCTTATCTGCCACAAGCAGCCTTCTGCAGTTCGTACCACTTACATTGACTGCAACGTCAGACAAGCTACCGTGAACGGCGTCTTTTCAGGAGAGATGCGTATGACACTTTCCAAAACCTACAAGCCCGATAGCTTTTCCGAGACCGGTCTCGCCAGCTGGCCCGCCGACGCCAACACTGCCCTCTCGCAGGTGTGGCTCGATGGTATCGAGCAATTCTACTGCCAAGCAGCTGGCTGTACCGCCAAAAATTCCACCTCGACCCTCGGTCCGCAAGGCGATGCTAGCCTCGGCAGTAGCCTTTGGACATGCACCTCGCTGCAATGCTACTGCATACCTGGCACCACCATGTGTGGGAATGGACAACTCGACCTCTCGCCCGTTATCAACAACCTCAACGGCACCCTCACCATGCCATGCGATTACGTGGATCCCACCAACGCCACCGCCACCTCGCACTGCGCGTTCCGAGGAGAGTTGCTCAACAACTTTCTCGGCCCAGATGGCCTTCCACTCGAGAGCTGCCAATTTGGATCCTGCATCACCCAGTCCGAGCTCGATGCCTTTTACGCCACCGGATACGGTCAAGGAGATAGCATAGACAGCGCTTCTTCCCTCAGCAACGCCGTCATTGTTGGTCTTGTCATTCTCGGCATCGCTGTAGTGGCCATTGCTGGCTTGCTCTTGCTTGGTCTCTGGCAGCAGATCAAGGCAAGGAAGATGCCCAAGGGTGCAGGACGAGGACCAGTCGGACTTCAATGGGAGCATCTGAACTACACCGTTCCGTCCAAGCTAGGTCTTCGCAGAAGAATGAGGAAATCGGAGAATGCTCACCTCGCACAAGTCACTCCCTCTTCTGACTTCGACGAGTCTGTCGCCCACCTCGACTCTGGCAAATACGATCTGCGCGTCGTTCGAAACAGCTCTGGTCGCATTGGTGCAGGCTGTATGGTCGCGGTACTTGGTCCTTCCGGTGCTGGTAAGACCAGTCTCGTCGAGCTTTTGGCTGGACGACACAAGGTTGGACGTGTTTCTGGCAACATCAGTGCCACCGAGGCTTTTGTCGAGCCAGGATTCGAAGCCGTTTCATCTCGCCGCGCTATCGGCTTTGTGGATCAAGAGGACGCTCTGCCTGCATTCTCGACCGTCCGCGAAGCGCTGCAGATGGCAGCCGACCTCTCGCTCCCCGACAATGTCTCAAAAGTCGAAAAGCATGAGATCGTCGCGAGCGTCATCCAGCAGCTTGGTCTTGAGCGAGTGGCGAACAAACGTATTGGCGACGCGAGCCGCCGTGGATTGTCTGGAGGTGAGAGGCGCAGGGTCTCGATCGGCTATGCGCTCGTCTCGCGACCTCGCTTGCTGATTGCGGATGAGCCCCTTTCCGGTCTCGATGCCTTCTCCGCGGCACGTGTCATTTCAGCATTCCGCCAGCTGGCTACCGGTCCGCGAGTGGGTGGTACTACGGTAATCGTGACAATTCACCAGCCGTCGTCGGAGATCTTCTACAGCTTTGATCAAGTCATGCTCATGTCGCAGGGTGCTGTCATCTACCATGGCTCACCCAGCGACTCGTTGGCTTGGTGCGAGAGGCAGGGAGAACAATGCCCCGTCGGTCACAATGTGGCGGATCATCTGCTCAAGATCGCTTCCTCTTCCGTCGTATTGATGCGCAGCAATGCCGTGGGTGAGAAGCCAGAGGATGAAGGGGTGGGCAAGCTCCGCTCGTCTGAAGGTGTTCGCAGCTGCGAGGTACCGCCTGTATCTGCTCTGCCAAGCAACGCTATCTCCGCCGGCTCTTCGTGGGAGAAGCGTGTCGCTGCCAAATCCATGGTCACCTTCATCACCCAGTTCTCAACCTTGTGTCGGCGCAACTTTATCACTGCTCGACGCGACCCCGCTGCAGCCCTCTCGCACATTGTCGGCTCTATCATCATCGGTCTTGTCGTCGGTGGCTGTTTCTACCAAGTCAAACTCACCATCGCAGGCTTCCAAAATCGGGTCGGGTCCATGTACTTTCTCTTTATCCTGCTCGCTTTTTCCGCACTCTCTTCGGCTACAGCTTTCACCAAAGCGCGGCCGCTCATGATGCGGGAGCGCGCAAACGGTCTCTACGGTCCTTTTGCCTGGCTCTTTAGCTACGTTGTCTATGATGCCGTTCTCTTGCGTATCATCCCTGCCATCCTGTTGAGTACGGCCGTGTACTGGATGGTGGGCATGGAACCCAAGGCAAACTACTTTTTGGAATTTGTACTCATCTCTATCCTCTTCCATCTGGGAATGGCGTTGCAGAATATGATTCTGGCCGCCGTCATCGAGGATCTGTCCATCTCCATCCTCATCGCGGGCATGTATATTCTGTTCAACATTGGCTTTGGAGGATTCTTGCTCAACTTGAACAATCTTCCTGGAGTGTTCCGATGGTTGCAGTGGATATGTCCGATGAAGTACGCTTTGGAGGCGGTGGCGAGCCACGAGCTCGATGGGTTGAAGTTGGTGGATACTGTAGGCGGCGTGAGTATCACGGCAAGCGTGTCCGTGTTCAGTGGCAATTTGTTCGCGTTCGAGAGCGACGCGTTTTACCGGGACTTGCTGGTGCTGTCACTCGGATTCGTGCTCGGAAATTTCGTCGCATTGGCTGTAGCTGTTGCTTGGAAAGTGCAGGAGAGAAGATAAGCATGTGTTCCAACATTATATCATCTGTGTTTTATTTTCTAGAAGCGAAATTGCTACTGTCTTTTGTACTGATGTGTCTGTCTAATGATTCACGCGGGATTTAGAGCCGATCGAGTCGCGGACATGCATTAATTGTTCTGCATTCGTTACAACGGAGCCATGATTCTGGCATGACATTGTGATGCTGCGATGATGATGGAATACAGTTTTTTTTTTTTTGAATAGTTGGGAACGGAAAGACTTAGATCTGAGGCTTCTGGACGGGTGCGTTGCCTTGGGAACCGGGGCCACCGCGAACGACGAACTCTGCAATGTATCGAAAGCATAAAGAAGCCATGAATGGCAAGATGAGCATCTCTGCGTTGAATGTGGTGAGAAAGGTAGTGAGATTTGTTGCTTACCCTTGGGATCCTTGCTAGCAACGCTTTCCCTGCCGGCAGCACCGGGGATTTGAGGCTCGCCCTGCTCGGCACGCTTGACATTCTCCTCTTGACGCTGAGTTTCCGAGTTGGGAACGCTGTCTTGGAAGGTCTTCTCCATTTTGATTAGTGACGGTGGGGGTATGGTGAGGTTGGTCAGTTGAAAGAATGGGTAATGTCGTGGTGGTGAAGAGGTGAAACGAATCAACGCTCGGAGTGGCCGGAGCTCATATACGAGGCTACGCTGGTCAACCGGCTGCAGGCTGCTATAGCACCAACGTCCATACGGAAGCGAGAAGAGAAACACATCATGACTCACTCACAAAATCTTTCCGCATAGCACACTGACATCAGCTGGCAGCAAGCGATGATCTCAAGTGCCCTGTCACGCGAGACACGTCTCTTTCGCCGCTCCGATTGGCAGGCGCAAGTGCGGTTGTTGTCGCTCTCAGATTCAGTACAGGGTACAAGCTGATCAAAAATCACGAATGCATCGGAAGCTGTGAGCCAATGTCGGAAACAAGGTGAGCATCACAACGCAGGGTGTCGGGTCGGCGCCACATGCGAAATTGACGTCAGTTGAAGGTTTGCGCCGTCCAAATGGCCATACTGAACAGCTTGCCATCTCAAGCCAGGGTCTAAGTTAATGGAGCAGCCGGACTGTCAGCACGCCGCTGCACGGTGAAATACAGTTCAGCGGTTGAGTGTGTCAAGTGAAGATCGGAAACGTCAAGGAAAGAGCAGCAGCCATGACCGGCGTTAGTTGACACGCATGCAGCGCTGATTCATCGCCGCGATGACCGACTTGGTGCATTGTGAGTTTAACCGAAGGCCAAAAATCATTTACGAGGACGGCAGCGAAGGTCTAACAAGAAAAGAGAATAGATACGAGAGACAAATTATACAGCCTGACATAAGCCATGCAAATCTCCGAGCCGCCTCTCCCGAAAATTTCGATTTCTCTGGCGTGAACTTTTTTTTTTTCCCTCTTTTTCCTTTTTCTCAACTTCTCCACCTTTCAAAGTCGAGAAGAAAAAAAAAAAAAAAAAAGTGGATTCCTCTTCAATTTCGGTGTTGGAAGAGCTCTCAACTCGATCTGGCATCGCTACTGTGTTGTTTCTCCACCATCCAACCTCTTCTGAGTGGTGAACCAGTTGGCATACGCTTTCATAGACCTGTTCACACCATGCCGGCCACACCGAAAAGCACACCCAAGAAGGCTTCGGCCGTATCCACTCTCGCTGGCTCGCCATCCACCACCACGTCCACACCGAATCGTATGACGCGTGCCCAAGCTCGAGCCTCGGGAATAAAGATCAAGACGCCCTCACCGCTCAAAAAAGGAACGACGATCTCTACTCCTAAGTCCACTCCTAAAAAATCTGCTCCTGAAGAGTCTGCATCTCCACCAAAGGCAAACAAGACCCCAGCCAAGACTGCTTCTCCCAAGATGGCTTCCCCTAAAACTGCATCCCAAAAGGCTGCAGCCAGCCCCAAGAAAGGCTCTTCCCCAACAAAGGCGCAAGAATCGCCAACCAAAGTTCCAGCGAGTCATGCAAAACTGACAAGAAAGCCAACGAGTGGCTTGGCCACTGCTCAGCCCATCGTTGCCGAATACTCTGAAGAGGAGCAAGAGGATGACGACGACGACCAAGTCAATGCGGAGGATGCAGTAGAGGAGGAAGAGGAGGAGGAGGATGAAGAGGAGGATGAGGAAAGCGATGTGGAAGAAGGTCAAGATGTTTCTGAAAAGGGCATGCAGCGGTTGATGGAGGCATTGGGTGACGATGGACTTGACGAGGTTGATATGGCTGCTCTTGACGAGTTGGCCGGGGACGAGGAGGAGGAGGAAGAGGAGGAGCAAGACATCAACGAAGAAGATGTTGATGCAGAAGAGTCTGATGAGGAAGATGCAGCGGAAGTTGAGGAGCAAGATGCAGACATTCCTCGGGTGATCCCCAACGCAAATGGAGACACCCTCGCAGCCTCGATTGCACGTTCCGGTCTCGCTGCAGCCATTGAGTCTGAAGACCAGGAGGACTCTTCCGAATCCGAAGAGGATCGAGAGGAAGACGACGAGGAGAACGTAATCGCTTATGAAGATCTTCCCGACGATATTGAGCTATCCGAGCAAGCCAAGGCATCCCGAGTGCAGCGCATCAAGATCAACAACGAAGCTGCGCTGCGTCGAATCTACTCCGATATGCGTCTTGACAATCCTTCGTCCTCGTCCAAGCTTCCCTGGATTGAAACTATGCGCGTCACTTACCCGAACTCGATCTCTTCCGAAGTCACGGATGTGGAAAATGACTTGGAGAGAGAGCTCGCTTTCTACAAACAGGCTTTGCACGCTGCTGTGGAAGGCAAGAAGCTCGTCGAGGCTTCTGGAACATTGTTCAGCCGACCAAGCGATTACTTTGCCGAGATGGTCAAGACTGACGAGCACATGGAGAGGATTCGACAGAAGCTGTTGGATGAGACTGCGGCGATCAAGGCGAGTGAAGCGGCCAAGAAGCAGCGCGAGTTGAAAAAGTTTGGTAAGAAGGTTCAGGTGGAGAAACTGCAAGAACGTATTCGAAACAAGAAGGAGATGAACGAACGTGTGAATTCTCTGAAGCGTAAGCACGGTGGTGCTAACGTTGGTGATGATACGGATGGGGACGATTTCGATGTTCGTGTGGAAGAAGCTATTGGCGAACGTCCTGCCAAGAAACAGGCGATGGAGGGTAAAGGTGGACGTAGTCCAACCAACAAGGCCAAGATGCCAAGGAACGCTAGGGATGCAAAGTATGGATTTGGAGGAAAGAAGAAATACTCCAAGTCCAACACGGCTGAATCCACCAATGACTTTAGAGTGGGTCCAACCCGTGGTGCTAGGGGTAGTAAGCCCAAGACGACAAGTGGCAAGGCTGGGTTTAGGCCAAAGCAGAAGAGTGGTGCGGCCAAGCGTCCTGGTAAGGCCAGGAGGGCGGGTCATTGATTGCACATAGAGAGTCCTTGCTTCAAAACGTATCATTCGACATGGATCAATATTCCAGGCTGCCTTACACAATTTCAATTGCATTTTTTTTTCTTATTTTTTTTTCCCTCTCGTTCGTACATGGCACACAAACCTTGAAAACTGTCTCAAGGAAAGAATTGGGAGCAGATCATATTGAATTGTTCATTCTAAAGAAAAAAAAAACTAAAAAAAAAAGAAAAATGTATTGACTGCCGGAAGTACAAATGCGTGATGGTAATGGAAGACAAGAAAATGGGAAGCAAGAGCTGTGGATAAGGTTAAGAAAAGAAGTGATCAAGTCAACATGGTATCTGCGTGGTTAAAAGAGATTATTATTGAGTAATGCTGTGAATTGTATGTGATGAAACGTGAACAATGATGATTAAGTACGGACGGAAAAAAAATTTTGGCGGGAAGGATGGAGGAATCAATCCTTAACAGCACTTGATTTAACCGCGGATCCACCAAAAAGTTTCTTCTTGCCCTTGATCTTGCCTGCGTTTGGACTGGGTGGTTGATCCATGTTATCATTCAAGCTTGCCCTTCTCAATGCGGCTGCGGCTGCAGAGATCTCTCTCTGATCAGCCACATCCGTCGCCTTACTGTTCCTCCTTGAAACATTGTGCGGGCTCAAAATCGGCTGTACGCCACTTGCGCCAGCTCCCGACAGTGGGATCGTCAAATCCTGACATGTTGGAGGAGCCAGTTCTGCACAAGCGACGTGAGTCTTGTAAGGACAGTCATCGCAGTCCATAAACGGTTTCCAACCAATGCGCTTTCCACACACCCAGCACTTGGCCAGCGCGTTGCTCAGCATAATTGCAGGAGGCAGCAGGCTGGGGTAAGACGAGACATGCTGGTGTGCGGTATTGCCAGCACAAGCTTGTGCTGCTGCGGTGACAGAGTTGGGACGACGAGTGCCGTTCTTGACCAGGGTGAAACGATGGCAGATGGGGACGGGTTCGACGATACCACTGCTGACCGAGGCGATGGTGGCGAGTGCGATGCTGGGATCGGGACGGTGAGTGCGTGCAGTCATGAACGATTGCGCGGCGCTCACATCAGCCGATTCACGCCTGGCTGGGATGAGCAACGGCGAATCGCCCTGCCTCAACGTTCTGATCGAGAGAGTACTTGCGCGATCAGCCGGCATCGCCAGTGGCGCGTGTCTTTGGGTCATCTTGCTGGATCGAACAACCGAAGTGCTATAATCGCTCTCTGCATACTCGGCATCCTCGAGCAAGCCGGACTCGGATTCGTGTCGAATGCGCTCAGCTGCTGCACCTGGCGAAGCAAGCCAGCTTCGATTGATGCTTGGTAGCGCTTCAGTGACATCTTGACTCCACCACGGATTACCGTGTCCACTGACCTTGAACGTGCTGCTTCCCTTAATACTACCGGGTGCCCTAGCATCATCCTGCTCTATCCCGATCTTGTCCAACGCTGCAAGAGCCTCTTCGATCTCATCGCCGCTATCGTCCGAGTTGGCGCCAGAGTGAGTGTGGGAATTGAGCTTAAGTGCACCGTTGAAGGAGGGGAGTCTTGGCGGGGCGGCACGTTTGAGCTTGGTACCCATGATTGAGTGGATGGTCGCTCCTCGAACACTACCAATGGCATAGCGGTTTTCTGCTTCTTCCCGCATAAGCACCTGACGTTCGATATCGCGAAGACGCGAAACAACTTGACGCATCTCTGGTCGGTCGCGAGGATCTTGCTCAACGCAGTCGAGGGCAAGTTGAATGAACTCTTCCGGACAACCATCCGATGCCATCTCGCGAACTTCGTCCGCGTCGAGGCCAAAGGTGGGCATGGTGCGTTTGAAAGTGTGAGAGTCTACAAGGTGACGCGAAGCGATTTCGGCAAAGATGACTCCAAGGGAGAAGATATCGGATGGTAGACTAAAGTCGACGCCGAGCAAAATTTCGGGCGACATGTAACCATCGGTACCGCAGTAACTGATCCTTCGCATCTCATCCTCGTTTCTGGCGGCGATACGTGCGAAACCAAAGTCGCAAACTTTGATGCGTTCGTTTGCGGTGATCAACAGGTTCTCCCCCTTGAGATCTCTGTGCATACAGTTGCGAGCATGGAGGTAAGCAAGAGCTCTAGCAATGTCCATAGCAAAGCTCATCCTGAGCCGCCACGGGAATGGTTTGCTATGATCTGCGATATAGCTGCGAACGTTGCCGCCGACAAATTCCGAAATAATGTAAATGCGACCGTCAGGGCCAGGAGATTTGGTGAGACCGATGTACTGAACAATGTTGGGATGTCGAGCTTCCTTCATGAGGACGCATTCTCGTTCAAAATACTTTTCGACATCGTAGGTGTTGTTGGGCAGAACTTCTTTGATGGCGACTTCGGTTCCAAGATACTCGCCTTTGAAGACGACACCGAATGATCCACCTCCGATGCGAACCCATTCACCACCATTTGGCCCGGAGAGATCGTTGAAGTTGATCACGTCAAATCTGTCCATGGTCGCGAATGATTGCAGTGCAATAGGTTATGGGAGGGGTTCTAGCCGCGATTTTGAAGCGGCGTGAATTGCGTTGACCTTGGATGATGTGGTTGGTGCAAGGTTGTTGACTGGGATGCGAGTATGCTGGGCCAAAAGGTGTTTGATCTGTAACAGGAGATGGATCGTGCGAGATTGTGGCGTTTGGGGGTGGTGATGGTAGAAAGCAAGGAGTTCAGAGGGAATGGTGAGCTTTGGAACTGAGAAAAGGTTGCGGCCAGCGTGGTATGTGAGTAAAAGCTAGAGGGAAAGCTAGGCGATGGGTCAAGCGCCTTGAAGCGCCGTATATGTAGTGTGAATGCGAGCAAAGTGGCTTACTCAGACGACAGTCGGCGACGTTTGCGACCTGAAAGATACCGGTTGGACCGGTAAGAAAGTGGGTACTTACCACTATGTGGGAATGGGCGCTAGATGCGGATAGAGCTCAGTGGCTTGTTGTGTTAATTGATGTCGGAGATTGACTTAAGGTTGTTTGTGTATGGTAGAGAGAGAGAAAAAAAGCGGGATGGATGATTGACGATACAAGTGAAATTGATGAAGGAGGAACGAATTCAAGCCGACGCTTGAAAGATGAAGAGGCAAGAGAAGGCTGGATAGAGGCAAGAAGAGCAAAGTAAGCTCTAGTAGGCAGGGTCCAATTCCAATGCGGACGCTGCGTCTGAATGAGCCGATTTTTAAAAATGCAAGAGCTTGTGAGCTGGCTTTAGTTGGTGTGACTGGAGAAGGAGGAGGAGGGCTTTACTTGAAGAGATGGGACCGGATGCGGATCGGCGTTATAAAAGAAGGAGTCAAGTAGAACGACAATCTAAGTTAGTGTTGGGCGGTGTTTGTCAGGGGTGAGCGAATACTTTCAACTGTCAAAAAAGCAAAGTGCGAACCAAAAAAGCAGAGCTGAAATTGAATTGGAAATTAGCAACAGACCACAAATAGCGGCAGGCCTTCGCGCTCCAATTGAGTTTGAAAATTAAATAAAAATGTACTACAGTATGCCACTATCTCGTGCAGGCGGACACCGAAAAAGTGTTTAAAATTTACGAAAAATCCAGACAGAAGCCCGAAGCGGATGAGACTTTTTTTTTTGATTCAAGAACAACTCTACTTGCTCTCTCTCTCTCTTTTAAGGGTTACCAAGATCGCCTCCGGCTCAAGTACTAGGTACTCACACATGACAATTCATGGTTCATTCATCGTCATGTACCGCCTCACCACGTGCAACGCAGAACGCCTATCTCGGTCGTCGTTCTCTGTTGTGTGCGAGAAGAGCGATTTGACTGAATTGCAAGTGGATCATGTAAAGGGTCCCAGATCTTGCAATTTGGACTCTCAGCGATTCGCCAAAGATGAGGCCCAGTGATTTGCTTGCAACGTCATGTACAGTATGAGGCTCGTGTATGGCTTATATAATTATAGTGCATTATTCCCACCAGTGAATCCTGACGCTGTTCGATGCCGGCGACTTTGGTCAGTGGCGCAATCAACACAACGGTGACCTTTTGCGAACCTCAAACAAGTCTAATTAGAGAGTGACAACGTCACCAAGATGAGTTTTATGAGTTTTATTTCATCCATGAATGGACTGGACTGATGTTGCCGAGATACGATGTTGCTTCCGATCGATGCTGGAAGCTTTATAGCTGGACAAGTGGGTAACGGTCCAATTGAACAGCTCGTCAACGCCCCTAACTCAGACGCACTACTGTGTGGTGAGCGAGGCCAACGTCACTCAGGGGTGAAAAGGGAAAAAGAACACCAATTTTCAGAACCCTGCAGATTCCGACATGTGTTATCTGAGCTCTGCCAAAGTGCGTGACTTGCCAAAGTGCGTGACTTACGTTGGAAGCGGCGCGGGAAGCTACAGTTAGTTAGTGCAGCATTTCTCAAATTTTGGAATTTTTGGCGGTCATGCTTCCACACACCAACACTTATTTACTGTACAGTGCGAAATGAGCTTGAGATCATGGCTCCTAAAGCGCTCATACATATTCAAGAGGATTCTCGTTTCTTAAGCACAACTTGACGGGTTCTGGTTTCAATTTTTCAATTTTTCAATTATTAATTATGAAATTTCACCTTCCCAATTCGGAAGTGTGTTTCAGGACGCGTTCTGAAGTCAGAAAGTGTTGTATTCAATGCTGTAGAAGTTACTCCTGACGCATCACCACAGCATAACAGTCTGGCAAAGTTCTATTCAGCATACGCATCAAGCACCAGCTTGTGCACAACACGAGTAGATACCACTGCTTAGGATGGCAAAGAGAAAGTCAGTCAAGAAGTTGGCTTTGGTCTTGGCTTTGGTCTTGGCTTTGTTCTTGAAAAGCCAGACTCCCTAGCTGCCATGAAATAGCGCTGCAGTACACCCCTATTCTGGTCGTCAGCCGCTGCCCACCATCATTTCACTGTGCTTTATCCTTCATCGCTCCTTTCATTTATCCCTCCTCTCGGATCCACTTGGCCCACGCTGCATCACCACGGTACAGCTCACCTCTTCTCTTTCTTGCTCCTACACTTACACAGTACAGTAGAGCCTAAGTCCACATACAACCAAATTTCAAGCTTAATCCACGCTTTGTGCTATTATCATACCTCGAAAGCACTCTTCGGATCAAGTTGCCGTACAACGGCTATTCACCACTGCCCCTCTACTACAGTGAATTGACTTCTTCACACTCAAACACTGGCTAGGTACGTGCTCGAAACCGACCCTTACTTTTCAGCCGAATCGCTCGATCAAAAGTACTACACTTTACAAGCCAAACTCCGCCCACCCTTGTACCTTGCACCCTTTTCCAACCATCTTCTAGCTCTTTCTCAACCTCATTCTTCGTCTGCATCCTTGTACTCACACCAGCATTGCTCCTGAGCTAACAAATCCAGTCACATTACCCAAACTGTACACCACCAAACCGCGTCCACCATAATTACCATTTCCCACAACCACCACCACCGCCACCACCACCAACGCGGCGTGCAGCCTCCGTCTCCACTTCATATTGGTGCATCTCACTTTCGAGCTCGTCTCGGCGAGCGCAGAGTTCATTTCGTTCATCTGCTACTTAGCCAAGATTAAATTCAGCCTCAACAGATGGTGACCTTGCTTCTCTCCCGGGCAACGTCGCGCCCTTCGCGATCTTCAATGCGCAACACCACATGGCTTTTCTTGGCACTACCGTTCATCGGTGCTGCTACTGCACAGACAGCGGTGGAGTCGCTTCCTGCAAGATGGGGTCAGGCATCAGCTCTGATCGATTCACTCTTCCTTGTACAAGGAGGCAAAACGCAGGGCTCCTCGGGTGGAGGATACACGTACAGTTCAGCTCCGAGCGATGCACACATGTACACCCTCGACCTATCATCAGCTTTCTCACTTTCTTCACCACCCTGGCAGTCTGTTCTTGCCACTTCGGATGCTCCGGCAGCATTAGCTGTCTCATTTCACACCATCTCACCTCTCAACAGCACATCATTGCTTCTCTTCGGCGGTGATGGCAGCCCCGAAGTACCCGTCCAGACTGGCAATGATTCGGCTTATATCGTTACCCTCGGTGGATCCACTTCCAACCGTACTGTAACCTACTCTCCAGTACCCTCCACATGGTCCCAACCCACGCGTCGTATCTATCACACCACCGAAAGCAACGCCCAAGGCTCAGTATACATCATTGGCGGCGAAAAAGCCGATGGCTCCGGCCTCATCTTTGACCAACAGTTCAATCTCGATACCACCTCATCTTCACCTACCTTCCAACTCGCTTCCATCACTCCACCCGGCAGCCTTGAAGGTTCTACTTCCACCCTGCTCAGCGATGGAACCCTCCTCGTCCTCGGGGGTGTTGATGCGACAGGTCAGCTACAGTCCATGCAAAATCTGTATGCATACTCGACTAAGTCGAGCACTTGGGCTCAAACCAGCACGCAAGCAGCACAGAATATGTCCACACGCGCGCCAGCGTTCCCCGCAGCCCGTCGAGGTCATGTTGCCGTCAGCCTGCCTAACCAAAGGGTGTTCATTCATGGTGGCGCAAGCGCGGATCTCTCCACTGTTTACAGTGATGCTTGGATCCTCGATTGGAGCGTCAATCCACCCGTGTGGACGTTAGTGAATGACACCGGGGGTCCTGGTCCCAGGTTTGCACACTCGGCGGTCGCATACGGCAGGCAAGTACTCATCTCTTTCGGATGGGCAGGAGCAAACGCTGCACCAACTGGGTTGCATATCTTTGATGCGTCAAACATGACCGCATCGACTTCTACCAAAGGCAGTTGGTCGGGTGGAAGCTGGTCAACCACAACCTACACTCCTGATCCCCAAGTGACTCGTTCCTCATCGTCCAGTACATCTAGCAGCTCTTCTTCCACTGGCAACGGATCCAGCACGAGTTCCGGCGGCAGTAGTACTTCTACATCTGACGACTCGAGCTCCAGCGACTCGAGCTCCAGCAACTCGAGTTCCGGCAACTCAAGCTCAGACGACTCCAACTCTGGCAGCACAGACGCATCTCCCAGCTTTCCTACCAGCACCTCTGTCCCCAACTCTGGCGACGATGGGAACGCAAACACCGACAGCAGTGGTGGCTCTAGCAATGGCGCGAAAGCAGGCGCCGCGGTAGGTGCGCTTCTCGGTGCCGGTCTTGTTGTTGGTGCCGGCTACGCCGCGTATCGCCATCGTTCGCTCGACAATTATCGTCGATATGGCGATGGTTCGGTAGGCTTGCTTGGCTTTGGATCCCGTCGCAATCCCGACGACGAGGATTACCTGATGGAGAAAGGATTCACACCAGACGAATACGATCGTCCATACCATCGTTCTGGCGGAGGTGCGCCCTTGACGGGCGGCGTGACGTTTGGCAGAAAGCGGGGAAGGAACGAAGCGGGTGTTTGGACTGCAGGCAACTTGGGTCATGCAATGGAAGGGAGTGGACCCCACTTTAGGGAGAGGATCGCGATTCTCGCTGGGAGGGGAAAGCGTGACACTCAGGTGGCGCCAAGGTTCGACATGCTCGCCGATGAAGGGGAGAGCGAGTTTCGCCCACATAATACACAAAGTCACAGCCATATGTACGATGATGAGGACGATCAAGCAGACCATACTCGCTGGCAAGACCGTCAATTGAGGCAACATTCGTATGCACATGTTGATCACGATGATCTTTCCTCCGGCGACATTGGTCGACTGCGGCACGAAAATGAGCAGATTGACATGCGCTCACCTTTCGACAATCGTCCAGAAGAACTCGCTCCTACCGGTTATGCGATCTTTGGTGCTTCGCAAGGGTATGGCAAACTTGCAGACCGAGAGACCGATGCGTTCTCAGATCGACACTCCATTTCTGCCCGGTCAGATCTCGAAACCCAAGAAGGACCCAGTTCGGGCCCATCAGTGCAAAGTCACAGCACAACATCCAAGAGTGACGCCGCTGTCAGCTTTTCCAAATCGTACGACATGCTTTCAGCAGGTGGAATTGTCTCGTTCTCTGATGCCTCGCATGGTCGACGATCTGGATTGGCCAACAATGGTATGAAACGCAGCTCTACTTGGTGGGTTCGATTCATGGGCAACTCTATCGAGCGTTCAGCTTCTGGACGATTCCTCTCTGGACCTAATGCTGGTATGCCGATTCGCGATCCTGCCCCACCACCGCAGGTGAGCGAGCTTCAGCCAATCACCGAATCGCCTCGATCGCGAAACGTTTCTGAAATCTTGCCACAGGATCTCTTTGTTGACTCTAGTCCAACTCACAAAAATGTAGGCATGGACGAGATGGGTCGCAGAGTAGCAACGCATCATGCCGATGGCGAAGAATATCGAAATCACGTACAACAGCAATCTCTCTCGAGCAACGGATCAGCGAGGACAGGCGCGAGTTCGCATTTCGAATCGCGATTGAGGGGGATGGACGTGATTCAGCGTGTGCGCACGGGTTCTAGCCGTAGAGCGCAGTCTACGAGGACGGGAAGCACGATGAGCGATACTGATTCTGAACCTGCGCTTTCGCGTGGGCCTACGCTGTTGCGACCGCGTAACGTGGTCAATTCCGAAACTTCGGAAGGAATAGGTCTGGAGCAAGAGACACCTGGTAGTGTAGTATGGAGGCCGGAAGACTGGGTTCACTCTATTGGACGTGGTGGATTGGAAGGAGTTGTAGAAGAGTCAGTCGACGATCTCAACACCAATGTTGTGAATGTTGCCGACAACGATTCACCCGCTGTATTCTCAAAACGTGAGAAGGGATATAGACAATCGAACGTGAGCGAGACCCCATCCATCACGCCACTGACGACCAAACGAGCTCGATTGAACCCAGTGATGGTGTCACCTCTCTTCCCCTCTCCATCGCACGTATCCACACCTTCCGCGCTGGTGGTGGCTGCACTTGGTAGCAGTGTCAAGGACAAGGTGCGCGCATTCGAGTCTCAGACGGGTAGCAACACCACCGAGTCGGTGTGTATTTCGGCCTGGACTGCGTCAATGTCTAATGCAAAATCTGCAACCATCCTTACCACGTCGAACGATCCTATGCCAAGAGTTGGAGAGGTTAGAATGGAAAGAATGACGAGTACAAGTGCTGCTTCGAGTATGACTACGAGCTCGGAAGCGAGGAGAGTTGGAAGGAAGGGTCATAAAGGCCAATTTTTGACACATGGATTGGTTCCCAAGGCACAACTGTTTGTTGCAAATCCTGATCATACCAAGTATTATACCAGTAGCAGTGATGGTTCGATTTTCAATCCCTAATACGCCAGTAGAACGAGCAAGAGAAGTGAGGAGAAGCATGTGCAACGTTCTAACGTGTTGCACATGATGGATGATGGACTTTTTTTTTTTTTTTTTGGTTTGATTTTCGATCGGTATTTGTCACCTACATTGCATATAGCATTCGACGATTCAAGTTGTCACATGAACGGACACTCTTTTAGTACAGAAAATAATGTATCATGATTTCAATAGTATAATTCAGTATACTCTCACTTTTTGATGGCTTCTTGAGCGTCGTGACATATCCGTATACCCGAAAAATGGAAACGCGGCTTATTCAGCTGTGATAACCATCCGACGATGACATGACAAGGCTCGTCTGCGAACACATGACTGCACATCCTAACCTTAACCACACAAACGCACACGAGGCCATATCAAGACGCACATTCAGTCAACCAGCAAATTTGGAGCACTCGATTTGAATAATAAAGTTGAGTTAAAGTTCGACTTTGATAACGTGCAAAACAGCCATCACTTTTTACATTTCCTCTTCTGTCCCAGGACAACTACTGTTGAAGGTAACTCGGCAACATCAAAGCGCTAGCGATGAGATTCACCGCTTCGGCATCAATGTCTTCGTTCTGGATGCTGAGAGGCCAAACGCTCTGGTCATGACCGAAGAACTCTGCTATAGCAAAGGACGATGTATCCAGTGTCGTTCCGGGCGTGTTTGGTGGATGGTATGGCGCCACCGCTCCTGTGTTTGGATTCGTTCCCGTGTTATGGGGAGCGTGGAGTGAAGCGTTTCTGCTGTGACTGTCCGAGTGGCGGCTAGGCGAGAGAGCGACGTTTGCGTGCGATTGCGATTGTGGGTGAAGATGCGAAGGTGTTGAAACGGAGAGCGGAGGCCTTCTGGCTGCCACGGGGGATGCTGATGGATACAAGTGGTATCCTGGAGCACCACCTCCCGCATACGGTGTGTGCCCGCTTTGTTGATGATGATGTGCAACAGGGTTACCGTTGTTTTCACCTTGATGCTCACTAGCCTCGATCTGTGGATCCCCGCCTCCAACACTGACCGGTGCATGGGAACTGCCAGATGGATCCCAAGTTTCCATTCGCCAACTGTCCATGAGCGCATCGATATCAAACGTCAACCCAGCACTGATACCCAATCCGAAAGGACTATCTCCACTGTGTGTACTGGCAAATTCGTCACTTCCGGTACCAGCCGTCAATATCCCACCGGTTCCGTCCATCGATTCGTTCAGAGCCATGGCGTCTGCTTTGGGTGTTGCCTGCAGCGATCTCTGCATCCTTTTCTTACTTCTGATACGACTCTTGGCCCACTTGAGCACCATCTCGATATCTCGGATCGGAGCCGATTGTGCATCCGCATCCGATGCTTGCGGGTCGATATCTCCACCGTTCCCAGCAGCCTCCTGTTCCAGCGCACGGAGTGGCCAAGAGGCGCCAGCCCAATATTGTTGCAATTTCTGCAAGATTCTTTGGCAGGCCCCGAGGTTGATTTCTGCATAAGACTTTGTAGAGACGAGGGCGCTGGTTCGCGATTGTGTTTGATGAGGTGCTCCACGGGAAGGAGGACGGGAAGGTGCTGGAGTTGTGCCGTGGCCCATGTTGCGGAGTGCTTCTCTCGCAGCTTCTCTCTCGGCCACAAAGGATCTTCCGGCAGGCAGCACCAGCTGGTCCAAGTACGGAGAAGCTGTAATGCAGCGGTCGTCAAAAGCATCTCCCAATGTCAAGATATCTGCGATAGTCCTGCTCGCCGCGGCACTGGCGGCTGGTGCAAAGCTTGGTAGCAACGGCGCCGAATCGACGGTGAACTTCTTCATCAGCGCCGGTCGATCCAGCAGTCCGATCGTACTCTGGAACAGCACGTGAAGGTAGACGAAGCCAGGGCTCTGATTGTGCGCTGCGCTCTTCTGGAACGTTTGCACGTTGAAATGCAGGTTTGCTGGCAGATCGCTGTAGCTCTGAGCGAGTTCGAACCACATCCTGGTAAGATCTCTCTTTGTCGTATTCGCCGACACAGAGTTCTCTTCCTTATCCCTCCTGTTCAACAACTCTCCCATGCGGCCTCTGAGCATAAGGATGCGAACGATATGTCCAAATACTACCGTCTCGTCCTTCATATCACTGCCTTCAGATAGCCTGGGCAGTTCAATGTCAATCTCGTTCTCGCGAATAGAGACGGGGCGACCAGTACCGAAAGTGGTGATGCGATCAAGACCAATGACGGCCCAAAACAAAAGCCGGGCTTTCTCTCGATGTTTCTCCGTCGGAATGCTTTGAATGGAAACTTCGTGTTGAAGGCCCAGATCCTGGGCCATGCGAAGAGCCATGCCAACGTACATCCACAATCCCGAATCGGAACCTGCGGCGAATTCGGCATAGCTGAGCAAAACAAGAGCTTCAATGACCTCGATGGAGGGGAAGGAGAGAAGGGGGATGATGAGGATCTTGGACATTTCGCTGAAGGGATCACCTGATGATTTGCGAGGGACTTTTCGCAGCTCGGAACGGTTCGAGAAACGCGCTGCTACCGCACAAACTGCATTTGCCAGAATAGCTGGCATGGATCCATTCTCGACACCGTTTTTGAGCTCGTCATCTTCCATCCAAGGGCACCAGGAGGGCTTGAAATGGGTGAGGAAGAGCGAAACCAGGTGCTCGAGGATGTCCTTTCGAGGGTATCTCGGGCGATTGATCTCGAAAAGCTCGCGAGTAACCGATGAGGACGCTTTGTTGTCGAAGCGAGGACTGTGGCTCGAAATACGCGCTGGATGTGGTGAGAGCACCGAGTCGTCCAATGGCTTGCCTGGCGTGCGTCTCTCGTCGTCATCTCGGATGGTGAAGCCAAAGCTGGATCCGGAGTCTACAGCGTCGCTGGATTCTAGAGCTGGTACAAGCTCGTCAGTCCCAGGCACTTCGGAATCCTGCAAAACACCAACCTTGATCTTCCTGTAGCCTGGCGTATTGGCGGTAGTACCGAACCATCGGAAGAATGGTAGAACAATCTTGGGACGTGGCTGAGCGACAGGGATTTCCTCGACCGCCGCTTCCTCAAACTCGGCGCCTGATCTTGTTAGTCCACTGCGTTGCCACCTTTCAATACCATCCCGAAGCTCATTTGAACCGCCACGAGGAGGCGAGCCGATTTCTGGACGTGAGGTCCGATGTTCCATGAGAGCTCGATCTGGTTCTTCGAACTTGTGGACAGACGCTGGGTCAGAAGGATGGCCATAATACTCCAGAGACATTGGGTCGATAGGCTGGCTCGCTTCTCTGCGACGACGAGGAGCAGACATTTTACGTCGTGAATGGTATCTATCCACTGGTGCAGGATTGAGCGGCTTGGGCGCAGCATACGTCGTAGCAGAGCGACCGGATCTGTTGGAGAAAAGGCTGCCATCGCTGGGCGAGTGCTGCTGCAAGAAGAATGAAGGCCCTCCTGGACTTGCGCCCGGGGCCGAGTCGACTGCAACAGGATGACCATAGTAGGAAGGGTCGTGGGAGAGTGCAAAAGCTTCGACGGGTGGACCGTGTGGATCGGTGACGGTTGGGTGGCTGAACCTGTGCTTGGAATAACTAGTGGCTAATGGACCGGACTGCGAAAAGTCTCTGTCGAAGGACTCTGGGTGCGTCGAAGCAGTGTCTGATCGACGTCGGGATGTTGTAGAAGAAGACTTCCTCGGGATTTGCGCGTGGGGACTCTTGAGCGGTGAGTCCATTATTGAGAACGAAGAGGCGGACGCTGATATCTTCATTGGCGTTGATGTGACTGGAACGGGCAAAGGTGCAGCAAGGTTGGTTGGGTTGGCAAAGGATCGAAAGACAGCTTTCGCCTTTTGCTTTCCCGTTGAAGACGTCGCCACAGTCAAGGCGACGGGATCTTCCGTCTTGGTTTCGCTAGATTCGCCATCTTCTTCCGACTTTTTGCGTTTAGGTGGTCTGGGCCTTGATGCCTCATGAGCGTCATCGTGTGACTTGCGAGACGCATTTTTGGAGCCTTTTTTGGATGCAATAGTCCTCGCATTGGCACTGGGAGGACCACAATGAGCGAAGCGAGCGGCTCTGAGTGCAGGTGCAAGATCATCGACTCGAAAGAGACATTGCTTTCCGGATGCGAGGCAGTTTTGGCATACTGGAGCGTCGGGCGAGAGAAGGCAACGAACCTTCTTGGCTCTGCAGGCCTCGCAAGCACTGACAGGACGAGTGCGCTTTTTGGGCTCAGAGCCCGAGGCGGACGCATCCGACTTTCTGCTTCTGGTGTTGAAGTTGCAAGATGGAAGCTCTTGGGCTGGGGTGGATGGACCGGCGGATGCGACCGAAGCCAAAGTCTCAGCGGCAGCCATCATAGCCGAAGAAGCCATGGTGGTAGCAAGCTAATTGAGAGAATCGTCGAAGTTCCTATATTGTCAACAAGCAATATCGAAGAGACTGAACGCAGCTGATCAAAGTTTCAGAGTCATTGCTGGCACGAGCTTTTGGAAGAGAGACGACGCAGAGGCTGCCGAGTTTGATTAAGCTGTCGGACTGAATTGCGCTGAGTGAGCCAGGATGTTTCGATGCGCAGTCGATGAAAGGCGGCAGTATCAAGCTGCTGACGGCAACTGTTCGAAATGAGGTTGAGGCATGCGGATAAAGAATTGTCTCTCAACACCTGGTTTAGCGGCTGTATGTGTGGTGACGAGTAGTGACTTTGGGGCGCGTTGAGCGTATGACGTTGCGGAAGTTGAGCGATTTGAGACGTGCTATTGCGGTGTTGAAGGCGTGAGTTTCGGCGTGCGTCCGTTTTTCTTGAAAGACTTGATGAAAAGTTGAGCTTGTGTAATGTATGTCAGTGGGAGCGACGACGGGGGCAAGCCGAGAATCACACTTGTGAGCGTGGTAAATCAGATCGCCATGAAATGAAGATGGGAGGACGTCGCGTGGATGGCGGCTTGAGGCGGTGACAGTACGGTGCACGGTGCGGAGACAAGTCGATGTCGCGGAAGTAGCATCAAACGGCGTTAATTCTGTTGTCGCGAGACGGCGTGGGCCGAAGAGGCGTTATGGCGGGTGGCGAGGAGAAGGAATTAGGAGGAAAGTAAGCTGCGTCCACTCTCAAGGCAAATCGGCGAGGGTCGATTGAAGGTGGGGTTTGACGGAAAAAAGGTCGGGGGCAAAGCGATGGTGGGACGTGGTCTCTGTACCGACCATCTTGCACTCTGCTGTATGGACCATGCACAAACCGGTGCGCATGCATGACAGGTTTTTTTTGTGGTTTGCTCCTTTAGTGCTCTTTGTTTCTTTCGTTCGACTCTCGTTCCGCCTCTCGAAGCTGCTTGAATTTGAACCCACGGCAGTTACCTTGTACTCGTACATCTCTCATACAATAGCATCACTTTGCCATTCACAATCCCATTGACGAGGATCCGAAGAGGTCATCTGGGTGGAACCGCAAGCTTAAGGCCTAAGACAGTCGGCAGTGCCGGTGCTGAAAAAATGCTCATTTCAAAGCAGCTTTTCGCCGTCATGATTAACCGAGCAGAGTCCCTCCGCATCCAGGAGGCAAAGCAGCCGTGAGAGCCGAGCGAGCATCCAAGCGGGGATCCACGTTTACGGAGTACCCGAGTCGGAGGAACCAAATAAAATAAATTATTTTTTTAAATGATCAAGCGCCGAGTGCGATACGCTGACATAGAAGAAGAAGAAAAAAAGAAGAAAAAAAAAGCATGCGGTTGAGACGTTACCTCTTTCTGTCAATCAGTCAACGTCGACTAAGTCAGTCAATGTGGTTCTCGGATTGATCGCATCCGAGGACTCACCTGCAGCACATACAACGAGTCATCACAAGATACTTTTTGTGTGCAGCAGCCCCCACACTGCGAAGGGCAAAATTCTGAATGCTACGGATGCGCTTTCCTGTCACTGCGGCCGTCAACCTTTTCCTTTTTGTTCAAATAATACGCTCGATTCTCTGACTACCAGTCTTTATCCTGTCAGCTCTGCTCTTCAGTTACCTCGGATGTCAGCCCTTGTTTGGTCGCTGGGTCCTATCAAGTGGCTTCTCAGTCGTGCCATTCGTAAAGCGATGGAAGAGAGAAAGCAAGCAAGGGCTGAAAAACAGAGACGAAAGAGATTTCCGAAAACGCGCTTCGCATACTGCCCGCTCTCTCGCCCCCCCACGACTGCTGCCGAGCCTGCACTCTATTATTCTCCGCAGCTTAACTTAGCTCTTCTTGAACCCTTTTTACCTGCCCCTCTGTGCAATACAGAGAGATTACCGATGTCACACAACCTCAAGCTCGCCATACACAGCAATCTCGCTCCCTCTTCAGTCCATAGATACGGTAACCGTATCCTTCTCCCTGCTCTCCGCTCACCATGCGCGCTATTATGTTTCGACGACACCTTTTGCCACGCTTCCTCCCCGCTCACACTCGAATACACCGGCAACGGTTCGAATCTCGCTTTCATTGTCCCCTAAATACACCATACACTCGACACTGCCGCCGTGCACTACTCAGCCACATTCAGCCGCATCTTCTCGGAACACCTTCAAAATGCGTCGTACCTGTTGGAGCACCAAGCACAATCTTCGGTTCACTTTGACATGTCTTTCGTTACATGATATTGCAGCTCTATCTTTGCAGCGGGGCGTATGAAGCGCTGACAAGGCCTATCGTCTTGAGTACGTTCCCCATCTTCTGGAACAGTTGGGTGCTGCTGATCTTCGGTGACAATGAATGCTGGTCCCGTCGGCGCTCAGATCTAGACTTCCAACGCCACACCAGTAGTCTCTTTACAAGAGCTTACTCTGGCAACACCAAGCTGGATTGAAGACATCGGGCCCTTTGTGCTCCACCTTGCTATCCTCATTGACACTTTCGCCACTGTTCTCTGCTTTGTCCGCCTTCTCTGTTTTCTTCACTTTTGCTTTTCTTGGCAGAGGGGGGACGCGCTCCGTGATGCGTGGCTCGTCACGCGCTCGACCGTTGTTCGTGCCTCTCGTCCAGTCCGAGCACGTCTTGGTAACCGTATCATCCCTCAGTGGTTCAAGCGTTGGATCGAAGCCAGCGCTTCCGCCGCTGGCATGATGCTGTTGGACAGGCCTTCATCAAATGTGTGAACATGATCACAGCCAGCCTCCGAACCTTCCACTACCGTGCTAGGCCCACCAGTCATCGTCTCTTGATGCTCAACGCGTGATCCCCGTTCCTCCCTTCACCGCTCTCGACAACCTGCCTCGACGACGACGAATATGTGTGTCGCATCCTATTGACATCAGTTCGTCCTCTCTTCGGCGGCGACTCGACATTGCCGCCCTCGAACCCGTTTTTTGAGGCGTTTGGCCACAAATTGCGAGGTTCGGGGCGAGACCTGGCATGCTGTTGCTGAAAATGATGACCTCTGAAAGCACATGTGTTGCCTTGAAAGTTGGGACAATCTGCTACCACAAGCAGACAGTGATTTCGACCCCATTGAGATTTAAATAAAAGAGTCAGCAAACATCATCCCGTCAGCCTGTAGCACCGCAGCAAGTGTCTTACTTACCAAGAATGGAGTCCGGCGGCATTGAGGTGATCCAAAATTTGGGGTAGGATTGTAATGCCCTCAAAGCACTGGCCGCGTACGAAGGTATTGCTCGTGCAAAATCTTGTGGCATCATTGACATAGCGCCTTGGAAGCATCCTGCTATCGGCAACGCAGCTGCTTGCGGCTCTTTTGCAACCGGATCCATGGTTGCAAAGTTCGCAGCTTCCCCTGGAAAGCTCCCAGTATGAGCTGCAAGGCAACTTCCGGTAGAAGCGACCTCAGACGAGGTGGTGGCTCTCATCATCGATCCTTGATACGTATGGCTTTGCCGACCAATCTGGATCGGCCCAATATAATAGCTCCTGTTGTGTGCTGCGACGCATGTGTATAATCGAAAGTCGGTGAATGCTCGACAGTCTTGAGGCCGTGGCTTGTAAAGGGAGAGGACGCGTCCGCCAATTGAGACAAGCAAGGCGTTCGAGTAGAGCTCGGGACCACCATAGCTTGCGCGAGGTTACGAGCGCCTTTATCAACTGTGATCGTATTAGATGGACATGGGGATTGTGAGCTCATTCTGGGAAGGCCAGCATCGAAAGCGAAAGACACGTCCGGCTGAACATAGAGGCTCTCGAAACGCGCGCGCAGCTGGCCGAGCAGAACAATGACATGGTTTGCCCTTTTCCCCTGCTTCAGGACGTTGTCAAAAGAATCCGATAAAGAGCACAAGATTCCCATGAGGTTACCTTTTCTTTCATCCACCAGCTTTCGAGCTCCGTCCGACAACACCAAGTTATGAGACTCTTTCGTAGTTAGCACTTGCAGACCAAACATGTGCGCAATCAGATTCTCGAATACGCCGGCGACGCTTTCGATCATGGTGTACACAATCGCAGACTCGTCAACAGCTTCAGTGAGCGTTGCTGTGCGTCTCCAAGACCCTACTTCCATAGCCGTTCACAACGCACTCGTAGTGATCCTCATGCGGTTTCAGCTCTTGCATTTTGAAAAGCAAACCCCAGGCGAACGTCCCCCATGCTGATGCACGTCTGTGATACGAGTAAGAGAAAGCAGAAGATTCGATAGGTCAGAAAACAGTCATTCAGGTGAACGGTGCTGGAGCGTCTGCGTCAGACTCACCTCACGAAGCCCTGTGTTAGCTCGTGCCATGCCAAAAGCATAGTCACTTGTGCATAAATGTGCAGTGCTGATGACTCGAGTCCACTGAGTTTCGTAGACTGCAGCGCCGTGGTCATCCGACATTTCAGCTCGATAATCTCGGGCGACTGTCCGTGGTGGACTGGTGCCATTGAACTGCCCTGGCTCTCCTTGAGCCTTACCCCAGACAGAAGGATAGCATTGTTGAGCATCTTGTTCTGCTTGCCATCTTCCACACCGGCTAGAAAGAGGGCTCTACTGACGATGAGAGATAAGAAGGGGTGGTATGCATATGCGAGATCGTATACTTCCGGATGGCGCAGGAGTTCCGACTCGCTGTAACTGGACACCGCCAAATGTCTTCAGCTGGTACAATCATCAAACCAAGCCAGTTCCTCCTGACGAAGGGGCAGGGTTGCCTTGGGGACTTGAAGGCGATTTCCGAAAGGAAGCGACTTGATCGCAAGTGCATCTACTGTGAAAGTTAGAATCCTCGAGAGCCCATGCCGATAGTCGACGCGCGGTACCTTGTCAGGCTCGCTGTTCGACCACAGTCAGGTTTTTGGGCACCACAGCATATGGAAGAGCTGTTTGATCTCGTCAGAGATAGTCAGACTGACTTGAGTGCCAGGGAGAGGCACGCCACCTGGCAGGCAAGTTGCACCTTCAAGATCGTAGGTTGCTATGCTCGCAATCCGTGCGCCGCTTTCGTAAACACCTGAACCGGAGAAACGTTGAAGGATACTCAGCTAGGAGACATGCTGAGGAATGGAGGCATTTACGCTCACTCACAAATTTTGTTCTTATCGGTGCAGGTCTGACAGGATGGCTTGTGCTATTGGAGCGAGCTAAGGTCAGTATACAGTCAAAGACACATACGGAGCCAATCATTACTTACACCCGAGCACCTGCAGTCCGTATCAGAGCGCGATTGATATGGAGCAAGAAGAGCTTTGTCAGCATGGGCTCGGATCGGAGCGCATCAGGCTCTCGTGCTATCGCTGCTGCGATCGTACGTGGATTCGAGCCACTTGCCTCGTCTTCCTCTGCCGGCTAAGAAGGGAACATCGGAAACAAGGTCAGTCTTCATCCAACCTTGTTGCACAGCTCGCAGATTGGTTTGTAACCACGTACCAAAAGTTGCATGACCGTCGCAATTCACTTGCCGATGCCTTTATGCTGCTCATATCTGAGGATCGCAGGGAGGTGGGAAAGAAGTGAGGCTGACGCCAAAGATTTCAGTAGTAGCGACAGGAGATTCTCGACGTTGCACGAAGACAGGGGTAAGCGTTGTGGCTGCCTGATATTTCGGCCAAGGTGGTGTTCCCATCGAGGACACTCCGTAGGTTTTGCACTTCACCTTTGTTTGCATAGAGCATAAGGACAGTGAATGTGTATCGCTATGCATGCAGCGACAAGTTCGAAAAGAAGCATCAAAGGGTCTTAGATGACAAGGCCGTGTCTACTGTGTGAACTCTAAAAGGGCGCAGAGAGCATTGATCGCGAGGAGCAGACTGCGTTCCGGCTGGCAAGGCGAACCTAGAGGAATTACAAATATAGTAGGCTGCATGGTTGGACGCATGTGATGATTAGGGTTCAAGACGGTCACAGATAATCTTGGCCGACAAGCTCGAGCAGATCGATTCCAATGCTGGAAACAGCCAGATTCTGAGTTCACAGGGCCGATCCAGCCAGGATAAGGGAAGGAAGACGAAAGCAATGGCTGATAGGGAAACTTCGCAATATGTGTATCCAGGTCTCCATTGTGTAGGGCGCAATGTTGCATTCATTACATGGGGTTGGGTTCTAGACAAGCGTTGGGTGCCTAAACTTTGTCGATCTTGCCCTGATTCTTGGCCGCGAGATCTTTAGCCCAGTCGCGGAGGATGATCTGAAGAAGGGCAAAGAAAGGGCAAAGATCGAAAGAAAAGGTCGGACAGGAAGGGTGTAGGACACGGCCAAGTTTTGTGCAAGACCAGAAAATAAGTTTGGAAGACCAGCCACGCCGAGGATGAAGGACACGACAAACCGAAAGGCAAGCCAAGGGAGGCATTCGGGCGTCAGTACCGTTTCGTCACCTTGACGACTCATCTTGGCCTGACTTCTCTGCAGTCACCCAATCACATCAGAGTACGAACCTTTTGGATTTTGCCAGAAGCGGTCTTTGGGAACTCGGCGGCGACACCATCTTCACCAAGGAACCAGACCCAATCTGGAGCACTCTGTCCACCTACGTGCTTCTTGACATAAGCACGGATATCTGCTGGTGTAACGTGTGCCTCTGCGTGCGACCTGGCGACGAATACACCCACGGCCTGTGACGGAAAGGACAGAGAGATGATTTGTGACAATCGTAGAATGCGAGCTTTTCGTGTCAGTACCCAAGCTATGAAGACAACAGCGCCTGTGCATGGATCGCAGCAACCCGAATGCTTTGATGTCGCTGTCTCTGCGCAGCGTTCGAGCTCGAAATGGATCGCTCTCTCGCAACTTACCTCCCCATACTTGTCGTCAGGCACTGCGATTACAGCGTTGGTGGCAATACCCTCCATGCGATCAATGCAGCTAGCAAGGAGACAGTATCGGAACAAAATTGAAGAGCGCAGGGGTCAATATCTGCTGATGAAAACAAGGAAGAACACGGAAGAACACGGAAGGAGCCAAACCTACTTTTCGATATTGGGTGGGAAAAGGTTCTCGCCTTCATCACATAAAGTCAACGGTCGTACAAGGGCAGGACAGGTGAAGACGAAAGATCGATGCGTCAGCGCACTGTATAGAGTCTCCTGCAGAACAGATCGATACTCACCTCCACGGATGATGACGTCCTTAGATCGACCCACGATGCGCACAAAGCCTTCTTCATCCATGATGCCGATATCACCGGTTCGCATCCACAAAATATCAGGCTCGTCTGGGTGTCGTTCCAGTGCTTCGTCTGTTCGCTTGGCATCCTTCCAATATCCTTCCATCACGACGTATCCTCCGGTCTAATTTCGGACATTGGATTGTGTACGCGCACGGGGGCAATCCGCATAGGATCAGAATCTGTGTGTCAGTAAGAGGGTCCCTTCGTCTTCTTCGCCATTCAATCGAGCACTTACGCAAAGCTCTCCCGGCTGTCCAACTGGAAGAGGTTGACCTGTTGGGTCGTCAGGCGAGACGACCTTGGCGTGTACATGTGGGTAGACCCGTCCCACCGTCTCGCATCTCTTAACGATTGGCGCATCCACGTCTGCAAAACGATCGCGAGATGGTCGAGAAGACAAAATGTCAGCAAACATGCATCACCGTCGAGGTGGACACCTGATCTTGAAACTTACCACAACCAAATGAGACCGGCGAAGTCTCGGTCATGCCGTAGACCACCGTCTGTTCGCGTAGCCCAAGCTTGTCTGGACTTACCAATGCTTTCATCAAAGCAATGGGAACAGTAGATCCGCTGTTTTATGAAGGAAGATAACGAAAACGGACAGCAAAGGCGCTCGCTTGTTAGAGCAATGGCAAGCTAAGACCGCATCTGGCAGACATGACCCACCTTGTTAGACCGGTACGCAGCGAGGAAAAGTCAAACGTTTCGCCTTCCAGCATCCCTGTTGGTAAAGGAAAACGCTTTGGGTCTTCGGCGTGTTCTCTCGCCGATTCGAGAACCTCAAGCTCTGCAATAAAATGGGTCGGAACGCCGTGCATAGCCGTGCAACGCTCTTCGCTCACCGCGCGCAGTGATCTCAATGGATCAAAACCTTCGGCGGCGTATACGACTGAAGCGCCATGCGTCCACGCAGCGAGATTGCCTAAAACCAGACCAAAGCAATCTGTTGAACGCAATGTGACAGAATTTTGAAGAGTAAGGATCAATGAAAAGCTTTGCCGTCGTTGCCAAGGCTGATGAAGATACTCACGGAAGAGAGGAGGAATGTTGCACAGTCGGTCGGCTTCTGTGAATCTAAGATTGTCACCGATGGCGATAGCATTGTTCAATAGGTTCCTAGAGGTGAGTGCCACAGCTTTGGGCATGCCTGTTGTTCCCGAGGTAAGTTGAAGGTTGATGACATCTGTATTGAGGACTTGTTGCTTGGCTGCAGCAGGTTTCGGAGAGACTAGGAGGTCGCGGTAGTCGATCGCTCGGTTATGAAGCACTGACATGGCGGAAGCGAAGCTCTTGCCTTGCTGTGCCAATACACTGCTGCTCTCCCAGTGTCTAGGTCGATTGTCGAGGTTATCCAACATGATGATGCGGTTCAAACTGGGAAGAGTTTCATCTTGTAGCACACTTGGATCACCCGAAACGGCGGCGGATCTCGAGATGGATGGAACAAGCTCGAGGATCGAGTCGAGGAAGTTGGTGCCGCGAAGCGAAGGGACGATGAACAGTGTGGTTGCCTCGACAAGGTTGATGGCGCGACGAAGCTCGGACGTACTGTAAGCCGGATTCAAGGTTACCAAGATAGCTCCGACTTGGGCACATGCCCATTGTAGAGCTGCATATGCAGAACAGTTCCTGTACATCATGAACGGTAAGTGATGTCAGCACACACGGTACCTTGAGCTCGAGGACGCTTCACTATGTCTCGGATGGCAACTCACATCATAAGAACGGCTAATCGATCGCCTTTCCTGATGCCAAGCTGCTGCAAACCAGCCACGAGGCTTTGCACGTGCTCATTCATTTCGCCGTAAGACCAACGGATACAGTCATCCGCTGCCGACGCGTTCCTTCCATGTTGCGACGCCGGCTCGTGCTTTGATACCAGCGCTGGTCTGTCTCTGTACTTGGACACCGTCTCTTGCCAAAAATGACCGAGTGAGAGTTCGCAGAGTGGCCTGTCCGTGGGTCCGGAAACTCGCGAGAGCAATCGTTCGTCTTCTCTACGAGTTGGATGGCGCTGATAAGCGCTGTGCAGTGAGGATGCGAGTCGCGCTTGCCGACGCGCTGTGATTCGGGTGATTTCGAACGCTGCCCTTCTCGGCGTTACCGACAAGGCTGAAACCAGCAGTGAGGAGCTAGCTCTCATGGTGACCTTACTCCGGGATTGATTGATCAAGATTGCTCAGAGGCGAGCTCATCGTTCGAAGGCTGGTCAGGATTGCAGAAGGACACGTGCAAACGATGAAGAAAGGTACATTGGGATCGCTTACTCTCCTTTGGTGGAATTGACAGCTCGGTCGCAGTGAAAGACAATCTTGGTGCAGCCGGTGCATTGCCAGACCGAGCGGCTCAAGACCGGTAGGACATGAGCTGGACGGTCCAAATTGGACTCGGGTCGGGCCAACACTTTGAGGTCTGTATTTCCGGCGATTGAGCCCTCAAGTCTCTCAAACCAACGCAACCAACACCTCCTCGTGGTCGAAAAGAACAACGGGACTACAGACGCCAAAAGCAGGTAGCCGGCGCAGTTAACTTATTGCAAAGTGTCGAGGGCAGACACCAAGAGCAAGCTCCAGAATGACTTAACAGACGCCTGGACCACTTGGACCGGCTATGTTGAATTTGCGGGGTAAGGGTTAAGCTTTCCGGAACCAAAGGTCGTCGTTTTCGGCCCCAAGACAAGGACCGGTCTCGTGACAATTTCTCAAATTTGTAAGCTGTTAGCTCGTAAACAGAGACAGCTTTCCAGGAAATCGCGCATGTCGGACCCGAAAAAAAGTCTGAGCCGCTGATCCGCGCGAAAAGAATGGCGAGTTGAGCTGCGAGTTTGAAAAGGCGCGGACACACAAGCAAATAATTCGCGACTCACAACTTATTCGGAAGATCAAGGGCGTCCCAGTTCAAGACTGGCCACAAGGTTCAATCGGGCGCCTTATCCGTTTGTCAGTGCTGCTCGCCGTCTCAGACAACTTTTTTTTGTCCAAATCGCATCGACAACATCTCGTCGACATCATCATCCATCACTCTTTTCACAAACACCGGTCGATCGACAACTCCTTCAAAAATGCTCTTCGCCGCTCGCCGTCTCGTTGCCCGCGCACCCGCAGCTCTGCGTGTGGCCCCTACGCCCCTCAACCAGGCTTCGCGTCTCTTCAACTCGTCCGCACTCCGATTCGCTGCCGGTCCCCCCGTCATCCAGGGTGAAGGCGCCAAGGAGGGTGAGATGCCCACCGACGAGCAGCAGGCCACCGGTCTCGAGCGTTTCGAGTTGCTCGGAAAGCTCAAAGGCGTCGACGTTTTCGACATGGAGCCTCTCCAGATGACCCACCTTGGTACTACCGACAACCCCATCAAGGTCAAGTCTTTCGTAAGTATACCCACTTCACATGCGAAATAGGGATCATCACCGCGATGCAGCTTCCACAGTTCTCCACGCAAGGGCAGCGTCGATGGGCATCAGGAGGTCAGCTCAGAGCAGATTTCGCGTGTCCAACCAAATCTGGCTATGATGGTTGTCAACGAAGACCTGAAAACTCGGCGGGCGGTCGAATAGAAGGAATCGATCAATGCTTTTGCGCATGCCTCCTGCACCCTTTAAGCAGATCGACACGCATACACATACGACCCGTCGTGTCCTTTGAAATCTTAAACTAACCATACCACATACTCTGGTTTGACTTTCGCTTCATACACCGTCACACACACCGAACATTTCAGTGGCCTTCGCGTATCGTCGGATGCACCGGTTACCCCGCCGACTCCCACGATGTTATCTACCTTCACCTCAACAACCAGCTCAAGCACCACCGATGCCCCGAGTGCGGCTCTGGTAAGTACATCGTCACGGCTCGCCCAAATTTCTTCGAGCTGCACCATGCCTCATGGCCTTCGTGATAGGCGATGACTAATGTCTTGATACCTTTGTTCTCACTCATACAGTTTACGAAATGGACTTCGAAGGTGACGAGCACGCTGGCCACCACTAAATTCTTCTTTTCGCCAATCACATGCTCCGGTCATACACTCGCCAGTGCATAATGCAACACATTTCTCAGCTTGACTCCTTCAGCCATGGTAGAATCATTGGGACAAAGGTCATACCAGCTCCTCCTCGCTGTCCTTTGCGGTTCGAAGTTTGTGTCAGAAGCGGTTCAAGAGAGGACATAGCTGGGGTGAGGCCCCGATCGATCGATAGATCATCCGAGACAAGGCCGCAGATTCGAAGAATCCATTACACCGGATGGAAGGATCACGCAGCTCAACATGGATAAAGGGGCACCACACGTTCACGCGGTCTTGGGGAAGAGGACAAACATTTGCTGGTATCTAGTTTTGAGAGACAGCTACAAATACATGATCGAATTTACTGGGTCGAAGCGTCAGCTTGCTCGGCGGCTTCGACGGCCTGGTCAATTTCGCGCTCCTGCATCCGAGAAAAGGGGGAGTACAGGCCAAAAAAGTAGGAAGTGTTGATCGTCAGTGACATGGTTGCGAGGTCACACTTGCCCTGATAATGACGTGCTCGCGCTCGTGAGACGAGTCAAAGACATACCTGCTTGGTAGCGTCGATCTTGGCGCCCCTGGTAGTGACACCGGGAGAGTCATCGATGATGTTGCTCTCGTCCAACTCGCTAGCCTCAGATTGAAGCTGTTTCTGGTCAGAGCCGCTGGCGGCAACCTCATCTTCGGCCTGAGCGTCAACGTTGGTGTCCTCGACCTGCTCGTCTTGAATAGGGATCTGCTCTTCCTGGGCCGACATATTGATTATTGAGTCTTGTTGAGTGAGTGTGTTGGCAAAGAGCGTGAATGAGCTTGTTGCGTTCGGATGGTATCGAATGGATATAGGCTAAAGGAAGGGAGGGGGAGATATGGTCGGCTTCTTATAGATGTGACAACTGTGCGTACAGAGTGTGTATGTAGGATTGTACCATCGCAGATCAGGCGTGCCACCACGAGCGAACAGCAAGGCAACCAACTTCGTCATAGTGTTGAGCTGCTGAACCTCCATCAATTCATCGATGAACAGCAATAGGGTGCTGCGCTGTACATCAGACGAGTCAACGCTGATTCATGCATTCAAGTGTCCGCACTCGCATACACTGATGGACCCTGCGGCAAGACGGAAGGGGAGCTTCTGCAGCTTCGCGCTGGCAATGACAGCACATGTCTCCTACGAGCGCATGGCAGTCTTTCCTACCCGGGACTGGAGAGCTGGGCCAGCAGTCTACTGAAAGTTTAGAAGGAGCGGATTGCTCACCATGTCGAACCACTATCTACAACGCCGAAGTCGGGGTGGAGGAATGCGGACCCTGAGATTAGCAAAGCCGATTCATCCTCGGCTACGGTGTTGCGTCACGACGGCGGGCGTCTCCTTCACCGAACCGCATCTGTTGACACACTGCATCACTGCGAGTCAGGACCGTGGATTGCGACTCCATTACGATGCGGCTGACCGCATCAATCCACGTCAGGGTCCATACTTTGCTAGAGACGTAATTGAATGAAATTTGAGAGGCCGGACGCGTGACTCAGCGCGCTATCGCCTTCATCCTAGAAGAAATTACCGTGAGGGCCAGACACTCCACCCACTTAACCTTTCACCATACTCATTACATTACCATCCTCAACGACAACGCATTTCAACATGAGCTCCATCACCGACCGAGCAGCCGGCTTCATTTCGAGGGTCAACCCCCTCAAAGACCCTAGCTTTGCCCAGGACGCATCCCGTGCACTGCACTACAACTATGGTCCCGTCTCGATTCTTGCTGCCTTCGCTGGGTCGCACCTTTTGCTTCAGCACCGTCTGCCTATGCTCTTCTACGGCCTTGACAACAACGTCTACCCGCGTGAAGATGTCCAGATCAACGGCGAGAAGGCTGTTGCTTCTGGCAAGATCACTCCCTCTCAACTTCGCCGACTCAAGCGATGGCAGGCGGCTCACTACAACGCTATTGAAAATCTCCCGATCTTTGTCGCTTCGATCCTTTCCCTTCAATTTGCCGGAGCTTCGAACAGGCTTGTTAATCGTGTAGCTGGTGTTTACTTGACCGCTCGTGCTGCATTTGCGGCGCTCTACATCACTGTCGAGGATCCCTCTCTCTCGTGGCTTCGTACCATCGCTTGGTGGACCGGCAATGTCACCTGCATGTATGGCCTGCTAGAGGCTGCCAAAAGAATCAATCACGGCGTTGCTACTGGAACCACTGCCCTCTAAGTAATCAGACTTGGCTGGCCCATCATTGCAGCTTTTACGCATTCATAAACAGTTCCAAGCCAATCAAACCGATCAAGACATCTGCAATCAAAGCCTTTTTTCCTGATTTTCTCAATGATCTCCCTCGCACTGTGTAAGCTACGTACGATGTCATTCATTTCTTTTGAGGAAGTGTCCTTGGCCGTGTGGATTCAGATCGACTGTAGGCTACACAAGCTATCTTCGGCCGAAAACACAGTAGATTGTGACCGCTCATAGTAGAAGAGCCTACGATTGACCCCTGCAGCTCAAACCATGAAAGCAGGACGCAAGACTGCTTTGTGTCTGTGCGTAAACGAGGCGCACGGATCCATTTCGCGGTCTTCGGCCTTTGAAATTAAAAGATGTGATTGCCGATCGGCATCTCCACATCAGCAACGTTGCACAAATTGACACACTTGTGACTGTAGCTCTTACGCTTGCACGGCCTTCGGCGTGCTTTAACCCCTAGCTCTATGCTACACTCGACTTTGAAGCGAAAGAGGATCAAAACAAAATGTGAACCAGGACCGTGCGTGAGGCTACCGCCGTGCTTGCCCTTGCGAGCCACCATGGTCCGAAGACACGTTCAAGGCCTTAACTCCGCGCTGCTCCGTTGCTGGGAGATCAACTCTCCGAACTGCGGTTGGTCTGCTTCGTTCCGAAAGCTTTATCTAATGTCAATGCGCATGCCTTGTTTTCATGCAGCCCAGAACACTTTCCCCGAAACTTCTTTCCAGATTTATCCACAGTACGCCTACGCGCCCGTAACGGAGATATATAAACACCCCTTGACGCCGTGGCCAATCCAGATGTTCCCACTTTATCTTCCGAATCACTCTCGCCTTTTCTACCCAATACACTCTCTACATTAGCGACACAATGGCAGCTCAATATACCCTCTACTCGCACCTTGGCCCCGGCCCCAATCCCCTCAAGGCTGCCGTCCTCATGGAGCACCTCGGCCTCTCCTACGATGTGGTTCCACTTCACTTTGGCGACGACCCCGAGATTGGTGTGAAGGGAGCCAAGTTCCTCAAACTCAATCCCAACGGTCGTGTGCCTGCTCTTGTCTCGAACGATAACGATGGTTTTTGCGTCTGGGAGAGCGGCGCGATCCTCTATTACCTCGTAGACAAGCACGATAAGGAGGGCAAGTTCCTGGGCAGGACACCCGAGGAGAGATCCGTCGTGTCAACATGGCTCACTTTCCAACTTTCCGGAATCGGTCCAGTTCAAGTTTAGTATAACCCCCTCTTCCCCAGATGTATACGCATGCGGATAACGACCAAGATTTGTGAGAAGTATCGAGAAGAGCGGTAGCACGCTTTCTTTGAATGTCGATACTTCCAGCAACGCGTTTCTCATATTTCGGGTTTCTTGCGTCGAATATTTCACTGACCAATTTTTCCACTCCTCCGCGTTCGCTTGAGCGCTTCGTCACTCAAAACAGGGCAACGTCGTAAGTTCTATTCCATCTTTTCTAGACCCGTAACCATCATGGGAACCTTCTTGTTGACCGAAGCGCTGACACCATCTTCATTGTTGACGACGTATTTTCTTCATCATTTCTGAAAAAAGAACTATCTGCACCACTACTGGGAGCAAACCTACGGAGAAAAACCTCAGCGATCTGCGTTTACTCGCTTCGAAGGTGAGACCGCTCGACTTTACCAAGTGCTCGAAGATCAGCTCAAGCGTCAGGAGCAGCGTGGGTCCAGCTTCATCGCTCTCGACCGACCTACTATCGCTGATTTTGCCTTCTGGCCTTGGGTTAGGATCGCAAGCTTCGGCAACATTGATCTCTCGCCTTACCCCGCTGTCCAAAAGTGGTGCGCTACCTTGGAGAACGATGCCAAGTCTCAGGCCGCTGTCAAGAAGCTTCCCGTCAAGTAAGGATTTGCGCGTTTCATTTTGGATTTGATGCACTGCAGTGGTAGAATACAATGTTAGCCACAAGTCCACAATGTGGTTCAAATTTTACCGATCTTTGACCGGCTGTGCTGTGAAACGTGACCAGAAAAAGCTGTCGAGTTGGACGGGTTAGAGTAATCACATCGGTGACCCGTATGGCAGAACTCTTTGACGAAAACGAAGGGGCGAGCAGCAAGGAAGAAGGAAAGCACGAAAACAGAAAGCGGGTGAGAATGACAGGATGTTACACATGATCGCATGCACGAATGAGTCGACCCTTGCGCAGGCGCCACATCTATTCATTGTTTTCCCAAATGCCCCAAGTGCTTCTGTATTCCCTCCGCTCTGCTATTCTGTCCTTCTACACCGACAGTCTGCACACTGTATATGAACAACATCGTTCTCGTCCGTTGCTGCCTTGAGGTTATACTTCTCAAACATCTAGGTGAGGATACCTTCCCAACAAGGCAGAAATTGGATCTTGAACAAGCCTCCTGCTCAAGGTCATTCACCATCTCATTCCCCTTTTGGCACCTGATTGTCTCTCACACCAATACAGATGACTCGGCATTGTCAACACGGGCACTGACAGCTGACCTTTCTCCATCAAGGCCGCCTCTTTTCGTCAGCTCATTTGCTGGCAGAAATGGAAGAATGCGTCAAAACCCCTCCAACTCTACAGCTCTTAGCCGGTCTACCATCTTGTAATCTTCTGGTGCGACCCAAATCGTCGAATTCGTTGAATTTGGCATCTGCCAAAGTTGGAAACTTCCAAGGGAGCTGAGTCACTACAATTTTGTAACAGTTTCAAGGCAGTAGCTCCAGTATAATTTTCGATAAGTTGACATTTGTGGCAGCAGACACGATGTACATTTTGGGTGCTTGATTGCCACTCCAGCATCATCACTTCATGCAAAATGCAGAGCCCAGTCAGAACATGATTACAATAGGCACGCACCGGACATGGCGCGCGGCACCGGATGGGCGAGTGATGTTGCACCTTTTTCGGGCTCGGTATGCACGCAGACGTCGATTCGCGAAATGGCTTGGGCTCGCGAAATTTGGCCAAGCAGCCAAAAGCGCATCATCACCCGATCCTAGCCCGATGGTACAAAGAAGGTGTTCAGCTGCAGGGTCCAATTGCATTCGAATCCGTCTTCTTGGCCCTACCTTCACACATCGAGCCCACAGGATCGAGGCGTCACAGGTATGAGCGCCGTTTCGACATCAGCGGAAGCAAAAGCGACGACTGCAGGTATCGTCGAGCGAGGCAATCCACAAAACAGAGTCATTCCAGAATCCAGAAGAGCTGATGGAACGTAAGTCCAATTTCAGGTTTACCTTCTCTTCTCATGCACACGAGGCAGACAACTTCGCTCGTCGATCTTTCAAGACTAACTTATTCCGTCTTATCTCTCATTTCTGACATTTACTCAGAATACGAAAGGAACGCAAAGTCAGACCTGGCTTTACTCCGGTTGAAGATGTCCAGCGTTATCGGCCAGCACGCGCAAGACAAGCGGAAGAGGCTATGAAGAGGGGCAAACCTGGCCGTTCATCTTCGGAAGTAACTCCACCAGCCTCGTCCTCGTCATCAATAGCTCCTATTGCTGCTAGGTCTACCCCAATCGACAACCAGAAGGTCGACTCTGATCGCAAGGCATGGCGCTCTGGTATATCCAACACGTCAACAGCAACAAATCGCTCGCCGACTACTGCACAGTTCAGGGGAAACTTTGCTCCGCTTGAACCACCAAAGCAAACACCAAGAGATCGAACCATAGCGCCAGTGTCAGCCGATTGGTCAGAAGATGTACCCTCCGAGGCCAAACCGTGGCGAAATTCTCGACTGCGCAGACCTTCGCCACCTAAGCAGGATCAAGACAAGTCGGTTGCGGTATCGGACGCATTGGACGAAGAAGGGATCAGCACAGCCAATGGATCAGATAAGGATCGTATAGACGCGTCGGGCTCCGATGCGGCGGCGGACAAGCTGGCGGCTGAGTTGGATAGACTACGCCTTGGCAACACCAAACCGATCCAAGACGAGTAGTCTAGATTTTCATTCTCAAACATGATCCAACATGAAAGTCTTGTTGCTTGCTCAGTTGGAGCCAATGTAGGATCGACTGGGCTCTTTCGCCTTGATTCGAGCGTTGAGTGTCTTGAATTTTATGTGGTATTGTGAGAGGAGTGAGTGATAAGCTACGAGGAAAACAAGCTTGTCGGATACATCCGAGCACAGCTGCTGGGATTTGTATTTCACGCTGCCTCGTTAGAGTGTGACTTCGCCATCTGCTGAGCCTCCACTTGCGCCAGCTTTTGTTCGTCAATCCCGGCCCTGCATGGCCATGTCGGCTTAGATCGGAACCACCAGCGCTGCGACCTCTGTGCCAATTCAAATGACAGACTGCCGCAGGCAATTTGCCTACTTTAACAATCACCATGCGCACCCTGCCGCCTCGCTCAAATCGATAGAAGATCACACGAATGCTGGAGCTGTCCTCAAATTGAGAGCACTTGAAACCGAAGGCGGTCTAGCTACCGCCTGCTCGATGCTGTAAGAACTTCAATCCACCGTAAAAAACACACTGACAAAGCTATTGAGGTGTTTATGCATTGCCCATAGGAACATCTCCAACCGGAGGATGTACCGAAGTGCAAGACATGACGCCGGCTCTGCAGTCCGTCGATTCCCTACCAATCGGCCTTCGAAGATTGCCCACAGAACTCCTCTATCACATCGTACGCTTGGCGGCTTCGACCGATTACAAGACCGCTCATACCTGCGCCTATGTCTCCAAGACAGTCTGCAAGTGGACAGCGCCCGACCGGTGGAGGACGATCATCATTACAACCGGAAGACAGTTCGAAGCTCTTTGGTATCTCTTAGAAGATCAAAGACGATATGCCATACGGGGCTTGCAGGACAGGAAGTACTTGTCGCTGCCATCCTGGTCCTTGGCGTCACAAGAGGGTATTTTGTGGATAACAAGGCCAGGGGAATTCGTTGAAAATCTCTTCGTTGATACACAATGCCCTCAGTACATGCGATTGAAGCAAGGAATGCAGGTAGGGACGCAGGTCACTCCTCACGACAGCGTCGGTGCTTATGCCTTCCTCGACTACTTCAAGCACCTCAACTACCTTGCTGTAGGTCCGAACGAAATCGCAGACTTTGATTTGTCTCGCGGAGTGCGGCCCAGGAAAATCCTAATCACCTCTGATTCCGAAGACGTACTTCGGCGCTGCCTCAATGACATTGCATATAGTGGGACTTTGGCCGGAATCCCGTCGAATGTCCTTCACGATGGCTTGTGGATTCCGTCGTGGAACAGCTCCTGCACGAGGCTCAGGTCGCTCCACATCATTTCTATGAACCAGCACAGCGAGCTCACGGGAGCGCCCATGCCTGTAAGCGAGCTCGAACAGCTGCGTAGCGGCAGCCTTGCCGAGCATTCCCTGATTCAGTGCCACCAGTTGCCTCCTGGCGAAGAAGGGTCACAAGGCTACAGCGCAGTCAAGATCGAGTCCGGACTGGGTGAAAACACGTACAGCCGCATCCCGGTCAACCAGAGTACGCAGGATCGATTCTGGACAGAACATGGGCAAGGCAGCACCAACATTCGATACGACACACGCAAATTTTCCTTCCGTCCATGCGAGATCACAGCCAGCCGTCTACGGCCTTTTTTTGAGGAGCTCACGACAACATTTGCGCGCGAGGTAGATGAACGCAATCGTGCCCAGGCCTTCTCGCACAAAGGCCCGCGACATGCGGCGCCTCGTAGAGGTGCCGGCAATTTCTCCAGCTCGAGCAAAAACGAGGAATTTGATGGGGGCGAAGTGACAGCCAAGAGAGCAGTCTTGGGCCTATTTGGGTGCAACAAGTTTCGAAAGCTTCATCTCTGCTGGGACCCGATGCCTACCGGCACTCAAGATCTGAGTCACGATGACCCTGGCACGAGGCTGAATGGTCGGAATCAAGGCAGGGCCTCGACCAAGTCAGCCGGAGAAACAGATTGGCCAGTGGAACGGCAAGACATTTGGACCAATACTTCGTCTCAAAATAACGAAGCCAAGGCACCACCGCCGCATACCTTCTCCAAAGGGCAACCAATCAGTGCGCAGAAGCGCTCAATCCCACGCGCTAACGGGATAAATCAGTCACCAGAAAAGGATAGCGCAGTTCGCAAGAAACCGCTCCCGTCGTGGGTGATTCCAAGCGCCATGGAGTCGACGCAGTCTAAGGCATTCCGAGCGGACATGGTGGATGCTTTTCGCACAACAATAGGGTGGACACGCCACGATCAAGAGCTTCTCAAAGATACGGAATGGTTCATCCGTGGTGCGAGCCTGAATGACGACTCGCTCGATCCACTCGACAACTTTATTTCTGAATACCATCACGTCCTTGTCAAAGACAATTTGTGCACTCATCCCATTGCCAAACTCCCACCAACTGCGCCCGAGGAGAAGGTGACACTACGCATTGTGCCGCCTGCCGAACGACTCCGGTTGGGAGGAATTTATGTACCCTATACCAAACACCAGCGTGTTCAGTGGTTTCTTGACAATCTTGAAACCGACGACGCCTAGCCAATACTCTAACCCAATTTGTTTTCATCGTCGAGACTTTTCAGAGTCAGGCGGTATTTTTCGCACACCCAAGGCAGACCCCTGGCGTTCAATTCGAATGCCACGCTCATTCTGCATCTCAATATCGAACTCATAATCTCTACCGTATCGAAAAAATCTTTGCATTCTTGCAACAGTCCCTGTATTCCGCGCAAGACTTTGTCTCTGCATCGGACTGTGACCCTTTGAAGCCCCTCGTCGCAGACCACCAGATCCGTCCTGCTCACAAGAGCACGCTTCCGAAACGTCAACAGACAATGCAGAACGAGGCATTTTGAAAAAAACGTGCAATGCAAAGAAGAAAGAAGAAAAAAATTTTGAGTTGAACGCAGAACCATGTTGCAAGACGTGTTGAAAGTGAGAAGAATCTTGCAAACTACAACCTTGCCTTGTCTACCCCATCTAGTCACTTGCCCTCTACAGCAGGAGTGATACTCAACCCGCTCATACCCTGCAAGGTGGTAAGCGAAGGTCTCTCACCCCTTTCCAACGCACCCTGAGACTCCCTCCTCAACTTTTCCCTCTTACTAGCGCTCATATAAACCCTTGGATAGCTCATAGGCGTAACACTTCCGCTACCCCAACCGCTCTTCCTACCATCTTCGTAATGCTTAACTTCGTGCTCCACTGATTCACCCCTTGCGATCCTCTCTCTTTCCTTCTTGATTCTCTCCTGTGCCTCATCGCATCGGCTTCTCAAAAACGCAATGACATCTTTGGGAGAAGGATGATTGAATATCGCTGTTCCAGCTACGATGATGTTGGCACCTGCATCAGCACACCTGTCGATCGTCTTTGGACCTACACCACCATCCACCTCGACGTCTAGATCTGGGAACCTCGCTCTGAGCTCGGCCACTTTCGGCATACACTCCTTCATAAATTTCTGTCCACCAGCTCCCGGCCAAACGGTCATGACGAGGATCATATCCACTGCATTGCCCAACTCGTCCGAAATCTCGCTGGCGGGTGTCCCTGGGTTGATGGCCACGGCTGCTCGCATCTTTGTCGCCTTGATCTGACGCACTACGTCCATAGGATCATCGGTGGCCTCGAGATGAAATGTATAAGATGCACCGCCGGCTTCAGAAATATCCTTGACCCAACGACCGGGGTCAGCCACCATCATGTGACAATCCATAAAAATGTTAGGTACGGCCTTGGAAACGGAGGCAATGACAGGTGCCCCCATGACAATGTTGGGTACAAAGTGACCGTCCATGATGTCCATATGCAGCCAATCGGCACCGCTGTCCATCATGCGTTGACATTCGCAGTTGAGATTCCCTAGATCGGATGCGAGCACCGAAGGGGCAATTTTGGTGGCGGGCATATTGGGCAGAGTATAGGTCGGCTTGTAGAGCCCAAAATGAACGATAGTCCAGAGGGAAAAGGGTGTCCGGGACTGCGTGAAGCGCACGATATGTCTTCACTCGATGCTGGGATCAAAATTTCTGTCCGCTACGTCGAGATATTCGCCTCGGTAGAAACGATAGAGGAATGTCTAAAGCCGAGCGTAAACGACCTTTAGGATGCCGCAGCGCGGATGGAGAATCAGCAGGCTGGCGAATGAAAGGAATGAGCCCGCCCTGTGAGAGAAGCAAGAGGTACTCCGTATTGCGGTGCAGTGATCAAGACCGAGCAGGCTTGGGGGTTGAAAACACTCGATGGTATCGTCTGAGTGAAAAGCTTCGCTATGGAGCGATCGTGAGCGCCCACACGTTGAAGTTCGATCGAAGCGCTCGAGATTTGTGTAGATGGCTCTTCGACTCGAATATCGAAGTGCAAGATGTAGGTAGATGGAATTGCCTGTGTATGTGTGTGGGGAAGAATAGAAGGAATGGTCGGGTCGATGGATAGGAACACAAGTGTCAAGTGGCTCGCCAACCTAAAATCCAGGAAAGCGAGCGATGAGAGATAGAGAGCCTGCAGCAATCAGTCACCAGCGCAGAGCCACCATAATGTATGATTGAACTTTTGGAAATTAAAATCACACCACACACAAAGTGGCCAGAGCGCGAAAGAAGCTTTTTTGACTCTTTTTTCTCTCAAGGTATACAAATATCTCCGGACCTGCTCCGCTTGCTGGCTAGTAAAAGTAGGCCCGTTTTCTTTTTTTACCCCAACACAGGCAGGCAGGTCCGTCCACACTAACACTCTCTCACCCTATTTAAATAATTAAATAAATAAATAATCATACTGCACACACGTCACCAGAATGTGAGCGAGAATTCATCATCGATTACCGCCCGAAATTCAAAATTTCAATAGTAGCACTGTCTCTATATATTATTCTCTCTCTTCTGACCGGCTCGGCTTTCTTTTTTCGCCAACATAGCCCAAGAAGTGACCAAATTGCACATGTGCGTGTGAACGAGGTCGTCCTCGCTAACCATTCGCCGAGAGGTTGCACATGTTAGGTTCTCACTTCTCCTTGTTGCAAAGACCAAAAAAAAAAAAAAAAAGTTCGCCGGACCGGTCATCCGAGCACATGCTGTCTCTTCTTCTAGATTCAGAGAGCTCTCTGCTCACCATCAGAGCAGAGACGCACAATCAGACTACCACATTTCACCGTCATATGCAAACGCAAATAATGTTTGGCACCATCAAAGACACACAACGTGAAATGAAGTGAAATGGTCAATGGTTTCATCTTGTTACCCGACATGATCAAAAGTGAGAGATCCCCTCAGCCTCCATCTTGCCCATCCTCTTGTTTTGCTTCCCAAACTGCCTTTTGACCTTGGCCATCCCATCCTCGGCATTCGTCTTCATCCATGACAACGTCCTGAATCCTTTGATCTGAGCTGCTCCTCTTTCGTGCCGATGCAGAGCCCTCGCCCTCGCCCTTCGACCCTCTGGACTGTCTGAATCGCCTTCTTCCTCAGCCATCCTATCCAGCTCGGTTTCCGTCAGTGAGAGGGCGTAGAGCGAGTCTTCGTCGCCTGCTTGACCATCTTCGCCTAGTTCACTCGGCTCCTCCACGATCAGGCCAGACGTAGAAGTTCTAGAAAGGACCCTGCGATGTGTCTTGGGCCTCGTCTCTCCATTTCTATCAGCCTGGCTGCTGGCCTGCCGCACCCTCTCTGTAGCCAGTGACCTCGGCCTCGCCCTTTCTCCAGCGTCCAACAAGGTGCTGTAGGTATCGAAAGCGAATCGCATCTCTGCATCACCAGCAGTACAGCTCTTATGCTCAGGAGCAATGCCCCGGTGGAAAATCATGTCGATTTCAACCCATCCCACTGTCTTCAATTGTGCAGCTCTGATTGCCTCGTCCGAGATCGTTGCTGCACCATTTTGGCAGATTTCCTCCAACACGGGCAGCAGCTTCGAGTCCTGAGCTTCGCTTCTTTCTGTCTGCAGCAATTCCGGATCGGATGTTGCGCGAAGCACGTCTTGTTCCACTTTGTCCCAATCCGACGTTTCGAATAGACGCAGGCGTCGCTTGATGCGCATCTCGTCAGAAATGCGGTTGAGAGGCACAAACGCCCATGCGTGATAATGGTGACGTCCAGGCATGCGCGAATCCGTGCGCAGAGATAGATACAGCGAGTTGGGATATCGTTGGCGCACAGGCAGTCGAATGGGGTCTTTCAGCGAGAATTCATAGCTGACGGTCGCGTCACTCCCCATACCAGATTCGTAATCGTCAATCGGCTCAGTATCATCGGTGCTTGTCTTGCCGCCCACCGTCTCGAGCGTGAGATGACAGACCTTTTTGTCGAGCAACGATTGAGGCACGCCAGTCACTTTGACGCTGGCAACTTCGACAAGACCCACATTCCAGCCACGCAGAGGTCGAGGCACCGAAAGCTCAACGCTGCGGAACAAGAGCGTGATACGGATCTTGCCATAGCCGAGACCACCGGTGAGAGTATACCAGCCAGTCGAGCGGCTGCTGTCCGTCAGCACATCGGCCAGACGCAGTCCAACGCTTCCGAGGACTGCATCGCTCTCGCGCATGCGTGCATCGCGAACCGTAAAGTCGATCCTGGCTGTGGTCCAGTCGCCAACAAAGCGCTCGCTACCTGCATTGATGTAAGGACGCGGATTGAGCGTCTTGGTTCTAGTACGGAAGATCGCCTCGTCGTTCAAGAAGACTTGGACGTACGACGAAGGGAGTTTGCCTCCAGACCCGCCCTCTGCTTGACTCTCGTCGGTCGGCGCAGTTGCATTCCTTGACTTTTGCGACAAACGCTTCGAAGAACCGCCCAAAGACTTTTGCGTGGAGGGAACTTCGAGCCCAGAAATGGAGTGGATGTGGAATGCAAGAATACCCGAAGGCAACTCGACTGTGGGAGGATGAAGAGTCGCCTGCTTAGCACCTTCGATCATCGAAGCCAACTTTCCAACACGCTCCTTGCGAACCTTCCTCTGCCGCAACACCTCGTCGTCCATCGGCAGACCGAGCCCATGAACAAACTTGTCAAAGCCCGTCATGTACTTGCTCAAATCCGAATGCAAGTCTGGCTTGGCTAGCTCGGAATCTTGCCCTGGGAGTGGGGGCAACATCTTGTCGTCGTCTCCCTTGTGCTTTCCAGCGACCGGAGAGCACAGATCGATCGAGGCGCTGTCGTCTGCAGCTGTGCTTGTGATGCCTCTTAGCAGCTTGCGTCGAGAGGGTGCGTAACCCGTGCCCGGAGCGTGCGCAAGACCGAAAAAGCCAACACTGTACTTCAGTGTCCCCTGAACGGAAGCACCTTTCCTCATGGGCAGCAATTTGTCTGTCCGCGTCTCGAGAAGGTTCGTGCTTCGTGCCTCGCCATCAGGTTGGAACTTGCGGATGAGCCGATGCAGCGAGATCTCCACCTTTCCGAGTGGGTCATCAGCAGAAAAGCGATCGGCATCAAAGACCGTGAATCGGAGTCGGTCGTAGTCGCGCACCTCGTCAGGCGATACCAAGAGGAAACCGGTCTCCTGCCACACGGCATCACGCCTCTTTCGAGCGATGCGAGATGTGAAGAGAGGCTTGCCAGCTCGGGCAAAGGATGCCTGCACGAAAGGATCGCTTTGGCCGTTGGAATCAGCCGCTGCAAGATCATCTGCCTGGTGAAGGACAAAACAGATGACGCCGATCGAGTATACGTCCTGCGGGCCATCACCTGCGCCGAGCAGGGCAGCAACGTCAATGGTGTAGGAAAGTGGTGCGATGAAGCCCTTGATCACATCCTCGACGGCATGGAGCACGTACGAAGACATGAGAGGAAGATTCATGGCATCGACGACCATCTTCTTGCCCAGCGGCTTGGCTGAGATTTCCAGCTTGGGTGCGCCTACAAAAGTGATGGCTGCATTCTTGACAAAGGGCGCCACAGGGGTCATCTGAAGCCGGACACGAGCCTTCCCTTCGATGCCAACCATCTCGATCCAGACAGGTATCTCGACAGCGGCAATCTTCTGCAGACCAACGCTGAGGTAGAGAAGCAAATGGATCCTTTCGGTGGGTATATCTTTGAGTTGATCAAAGTCCTCTTCTTGGTCGGCTCCGAGCTCCTTTTCTTCTCCAGCCGCCACGGGACCTGATGCATTGAGAGGACCTCGGTTGGTGTTGGTGGTGGAACGGAAGAGTCCCTTCTTGGTCGCGGCTCCACGATACGCAAAAGTCACTTCGAGGTTGACAAAGTCGCCGATATCGATACCGACATCGCCGTCGTCGCCATCCCCTCGATCTTGCGATGGTACGTTGGCTGTGGACTGACCTGCGTCCTTTTTCGCTTGTGACACAGCACCTTGAAGAAAAGCGCTGTCGTCAGAAGGGAGCGCGCGGAAGCTCTTGACGCGCAACGGGATGGCACCCTGGTCCATGTCTTCGACTCTGACGTTGTGAACAACGCCGGGCACCTGGGTCATCAAACTGTCTTCGAGGAGATCGACAAATGGTGCAAAATAATCGGCATTGATGAGTGGCCAAGCCGTTGCCAACGCTTTGTTGAGCCACTCGACGGACTCCTCGCCCATCCCCGGAATGGCGGCACGCTTCGCTGCAGCTTCCATCTCCAGCGCCCAGCTGGTATCGGCGCCTTTTTCGGTGAGTTTCTTATAGAGTATATGACCGCTGCAGGCAGAAATCAGGGCAGCGGCAATGATGCTGAACCTTGCCAAGATGAGTGTCGCTACGATCGTACCGCCAAAGAAGAGCATGGTCATTGGAATGGTTTCCTTGAAAGCGTCCTGTGCGGTGTGTCCGCTTCCATCTCTGGGAAGAGCTATCTCGGACGTGTGTGCGCCCAAAGTCATTCCCAGAAAGGCCTTGGCAAGGGACGAGGCATCGCCTGCTGTCGGTGCTGTTGAATCCATCTTGACAGAGGATGTTGTGCTAAGCGTGGAGTGACGCTTGTTGGCCGCGATAGCTGTGGACGACTCTGTTGCCATGGCTTTGTTGTTGGAGCGATCTGGATTTGCTTGTGGGTAGGCAAGGCTGTTGGCATTTGAAGCGCTGCTATTGATTGGACGTGCGGGAAGAGGTGGGATGGGTGGAATAGAGCAGTCGGATGTCGACGAGAAGCGCTTAGCGCGTTCGTCTATGTGGTCAATGTTGAGCGTGTCGGTATCGTTGTCCTGAGCTAAAGATTGTCTCCTGTCGCTTTTGAGACTTGACTTGCGCAAACGCTGACGGACTGAGCTGAAGCTTGGTCGACGGCCCGCCAAGCTCTTGCGTGGAGAAGACTCGGCGTCTGACATTCTCGCTGCGCTGTTATTGTGTCTGTCGTGGCTGTGCGTTTTGGTCTTGCCCTTGCTCGAGTCCGATGCTTTCTTCGGATCAAGCGCACTTGTCTTCGCTGGTGCAACTCGGAAGTATTCTTGAAAAGAGGGGTTTGATCGAGGACGAAAGCAAACCAAAGCCTAGCTGCAGCGCTTCAATGTGTGGTGGAAAGGATTTGAGAGCTTTGGCAGTGCTGCTCTGCAAACGTCTCTCTTTTGTGGGTTTCTTATGCAATGGTCAGCAGAAAGGCTAAGATGCTAGTAATATGCAGGTTGGCATGACTCAGTTGCCACAGATCGGAAGACACCCGTTCACGAGGCGCTGTTCCGGCTCTGCATATTGTTGCAGCAACTCTAGGCTAAAGTTGTTGTTTTTTTCTATTGCGAGGTTCGGCCGTCCCGAAAGACAGTCAACCACTCTGTGCTTACTTTTGACAGATTTAGCGAACAAGTTGCAGCATAGCCACGCTTCTCAGCTGCCAGTAGTTTGTTGCTCAAGCGTGTGCAGCGACCAAAAAAAGACCGCTTCTTCGAAAAAGCTGGATCGGTGCTCCTCTCGGCTTCCAAAGGCCACAAGCGCTGGCATGCCGGAGCATGGCTCGGCTACGCTGTGCTTTAACTTAGCCTTTTGGAGTGCAACTCTGGACCCACAGAATTACGTCAATTCACCATTTTCGTGCAGCTGTTACCGGAATTCTTCTATACGCATGCACGAGCCAGCACACAGCCGAGAACGGGGTTCTTTGTTTTCTATCGCCTCCTCCCTCACTTACAGCCCCTCTACGATGAGTTGCTCAGCCAAGTCCTTTGCTTTGGTTTGACCTCTCATGAACACATGACTGCACAGTACACACAGCTCAGCAATCTCAGTATCATATGTCCAGATGCTCCCAGGTCAGTCAGATAGACGGTAGGATTTGATCGCGCTTACAACTTCGTGACAGACTGGCAGTGCTGTAGTAGACGAAATGGAATCCTGTGCAGTACAGATGCTACGACTCGACAGCCTTTTCGAAGACATCGCCGCCATGATCTAGGAGAAGCAAAGAAGCCTCGCGAACACGCAGCAAGTAATCTTGCAGCAGGTTCTGCCCGTTGTTCTGGATGAACTCGAGGTAGATCTTGTGTCGCTCGTCCGCAACAATCTCGGACAGTCGGAGTGCCAGGTTGAGATTAGTGGCAACCACGCTGGACGACTCTACCAGCATATCGTGCAGTCGGAACACAATTTCAGGGATGTAGGTTTGTCGGATGTCGAATAGCTCTCGTGCTCTTCGTTCCGTCACCAAGCCACCACCAGTTCCACTGAGCGAAATCTTGAGCCAGTCGCGTTGTAGCAGTATCAAGTCCAGATCGCGTGCTTGATCCACGACCTGACCGAGAGCCTTCACCCAGTTCATACGTTCCAGCTTGGACAGGCCACCCACACGAGGACCCGCTGCTGTATCATTGGACCTGACCACATCGGCGGGCCGAGTGGTCCAGAAGTGTTTGTAAGCAACATGCGCTTCCAATGCCCCGAAAAAGGTATCCCAGCCTGAACGCTCAATGTTCTGGTCCATCGAGATGGCGAGGCTACCCGTGCTCGACAACACTTCGCTCGGCATGCGATCACGGAGCTCCTTAGCTGCGTGCAATCGACCTGTCGACAGGAACAGTCGGGTCAAAGCATTGGACTGTGTGATGGCATCAGCGTACGTTGATGGGTCAAATGTGAGCCAGTCGATCGCTCGGACCAGTGCCTCTTCGGTAGCATCCAGACGAACGTCAAACTTGACGGCCTCAAACTTTCCTAGCCCGTTTGCTTTAAATGCCCCGCCAAAGCCGGATGATTCGTCAAAGTCCGACATGATGGTGGGGAACAGCTCGTCGAATACGATATCGACAGTGCATCTCGCAACAGCTGCTAGATCGAGGTTGTGTTCTTCCGCTTGTCGCAAGGCATGTGCCTTGGCATCCCGATCAGCGAGGACTTCCATGGAGCGCAAGAAGTTGGCGTAGCTTCTCGTCGCTGATTGTGGCTCCAGCGAGCTTGCATACATCGCCACAAGGTCGGTCTCGCCCGCCGCCTCCAGCACCTGAACGTAGCAGCACAGGATGGTGTTACAAGCAAAGTCTGGCAACGATACGGAGAGCAGTCGGAGGTATAGGATAAGATGGGCAAAGAAGCGCAAAAGTCGTGCAAAGGTTGCGGGTTCCAATGCTGCCTGCATATCACCGAGGTTGTCCGCGAATCGATTGAAGAGCTCGGGCAAACTGTTCGAGATGACGCTCCTCTGGACCAGACGATACGGATTGTTGGCTTGAAGGTGGACGCTGTGCGATTGTGTTTGGCTGAGCTTGTCGAAAACGCCGTTCAGAGATCCAAGCTCAATCTCTGCCTTGGACGCTCCTCCGGCAGCTCCCCCTGTACTGGCTGCTGTGGCGGCAGCCGAAGATGTCGACGAAGCAGCTTGCACAAGTTTGACAGCGCCATGCTCTCCGTCACCGAAAAGCTCGACATTTGCTTCCTGACTCCACCAGCTATGCCTCTCATCCAGCTTGAGATCGACCGCAGCTTCGAGCTTGGCATTGACGTGGGCCCAGAGGAATTCTTCCCAGCTCTGGCTGACATGAGCTACAGATTGAAGCTCGCCTGCCAAAGATCCATACAACGCGCGTTCAAACTCGTCGAGGTTGGGGTTGGCAGCCAGCTTCCTGCACGCTGACTTCCAAAGCGATCGATTGCGGTTTCCAACAACACGATCGACGTCTTGCAAGTCGAGACTGACAGTTGGGTCGTGATACAGCATTGCGCCGCGAAGTGTCGCAGCCCTCCAGCTCTGGTCGGTTTGATGACAGAGGTCGAAGGCAGCATCGAGACGTCCCGCGCGTGCGTATTCGAATAGGGTTCGTAGTAACGCCTTCTCGTAAGTGGCATCTTCAAGCTCGAGGCCACCCTCGCCGCGCGAGACGGCATCTGGATCGAGATTCTTGACAGCTTTGCCGCGGTTCTTGGGTGCAAAGCTGGTGCTGGCAGCCGAGCCAATTTTGGAAGCAGGGCCTGCTCCGATACTTGCACGCTTCTCGGCGCGCACTCGATTCCTTGTGAAGGCAAGATAGCCCTTGCGCACCTCGACAATGTGTTTTGGTGCGAGTGTCTCTTGCAGCCACTCGCGGACGATTCGGAGCTCGTTGAGTTGTTCATCCCGTTCAAAGATGTTTTGAATCGCTGCGAGCGGTGTCTCGTACGCCTGGACGGCATTCTTGGCTTGCTCGTCGGATGCGGATTGCGATTTGCGCTCAGTGCGGTGGAGCCTTTCAGATGTGAGCATGTGCACTAGCCTCCATGTGTGCTGCTCGAGCTCCCATGATGCCCTGTCGTCGTCTTCGAGACTTTGGTCTTGTCGGCGAGCGGCGTAGCCTGCGTCGTCGAGAGCCTCTTCACCCAGTCCTGAACAGATATCTGCAAATAGAAGCGCAGTGCCGTTATCCGGATCGATCCTACCTGCGGGTTCAAGATCTTTGCATGCTTGCAAGACTCGAGCAAAGGCGGTGAAGCTCGACTCGCTGCTGCGTGCGTCCGAAGCCTGCCCAAATGCAGAGGTTGAGGCGAAGCCCTGGCTGGACTGTGTTTCGACGGCCATGACAGCGTCCGTGGATCGTTTTTCACACTCTGCGCGCAGGGTTACCAGATGTAGCCTAGACGGATCTGTGTTGAGGCTAAAGAATATCCTGAAAGAGGTGTTGATTCCACAAAGGAATCGCGTGTGCGCCGTGATCCTAAAAATTCCAGCTCCCGTGTTCCGAGTTTGTGTTTCCAGACGCGAGCAAACTCGCACGACATTTCTCCGTCGCAACCAAGCTCGAACGGAGCGGACAACTGAGCGTAGTCGGATGCGGCAGAGTCTGTATTCACACCTGCTGCTTTGGTTTGGCTGGTGGAATGTTTGCCTTTCGCCACCATCATCTGCCCCATCTTTGCAGACGACAAACCTGCTTTTAACGAAACATTGCATCGAACTGATCCCGTCTGAAGTGTAATCTGACATCTCGTCACGTCGCGGCACTCGCCATCGTCAACGTTCGCTCGCCTTTTCTGACGGTCTGCTTGCCTCTCGGAGTTCCACGCTTGTCAGGATATCATACTTTCACTTCAACTCCTCTTAGGATAGGATCTGTCATCGTAGCGACTACTATCAGCAGGGTTTCGTCCAGAGAAGCATTTGAGAAGTCCGACATCAATATATATACTGTCCGTTGCGCTGCAATAATGTCGGTCGACACTGCCAGATCGTCACAGGTTAGCATCTCGAACTCCTATCCCATTCTATGCTTTGGCGCTTCTATCCTGCAACGTGCTCTTTGCGGTTTCATGTAGGAATCCGCAAGGGATTGCGTCGGGTTGGTTTGTCGCAGCTAAGCAGAGGGTTTACTAACGTACACATTCTTGTCTTGTCTCTTTTGAACCGAACATCCTGGTGGGGCGGCCATAGAACGCGTTTGCCCAGCCATTTGCACTGAGCGCCAGGTACGCCGCCGACCGTGGCGATGCACCCAAGGGCGAGGATGACTTCGTGCCGGACCTCAACGTGCGTCTGATTTGCCGTGATTGCAAGACGGATCCTCCCAACCTCGCCGAGGAGTTTGAATCGGGAGATCTGGTCTGCGCAGATTGCGGGCTGGTAGTGGGCGAGAACATCATCGACACGCGATCCGAATGGCGTACTTTTGCCAATGAGGACGGCGACGACCCTTCGCGTGTCGGTGCGGCGAGCAACCCACTCTTGGACGGCATCAATGAGCAGCTCGAGTCGCGCATCGGCTACAGGGATGGTGGCACGGGTGCTTCGAGGGACTTGCAGAGAACCATGAACCGTGCTACTGGCACACGAGATCGCAACATGCTGGATGCGTTCGAAGACATTCAGCGCAAGTGCGACTCGATCCACCTCCCACGAACTGTCTCGGACGTTGCCAAGCAGGCGTACCGACGGGTGGAGGAAGAGAAGATTTTGCGTGGCAAGAAGCCAGACGCTATCATTGCTGCTGCCATCTATGTAGCTTGCAAGATGAACCACGTTCCGCGTACGTTCCCCGAAATCTGCTCGCTGACCAGCGTTAGCAAGAAGCACATTGGCCAGTGCTTCAAGGAGATGCAGCAGGCGTTCGGTCTCAACGCAACTGGTACTGGCTCCGTGGACGGCTCCAGGCTGAGTGGAAACAATAGCGGAAGCTCGACACCCATCGGCATTGGACCGACCGGTGCTGCCGATCTGGTGGGTCGTTACTGTAACCACTTGGGCCTCGAGATGCGCATCACGCGATCCACCGAGGACATTACGGCTCGTGTGCGAGAATTGGGCATCTTGGCAGGACGCAGTCCTATCACGATTGCCGCAGCATGCATCTACTTTTCCACGTTGCTGTGGGGAGTGGACAAAGGAGCCAAACGTATCAGTCAGGCAGCAGGTGTGAGCGATGTAACGATCAAGAACTCGTTCAAAGAGCTGCTCAAGCACAAGGAAAAGATCGCTACTCCCGAGATTCTGGCCAAGAGTCCGCAGATGGATATCTCGCGCCTCGATGTATGAGGCTGACGTCCAGCTCGATCGAATATCAGACTCTCTTGCTCTTCAGTGTCCTCTTGTACATAGCACACGTTGAAGGTAAATGTCAAATTCCACTCTTTGCTTGCTGGCTCTAAGTAAGACCTGGCTTCTGTATGTTGTGTGTCTGGTCAGCATTGGCACTTCCGCCAAGCATACCAAGCAGGCAATCCATCTTGAAAATGAGTTTACGTGAGATCATATGAATAGGCAAGTACCAATCGAGCCCAAAGATCTTCGCAACGATCTTGATTCAGTTCCACCTCAAAACAGAGGTTAGGAGAGGTTAAGTCCGTGGAGGAGGTGATTTCTTGTGATATTTTACTCGCGGGCCGTGCAGAAAGCTCAAAAAAACAAAATTCAAGCAAGCTAAATTACTGTAAATAAATTTACTGTGCTGTGCAGTGCAGTGCAGTGCAGTGCAGTGCAGTGCAGTGCAGTGCAGTGCAAATCGCCTTCAAGGCGAGAGAGAGTTGGACTTGGACGCGTTCACATTTTAATATTGGACTGGGCTCGAATGCCCCGAAAAAGACTTTTGTGCACGCTAAGTGGCATGCACCTGCACACAGGTCAGGGATCAACAGTCAGATTACACCAGGCAGTAGACTGTTTTACGTACCTTTGACAGTGTAAGCAGACCTGTGCTTTCCTGGCTCGCTGCTTTGGTCCAACCAAGAAACCAAGCGATTCCAACACTTTAGCACTTCATCCAAATCACCATCCGAGTGTCAACTTTGCTCTCCCTCCACCATTCCAACAGATTGCTCAACCTGCTTGCTGTAACACGAGCGATCAAATTAAGCATCAATCCTTCACCGAAGAGGGTAGCATATAGATTCTCCCACCGCTCCACCGAAAAACACGTTGCAGAGGTCCAGCAACAATGTCTTGGGGCTCTTGGCTGTAAGTGCTCCTCCTTACCTTGCTTCGATCCTTGACGCCACGGTGAATGCGTCAAACTGACTTGCCATACTCATCTCGTTTTGTGTTTGTTTCCTGCTACGTTCTACTTCAACCCCACGCTGAAATGAACACAGTAAGGGAGATGCTGCAGCCGCCGGCTCTGGCACTGCTGCTGCCTCCAGCAGTAACTTTCATGCGATCACCGACTCCGTCGCCCAAGATTCGCTCTTCGGCCCCCTAGAACCCACTGACCTCGAATGGACTTGTGCAGGTGGCTTCACTACCGAAACTCAAACCTGGTACTCGGTCCTTGAAGATGGCTCTTTCGCCACTTCCCAGATCATCCATTCCGCCGTCGGCCTTTGGTACCCTCAAGTGCAGATGACCTTCAAATACTTTAACCCCAAGACTGGCAAGAAGATCTGGAAGAGTATCAATGTGACCAAATTTGCCGCACAGACCGACAAGCGCTCTTCCAAAGCAGCCGAGTTCACCGTCCTCTTCTCTACTACCGAGGCCGGTCAAGACAAGTACACCATTACCGCCAACCTCGACACTGACCTCCAAATCTCTTGGAGCTTCGTCAAGCCAGCCAGCGTTCAAGGCTGGAAGTTGGGTGCTGGCCCTAAGGGTGGCTTCTCCTACTTCGGTTCCAACCTCGGCAGTCCCGAAGGATACGTTATCCACAGATTTTGGCCCGTGGCCGAAAGTGAAGGTCACGTCATTTCGCAAGGCAATGCTATTGATGCCAAGGGCCACGGAATGTTCGTACACGCAATTCAGGGGATGCGACCAAACCTGGTGGCTGCCAAGTGGAACTTTGCCAACTTCCAGGCTCAAGACGACAAGTTGGGTCGAGTCAGCGGCGTCATGATGGAGTTCACCACCACCCCAGACTACGGCAGCGTTGAAGGTACGCAGGGCTCGAGACAATCTTTGACCGTCAACATCGGTAGCATCGTTGCTGAAGGCAAGCTGGTGACCGTCACCGCAAGTACTAGGGCAGTGGGTCAGGCCGAGGGCGAAAAGAGCAAGCAGAGCAACTCGTACGTCAAGCATCTCGACAAGACCCTCGATCAAGACACCGGGTACCAAGCACCTCAAGCGATCAAGTACCACTGGCAGGGTCCCTTGCTCGATCTGTCCTCGGGTAAGGGTGATGTGGCTCACCCAGTCGAGGCCGAGTTGAAGGTCGATTTGGGTAAACCCTACCCGAGTAGCGAGACCCACGGTCTGGTAGACAAGGTAGACGTTCTCGCCGAGATCCCTTACATGGTTAGAAAGCTGGTCAATTACGTTGCGGGTACGAAACCCTACATTTACCAAACGCTCAATGATGCAACTTTGAAGATCACGTTGCCAGAACAGTACGAGGGCACCGGTAAAGGAGACAGTGTAGAGGTCAAGGGAAGCTTGTTCGAGGAACACACTTTCATCAGCGGTTGAACGAATCTGGGTCTCTTGACAATGTAGAATGATGCAGAGGACACAAGCTTTTGAAGCTTGCGCCAAAACATGCAACAACAGGCTCATGTACTCAATCTAGTGATTCGGCGTCCATTTTTACCACTCATTTTCTCATTATCCATTGGGAAGTTGAACAACAGCGGTGTGTGCAGAAAGGCTGAACCGCAGCGAGTGGGGAACATGCGATGTGTGTTTCTGAATTTGCTAGAATGGAAACGGTAAGATTGGAGTGTGTTTGCACAGAGCGAACCAAGCGATTTTTTCTTGAGAAGAATACTGAGGTTTTTTTGGGGGGGGGGGGGGGGAGGGAAATCTTAGATTCTCTCCTTGACCCAACGCTCTAGACCACCAGCGGTGTAGATCTCCTGAACGCTCCTACCGATGCCAGCTGGTTTCGCCGTATACTTTTTAATCACCATTTCACCATTAGGAGCTTTGAATGTGAGATTGATGCTTCCGGTACTTGAATCAATATGAATCGTGCTTTCTTGCAATAGAATCGCCTTGTGATTCCTGACCGCTCCTTGACCCAGATACAATTGGGTCAAATCCTGCACCAGATCATGACACTCCAAACAGATGAGACCATTGTTAATGGCATTTCGTTTGAAAATGTCACCAAACGATCCGGCGAGTACGAGTGGAATACCCGCATACTTTAGCGCCGTCGCAGCTTGCTCCCTCGAACTTCCTGTTCCGAAGTTGTATCCACCAATAAGCACTGGGCCGAGCTTAGCTTCCGAACCTTGACCTTCGGAAGTTGGGCTGCGAAGCGATGCAACGGTGGAAGAGAAGCTGGGATCATAGTTCTCCATGACCACCTCGGCCTGTTTGGTAGGCGTAATGTCATCTTGGTATGTGTATTTGCCTGGATAGATACCGTCCGTGTTCAAGTTGTCCTGCGGAGCAAAGATGAGAGGACCTTTGAAACTTTTTGGGAAATCGGCCATGATGTCTACCCCGCCTTTGTTCGACTCGGCTGCCAAAGTCGTACCGGACGTGGTGATCGAGTACTTGAGCCCATCACTAGGAGGAAGCAAAGAAGGATCCAAATTCGATGGACCACAGATCTTACCCTCCACAGCAGAAGCTGCCACAACCGCGGGAGAGGCTAGATAGGCTTGCGCGTTGGGACTTCCCATCCTGCCCTTGTAGTTCCTGTTGGTTGCACTGATACCCACCTCTCCATCTTCGAGCAATCCCACACCCAACCCGATACAAGGTCCACATCCAGCAGGCAAAGGCTTGGCACCGGCCGCCATCAGAACCCCCCAATCTCCGCTCTCCTCCGCCTCCCTCTGTACCACACTCGACGCTGCGGCAACATAGAACTCAACACCCTTGGCCACTTTTTTCCCTCGAATCACATCAGCAGCCGCCTTGAGATCCGATGCTCGCGAATTGACGCAAGAGACCAAGTAGGCCTTGTTGATGGCAATCTGTTGGGATGCGAGCTCGTCCAAAGGCGTGCTGACTTTGACGCTGTTTGGCCCACTGACGTGGGGTACCAGAGTAGAAAGATCGAGCGTGAGGTGCTTGCTGTACTTTGCATCCGAATCGGGGCGGAGGAGTGTGTTGCTGAGTTGTTCAAGGCGGTGCATGTTGAGTCTAGGGTGGCTTCCGCTGGGAGAGGGAGAGGAGCCGATCTGAAACTCGAGCTTGTCACGCTTACGAATCTGCTTTTCGTACCAAGCCAGGGTGACGTCGTCGGTAGGGAAGAGACCGGCTAGCGCACCCCACTCGGTGGTCATGTTGGCAATCGCCAATCTTTCCTCGACCGTCAGACCGTGCAGGCCGGTTCCTACGAATTCAATCGCAGCATTCAGCACTTGATCCTGGTTGAAGTAGCCGCAAAGAGCAACAATAACATCTTTACCGGTGACTCCCTTGGGGAGGTTGCCTTTGAGTTCGACCTTGACCACTTCGGGGATCTGCCACCACGTCTGACCCGTTGCCCAGATAGCGGCTGCATCCGTCCTGACAATGGGCGTACCCAAACACCCCACACCGCCGTACATGTTACTATGGCTATCGGAGGCCACGGCTAATGTCTGGGGGAAAGCATACCCTTCTTCCACCAACACTTGGTGGCCAATGCCACGTCCTGCGGGGTAGAAGTCAATGCCGTGTTTGCGAGCAAAGCTTTCGATCTTGGAGTACTTTTCGAGGTTCTTGGCCGACTTGTTCTGAACATCATGGTCGAGGGCAAAGACTACCTGGTCCGGATTGAAGATCTTTGAAGCGCCGATCGACGCGAACTTGGAGATGACAGGACCAGTGTTGTCGTGGGTCATGACGGTTCCTGGTCGAATGGAGACGTAATCGCCCGACTTGACATGCGAACCTGGGGCTGAGTCGACAGCGTATTTCTGCACGATCTTCTCTACGAGGTTGAAAGTACCAGCGGCTGGGTTCGCCTGGGCATGGGTTGCGAGGGATCGACGAAAAGAATAAGGTGTGGAGAACCTCGCGGCTGAGGAGCCGAGCCGAACGATGCTTGATGCCCTCATGGTGGTGTCAGACTCGAAAACTTTGATGTCAGCCTCGAACAAGTTGGGGTAAGGTGTAAGAGGGTAGGTAAGGGTAAGGAAGGCGAGAGAGATTGCGACCTTCTCTCGCATGAACAAGCACGCCTGCAACCTCGGCGATTCGCCGAAATTGCTTTCTTCCGGAAAAACAAAATGAGCCTAACCCTCCGCATCCAAATCAAATAAAATAAATCGAAAATGTTAGAGTCCGCCCCACTGCTCTTTCCCGTGACTTGTCCGCCCAATCGGATGATTCGGATTTGTACCTTCAGTTGTCCAAAATCGCACACTCTCTTCCTTTCCACAGACAGACGTTCTACAAAGTCTCAGAAACAGATTTGTGCTTTCACTCAGTCACGAGCACGTCGAAAAAGGGTGAACGTCATGATAAAAAGTGTTGATTGCGAGAGTCAAGATTCATGCTGCTTGGTGTGGAATGCGTGTTCCGAGAGACTAACGATGAGAGAGCAAGAGCGCGTCTAGAAGGTGATAATGGAGGTGTGGCTCATCGCTCCTTTAATGAATAGGTGCGGGCCGAGATGAGCATGGGCGGGTGACAGATGGACGGAAACCAAGTGAGTGAATGGGGTGGGTTAGAGGAACCAATGTGGGGCGGGAGGCGATGGAAGGGGGATGCTGAGAGGGATCATTGCATGGACTAAAAACACAGTGAGTTGAATACGATTCCGATGAGTCGAGAGGGCTGAGAGCTTTTTGATGGGGACGGGAAAATGCGGGCGAACAGGATTAGAACTGTTGAACGTTGACGTTCCAGACTACGTCTCCGAGGGGCTTTCTTGCGCCGAGCACGGTCGGTTGTTGGACTGTCAAGTGCGTTGATGCGTTCTTGGGCAGCTGGGAAGATGAAGACGACGATGGCCTTGTGCGATTTTCTTTTTCCTGCATCGATGCACGCGAAGAGGGCACGGGCACAGGCATGCCAGCTGCTGTTGCGGCTGCAGCTAGTGGGTCATGCAAAGAGTAGAGCGAAAGCGGTGTGACTGGCATGTCGTCTTCGTCATCCTCGTCTTCGTCTTCGTGCATCGACCTCGACGGTGTCGATTGCACCGAAGAACCAGGTGTGGTGGGGTGCGAGCACATGGACTCGTCGTCGTCATCCACATCTTCGGCACCGGTATCGGCGTCGCGAGTAACAGCCTGGGCAGGCAGCAGTCCGGTTGGCGAGGCCGACTTGGCGGCAGCGATGCGAGCGCGGTACCAGTCGCAAACAATGGTGGAGGCGCTCGAGAAGTATGTGTACGAGTACTTCTTGATCAGAATCAACGAAAGGTCCTGCAGATGCTCCGAGACGTAGGCGTCGAGCATGTGGGCTGCCTTGGCCGCATCGTCAGTTGGCGACAGCTTGGTGGATTGTGGCAGACCGCAGATGAATCGAGCCAGGATGAGCGCACCCTTGGTGAGGGCAGAAGACTTGAGCGAGATAAAGTCGCGGTGGAAGAGACTGACCTCGAGGAAGAAGCGCGCCAGATTGACGGTCTTGAGATCCTCGCCACCACGGACGCTGTCGATTCGCAGCCATGCTTCGGCAGTGGGATGACCCAGTGTCCAGCCAATGGTCGAAAGCACATGACCCTCCATCTGAGCAAATGCCGACTCGTCATACGCGTTGCAGCACATCTGGCTAAGCTCCTTGACAGTAGGTACGCGGTCCTTGGCGTCCTCGAACTTGGCGGCGATCAAAAGTGCTGCACAGCCCACGAGCTGGTAGTGGCGCTTGTAGACGATTCGTTTGGAAACGTATCGGTCGACAATGTTCATCGTCAGGAAGAGCGTTTCCGGGCGAAGACGGAAGGTCTGGTGGATCTCGATCAGGAAGTCAACAAGGTAAGGACGCATAAACCACTTGAGCTCAGGCTGCACATCCATCAACTCGACCGCTGCAATGGTCTGGGACTCCATGTGTAGCATGTGATCGATCACCTCGTCTTGGTACTCCTCCTCGAAAAGCATAGCTCGAACATCGGCTGGGATTTTGCTGATGGAGGCGGACGTCGACATGTTCGAAGTGGCAGCTGTTGTATCGGCTCTGAACTCGGCAGAGGAGGTCGAATACGATGAAGAGACAGTTGAGCTGATGCTGGAGGTCGAAGCACGCTTGGCGGCCATCTGGACGGCAACTTCTTGCTTGGCAGGATTCAGTGGCGATGTGCTCTTGCCACGAGACGAGCGAGATCGTGAAGTAGAGGCGCTGGCGCTGGAAGATCCGGAGCTGACGCGATGGCTGCGGTTGTACGAGGTGCGGCGAGACAGAGGAATCTGGCTGGAGCTTGCGGAAGAAGTCATGATGTATGCGGTTCGAGGGAGTCGTTGGAAGGATCCTTAAAGCTGTTGAGTTGTCATCAGATGAGCAAATTGATTGGCCAATCGAGATGGGATGGGGAATGTAGTACACAGCCGTAATAGCGTCGAGCCGAGAAAGGATGCGAAGGAGTGTTTCGAAGGGTCAGACAGTACCGTAGAGACCGGACAAATTGCAGGGGACGATGGAGAGATTGAAGGAGCGGAGAGGATTAGAGTGGAATGGAACAGCGTCAGCAGTGGGCACCAAGAGTGGAAGGGGAGAGGTCAGATTGCAATCAAGAGGAGAGGCTTTGGAGATCATATGGGGATACCCGAAACCCCGGCAAAATAGATCAGGCTTCTTTATGGGATCCTAGAGCCTTGGCCTTCTATCTATCTTGACGGAGGTACAAACAGCTCCCGAACAGATACGGCTCACACTGCAGAGAAAACAACGGTGCTGGTCCGAGACAACCTGATAACATCATCGTTTGAATGAGAGGGCATAGCTACTTACCTAGCAGAAAGGGTAGCCGCAGGCAAGCACGGTGGGGAATGTGAAGAGCACGATTCGTGGAATGGCTGAGGAATATCGATCGCAGCGGCGAACACAAGGCAGGCACTTGAAAGACTCGGCGTACGGAATGCGCTGCAGTGTCAGTAGTGGCGCAGATGGATGGCGTGGGCGTTCGGAGCCTGAAGAATTAGAGCTCGTCCAGAAGGATCAGGGTGCTATTGACTCTGAGATATTGAACAGCCGAACCGGATTGGCAGCCTCGTAACAAACAAACGTCAGAGGGGCGAAGAGGCGGTCGAGAAAGCGCAAAAAGGGGTCGACCTGCGTCGGTTCTGTCTGAGCGTAAATGAATGGCACTGGAGGCGGTCATGCGTACCACGATTAGAAGAATGGCATGTAAATCCAGAGCAGCAGCAAAGGTGGAGGAAGGAGCGTGCCATAACAGGCGCAAAGAACGCAAAGAAGCATTGTTCGACATCGACGGCGTGCATTATAGCAAAGTGATGCATCGCAAACGAGCAGATGCAGACGTCATGCATAAGGTTGTTTGTCGGGACGTGAAAAGCATCGAGCCGACGTTTTCGCGAGGAAATGCACCCAGCGGCCAGTTGAGCGGAGAAAAAGAGGGAGGCAAGGGGGAGCAATCGATGAGCGATATCAAATTTCCGAGGGAGCCGCCGACGCGCCAAAGTTAAGCGCCAAAAGACGTGCCATTATCACGAGCCACAGGGAGCATTAGCGCAGAAGCAAGCCCAAGCCGTCACCCGACAAATGTAGTCAAGAGCGGATTGCACAACCGCAGAACAGCCAGAGGGGGGCATTGCGAGGTGCATCACACGAACACCCGACAGAAAGCCGTGCAGAGGTCCATGACAATATACAAAGAGGTGATGGATTCCAGGACGAACAGGTCGGGAAAGTGAGGGGTAAGGAAAATGGAGTGAAGGAGCAGCGGACGTCAGTAGACTGCTCTAGTGTTGGAGGCGTCAAAAGCATGAAGTATGAACTTACGTGTAAGGGAGACTGGATGCGACGAAGGCTTCGGGTGAATGGATTGAACGTTGCTTGCAATCGAGGCCTGTTGATCAGCAGAAAAGGTGCAGCAAACAGTCATGGCGGAGAACGGAGGAGGGAGGAACGACAAAGCGGCGCGATGCGCGAGGGGCCAGGGACGACGTCCGAGAGCGAGCGAGCAAACGTAAGCGAGGGCACAAGTTGACAGGCGATGGCAGGCCCGGAGTAACAGCAAAGTCCACAGCACAAGACACCAAGTTTGTTGAGCGCAGTTATGACCCATCAAGAGTGAGGATGAATGCGCAGGAGCGGTATGAGTTACATGCACGGTGCGAGAGCGTGCCACACAAAGTCGATGAGCCATGCAACGTGAGCAGCGCAACGTACGTCGGAAGGTGCAGAATTGATGTGTCGACGTTGGCATGGCATGGGCAGGCATGGCAGGCATAGCAGGCACGGCGTGGCGAAGACCGGGCAGTAACACAAAGTGTTGGATTGGCCATACAGCGAGCGGTGTTCGACATGTCAAAAACCGGCAAGGGGTTCCAGGCGGGCAATTCGGGAGCCATCAGCAGTACGCGTCAAAGAGCGCGTGCCACGCAAGGGGCAGATGTGATAAGTCAGAAATCCATGGAAATCGACATTCGAGTCGAATCGCAAAACGAAAAAGAAAAATAAGATCGTTAATCGGGCCCGATTGCACAGTGAAGCACAGCGGCGCGGAACGCGGGACGTTGTGCGCAAGAAGCCGGATGCAAGGAGGCCCAGCAGTCACAGGTCAGCCGAAGAGGAATGAGGAGCAACGGTAATTGACCAAGATCATGATGATGATGACGAAGTGTCAAGTAGTTTTGGAGTAGGATGTCGATGGTCAGCACGAAGCAGCGGAAAAGAAGATCGAAAGAACAGAGAGTACAGATCGTCAGCATTTGATCCCACGCCAGTCGTGAAGTGGCCACACCTTCTGTCTTGGAGTCGTAATGAGAACGCTCCGTGATGAATGCAGGATATATATGCCGGCCCCTCTTCTTGTCGCGCCTCCCCCGCCCACCTCCTTGAAGACAGACTACACTTCAGCTATTCTCTCGCAAATGAGATGATCATCGAGGCCAAGTATTCGAAGTAGCGACAGAACTGACACTCTCGACCTTACTTAGCTTCACTGACCCGTTGCATTTTCTGTCGCAAGTCGGACCTGTGTCCAACACCTCTGACGGTGGTAATGACCTTGTTGCTGATGCACGTAGCAATGTGCTGCTGACTAGATCTCTTTCTTCGAGCCGCGTCGCGCTCTGACAGCCGCTTGCTAATGCCTTCTTGCTTTGCTTGGACCTTCCTCGTTTTCCCACTTGTATCAACTTACAGGGATGAATTAGCCGTGATCAACTGAAATATTCAAAGATTTATGTCGGAGCAAATGTAAATGTTGTGCAAAAGAGCGTGATAGACGTCAAGGCAAAGGGTGTCGAGGTCGAAGTTGGTAGAGACAAAAAGAGTGTGGTGGACTATTGGTCGATGTCTAGAAGCTGGGGTGGAGAGGGAAAGATGAAGGGGGTAAAGACGGTGTCTGGAAGTGGAGTGGAAGAGGTGTTATGGTAGCAGAAAGAGGGAGGAGGTAGAATGGCAAGTAGTAACACTTGGGAGGATAGGTATATACCTTGTGAGAGGTCTTGGCAGTGTGAGAAGGCTAGCCTAAAGCGTGATATGGTATCACAAGGGCAGTCGAGACCGACGGCTGAGGGTATAGTATGGTAAGGAGGTTGCTAGAGGTACTAATGGCACGATTCAGCTTGAAGAGAGGCACAGCAGCGAATGAGCCAAGCCTGAAAGGTTTGAGTACCGTTCAAGATATTGGATGGGCTTCTGTGGTCCGCGTGAATCTGCACATCTCAAGTCCGCTCGGAAGCAATGTCGATCAGGTATGCGTTTGGAGCAGGTCGGACAGAGGGAGCAGAAAATAGGAAAGGGTCGAGAAGAAGACTAGAAATGTTCTCGATGATGAGCAGAGGCGATTGCAAGACAAAGATGGGGAAAGTGGCTGCAGTGTGGCATCAAAGGTCTGGCGAGAGAAGCACCGGATATGCTGAAAAGGTAGCGAGGTTTGAGAGTCTCGGGCAGGGCTGTTTGTTGTGCAGCGTGTACACCGAATGTTATGTGGTCCAGGCTGCGGGGTGCGGATCGGAAGACAATGATGATGAAGAAAGCCAATGCAACCAGCTGCAGCAGCGTTGATCTTTGAGTGCACTGTGGCAGATGCGGTAACGTACCAAACAGGGCGAGTTGAAATGATGCGTGGCAGGAGAATTGAAATGCAGGTCCAATAGAAGCCAAGCTGCTCAGTGCATCTCTCCGAGAGGATCAGCGTCAGCCTGCAGACATGGCAATGGCAGCAGGGAGGAGAGAGTCTTAAGAGATGGAGATATGAGGTTTTCGCCACAAATCACGGCGAGGATAGCCTGACAAGAGCAGCTCGGCGGAAGGCATGCGGGTCGGTGTCAAGGAAATATGTAGCTGACGGCTGAAGTGGAGATCGAAGAGCAGAGCTCTGACAACGCTGCAGCTGGTGTTAGCCTCACAGCATCCAAGTGCACAGTACATTTTGCGACCGAGGCTGCTACAGGCCGAAGCCAATGCAAAGCAGCTGCGATGACACCGAGATGTGAGCCATGAGAGGGAGAAAGGCGTAGTCGAGCTTCACAAGCGCTTCGAGATGTCCGAGGTGAGTGTGACTTGAGGGTGCAGTGAAGGCTAAGTCGGAATACGTGGTTGCCTGACGCCTTTCCTCAAGAGGACGAAAAAAAGTCCGCTCGGAGTGAAGATTTCAAAACCACGGATCAAGTGCATGATTTTCCGTAGCGTCGGCCAAAAAGCTGCAAGTCGCTGCACGTCCACGCTGCACTTTCCGACACCACACTAACTGCTGTCGTTTACTTTTCTTTGCAATCACGAATATGGTCGTGTGTTCCTGTCCGCAGTGGAGACAAAAATTTGTGCTACCGTTGCTATCCGAGAATCCTGCAGCCATTTTGTCTTCTCTCGTTCTGAAGTCACATACGAACCATCTGTGTGCCTGTCGATCTTCCGAGGGTGCGGTGATCTGCTGCAAGTCACAAAGCAGTGCTGATCGCACCAGACAAGTAGGACCTGATGAGTGAAAGACTCTTGTCAAGCGGCCATGTTCCTTTCGTCCTAATTGTAGGCTCGGGTATCTTCAAACGGTGTACAGCCATCAGCATAGATGCGATGGTCTGTCCAGTACGGCCGCACACTGCTCCTACTCATACGTCCCGATTGCAAGGGGAGGAGGTCTATTTCCGTGCTTTCGTCCGAGATAACATCGGCGACGGCAAGCAGGGCGCTTGGCGACCAAACGTTTTTCGCTGGGTCATATGCTAGCCAGATTGTCGGCGACGTCGGCTGCGATCCCTTGACAACTCTTCGAGCGAAGAGCCGCAGCTTCCCGACCAGTCTGGGTCGTGATGAAAAAGGGCCAAGACCAGAAGTTGTTAAGCATGTGTCTTACGAACATGAGGATCTAGTCTTGACAGGTGCATTTGATGCAAGTCCTGTACCGCCTCAGTCGCCGGGAGAAGTGCAGAGACCGAGCTTGCTCCTCTCGTACAAGTCGGAGACAGAAGACCCCTGACAGCTCATGTCCAAGAAGGTCCAGACATGGTTGTACTGGACCTATCTCCCGTCGCAGCGTTTGGCGTCTCGCCTTGTCAATTTTTCTCCTCGCCATTATCCAACGTTGTGACAGCGCAAAAGAATCTGCAGTCACGACGGTGCTTGAACGCTGAAGTCAGCTTGCGCAAGTGATTTGCAGCCTTCTGTGCTCTTTGATCGAGCTTCGGAAGCTGATTTTGACAATGAGATCGAGAAGTAGAGGCTGTCCATCTGCGTCGGAAACGCCAAGCATTGCAGAAAAGAGTCAGAGTGTGACTTTGTAGAGGGGATCGTCGCCTCGGAACACGCGCAGGTCCGAGCCGGAATACGGTACCATAACAAACATCTTCAGGATACCAAGCAGAATTTGTGTCGATCTTTTCAATTAAAGCGCCAGCCTCGCTTAATGATTACTCCCTAGCCGTCGTCTTTGCTGCCAACGGGATGGCCTTTCAGCCACCTAAGACGGGCAACGTCTCTTCAAAGCGAGGCGAGAGATCGCGAGAAGCTCCATGTGTTCTCACCTCGCCTGAGATAGCATGCGCAGCAAGCAGGCCGCAGCTAGGCGCGCATAACTTCGCTTAGACGAGTATCCCGGCACACACCAAACAAAGCCACGCCTTCTCCTCTTCCTCGCCTCATCCTAAACTTGCGAAGAAGGTGTGTAAAGTTTTCGCTTGCGGCTTAGCGAGTGTTTGTCTGATCATAAGACTGTAATGTGCTTTTCTTGAGATCTGTCGTGCGCTGATCATCTTGCACTTGCTTACTAGAAGCAGTAAGTCCCTCTTCTCTCACTACTTGCCATGCCCATTCCGCTGTCGAGAATACTGAAGCGTCTGCTTTGGCATTTCTGATCTTCCGCGCATCCTCTCATCGCTCAGTCGCCATACAACACACCATACGGCATGATTGCTGTATACAGCCGTTTGGTAGTGGAGAGATCGGCTTTGGTCTTCAGCGACCGAACGAGATAGACAAACGAGGTCGTAGTCGACCCGAGATTTACGATTCTTTGCTAGAGTATGCCAGTCTGGGATGGTGGTCCCCGCCTCGAGACAAGTCAGGCAACATGTGAATCACCTCACCGACGAATGTATGCACACTTGGCGCTTCGTTTGCATTTTCGGCTTAGCTAATGATCGAGAAGGCATTGCGACATAGACGATCTCGTACTGTTGATCGCATGAAAGAAGCATCATCGACGAGGTTTGGCTTGTGCATAATCGTGACAGTACAGCGTATACTCTTATCGTCTTGCTTCCGGGCGGGAATGACAACTGCCAACAATGGCTGGCGGAGTAAAACAACGACTCGGACGAGCGTACCTTCTTCACTTCAAGCTGTTAACGGAATTCAGTGGTTAATCTGCTCTAGTAAAGGCGTGTGTAGACCTCGGCAACTTGCAACATCCATTGTACATGGTGATTGCCGTGCTGGGAAAGCACTCGGCGATGTTCGAGTGAGGTCCAGCGATGATCGAGGGGGACCGAGAGTCGGGGGCCGAAGTGCATCAGTCTGTGCGCTGCCCTTCCCGTGCCTTGACGGACGTGTCACTTCTCTTCTTTGGCGCAATGCAACATCGCAAGTCGGGAAGATGGATAACTCAGATCTGACTGGCGCCTACACTGCTTGGACTTGAACGCAAGCTGCAGCTTTGCGGTCCGGTGTCAAGATTGTAGGCATGCATTGGCCAGTGCTGAAACGAAGCAACGTGGAATGCTCTCATTTATGGCCAAGATCGCGTTTGCCGAGATACGTTGCAGGCAGTTGAGACCAGCACGTCTGGCGCTGTGACTTTACGGAGAAAGCTCATCTTCCCTTTTCTGAAATCACGTTGGATTGCAACAAACCAACTTCATCGGGGTTGGGGGATAGCAGAAAAGCTCGAAATCGGGGATTGAGGAAGAGCTCGCCTTGCTTCACGCCAACAACTTGGAACGCAGCATTACACTGCGTCCGCGTGTGTAATCAGTTACTGTACCTTGGATCGGTCGCAGGCTATGTTTTGGTATCATCTCTGATTTGCTTTCCTCGCAAATTGTGCTTGAGTCAACAAAAAATGGGGCCACGGATCGTTGGGTTAAACGCGAAAAAGAAATCAAGCCATGAAATGTCGACGCTAAAAGATGGAAGAAAAAGCAGCGCCGAACGAAATACTGCCTCGCACTGATCTTCCACCTTCGCGTGACACCTGTCAAGCCATCATGGGAGCGACGGGTATCCGACGAATACGATGAACCAAAGGCCATACAAAGATGTGTTGCTATAGCAATGCTGCTGTCGGGATAGAAACGTTCTCACACGACTTTGTGACTGTGACGATAGAAGATTTCCGAGATCCCTTTCCCGATATCCATCCCCTTTTTTTTCCTCGCTTGGAAAATTCACCTTCCACCCATTGGTTTCTTCTGGCGGGGCTAGACAAATCATCACAAAACTTCCCACTTTCCCACGCCTCCTCATCCTCATCACGACATCATCCCCACCCACCGTTCCTACTTACATCGACATTCCAATACTTTGACGCTTTGCTTCCCATCACGTAAACCAGCTTCAAGCAATAGCTAAGCAAAATGGTCTCCTTCAACTGCGATGGCTGCGGAGACGTCGTCAAGAAACCAAAACTCCAACAGCACTTCCAACGCTGTTATGCTCCTGTCACATGTCTGGATTGCTCCATGCAATTCAACTCGCCAAACGAGTTCAAGGGTCACAACACTTGCATCAGTGAAGCGGAGAAGTACGAGAGAAGTGTATATCGTGGACCGAAGCACTCACAGCAGGGTGGGCAGGCGAACGGTACGCCCAGCAAGAAGCAGCAGCCGGCCAACACACCCGCTAAGACAGCAGAGAACAGTACCGAGAAGTCAAGCGGAAAGAGAAAGCGCGACGATGACGAAGAAATAGCAGCGCCTCCGGCCGCCACGGCCGATTTCGCAAGCCCAAGCAAGAAGGAGAAGACGGAGGGGACTAAGTCAGAGAAGAAAGAGAAGAAGCACAAGAACGAAAAGTTGGACAGAAAAGATGAGAAGGAGAAGAGCGACCAGAAGGAGAAGAGTGACAAGAAGAAGAAGAGTGACAAGAAAGAGAAGAAAGAAAAGGAGAAGCGTGACAAGAAGGAGAAGAAAGCCAAGAAGGAAAAGAAACAAAGTGAGTCCGATGAGGACTCCAATGATGAAGTGTCCACCTCCTCCGATAGTGACGCTGACGACTCCTTCGACGAATCTGCCTCCAAATCTATCCACTCCACGTCTCCATCATCCATTCACAACGTATCTGACGATTCTGATTCCGACGAACACGATCAGAATGATCCCATACAAGCAGCCGCAGAAGATCAAAAGATCATCAAGCCTCTCTCCACCACCGAACTTGCCGAATTCAGAAAGAAACAATCCAAACTTGGCATCATTTACATCTCTCGCATCCCACCTGGCATGACGCCCGCCAAAGTTCGTCACATCTTGTCCAACTTTGGCGAGCTCGGACGAATCTACCTACAAGATGGTTCCAAAACCTCTTCGTCATCAAGCTCATCCAAACGTCGTTCTGGAATTGCGCGGTACACGGAGGGCTGGGTGGAATTTGCATCCAAAAAAGTAGCCAAAGCTGCTGCTGAAATGCTCAACGCTCAACCCATTGGCGGGCTGGCTGCGAGCAATTCGAAAAAGAGCGGAAGTGGTGGTGGAAGTGCAAAGATGGGTAAGAGCTCGAAGCGGTTCCAAGATGATGTTTGGACAATGAAGTATTTGAAGGGATTCAAGTGGCATATGTTATCGGAACAGATGGCACAAGAAAGAGCAAGTCACGCGGCGAGGCTGAGAACCGAATTGAGTCAGAGTGCATACGAGCAGAAGGATTATCTCAAGAAGGTGGAGAGGGCCAGAGTGCAGAGGGACAAGTTGGAGAGAAGGAAGAGAAAGGCTGAAAAGGAAGGTGGCGCGGTCGATGCTCAATCGGGTATGGAGAAGAGCAGGAGTTTCAGGCAGAGACAACCGGTGCTCAAGGACGTCAGAGATCGAGCTGAAGCTTGATCAGGTCACATACAATCGCATGCTGCACTTCCTGGTGTCTTGTACAATTACATTGTTTCATTCCCCTTTGCATACGTTTGGCTTCCGACGTACAGCAAAGCCCCGTTGTATCTGTACCTGCGTCCCGTGTGCCTTTGCGAGAACTTGATTTAGGAAGTAGGAGCTTGTTCCAGCAGCTCGAGAATCGTTCGATGAACCAACTTTGCATCGGCTCTACCATTTGCATCCTTCATGACCTGTCCTACGATCCTCATCGCCACCTTGACGTTCCCCTTCCTCACCTGCGCCACCTCATCCTCCAACCTTGCCATGGCTGCCTTCACCAATGGCAACAAATCTTGTCCTGTGCTCAACGCCAATATGCCCTCTTTCCTCAGCAACTCCGATACCGGCTTATCCGAGGTCTTTGCTGTCTCTTCCAACTTTGCTAGCGAGATGGTCGATTTGCTGTTCTGCGAGGGTAGAGTCGAGGAAAGAAGGTCAGAAATGACACTCTTTGCCGTAGTACCAGTCACTTGACTGGACTCAACCAAGTCGATGAGCTGGCCTAGGTAGTGAGGGGGCAAGAAGTGGTGTCGGAAAGGAAGATTGCGAGCATTGAGACCTTTCATCAGTTCGTGAATGATCCAGTTCAGAGCTGTTTGAGGATTTCTGCCATTGGCCACCGTTTCGAAGTACGCCACTGCATCCGAGTTCTTGCCATCACACCCGCCATCGCTCGATTCCACCTGCGCTGAAGCTTGCGTCCTTCCTTCTCTATCGTCCTCACTCCCTACCCGCATCAACACGTTGACATCCCTAGCGCTCAACCCGTATTGCCCTGTCAATCTAGCGCGTCTTGCATCCGGAAGCTCGGGCATCTCTTCTCTCAGCTTTTCTACTTGCTGCTGCGATAAGAGTACGGGTGGAAGATTGGGGTCGGGCATGTAGCGATAGTCGGGAGCTCCTTCTTTACCTCTCAATCGGAAAGTCTTTCCGGTGCTTTCGTTATACCCCCTTGTTTCCTGTTCCACTTGTCCTCCCTCTTGGAGCAATCTCACCTGCCTATGACTCTCATATGAGATTGCATTCATCATGAACCTTACACTGTTCAAATTCTTGACTTCGCAGCGTGTGCCAAACTCTTCCCCGATCCTGTTGACACTGACATTGACATCACATCTCAAACTTCCTTCTTGCATGTTTCCATCCGAAGCGCCTACCCTACGAACCAGCTCCTGGAGCTTACGAACGTAAGCCCCTGCTTGCTCGGGAGATCGCATCTGTGGACCACTTACGATCTCCATCAAGCCTGAACCAGCCCTGTTGAGATCTACAAAGCTTCGGCCTACACGTTCATCTTGACTCTCACCCAGCGTCGCCTCTGATGACTCGTCGAAGCGCGAGGTAACCCCAGTGTCAAAGTAGGAGCTCTTGGCTGTGTCTTGTTCCAACTGAAGTTGTTCCACTTTCACTACCACTTCATCTTCTTTGCTCGGCAGATATCCTTCATCGAAACTCAATTTTACTTGTCCATCGTTGGCCAGTGGCGCGTACTTTTGAGTGATCTGATATCCAGCTGGAAGATCTGAGTAGAAATAATGTTTGCGGTCAAACCGCGATTCTGAATGCACGGTGCAGTTGAGAGCCAAAGCGGTGAGGACAGCTAGGCGGAGTGATGAACGGTTGAGGACTGGGAATGTTCCAGGATGAGCTGCGTCAAAAGCAGAGACGAGGGTGTTGGGAGGAGTGGAGGGTGTTGGGAGAGGTGAAAGGGGGGAGAAGAGCTTATGTGTTGATTTGAGTTGGATATGACATTCTACTCCAATGACGGCGTGCCAGCCTGGTGGTAGTGGAGGGTATCGAGATGACGGAAGAGCTTCGTCTGAGGTTGTGGAAGAAGTTTTTGCTTTGCCTTTCTTCTTCTTGGCGAGGACAACCGAGCTGGTGCCGAGGAAGCTCGCACCAGGAGTTCCTTGGCTTTTGAGACGTCGATCGGGACGAACGGCGGTTAAAAGTGGGGCAAACCGGCGTGCTGAAGAAGAGCTCGAAGTCAAACTATGGACATCTCGTGCGCGGAGGGCGGAGGGCGCGGCGAGGATCGAAGTGGATGCCCTAGAGCTGGACGAGGCTGAGCACAAGCATCGGCGACACGCTGATGATATGGCAGTACACCTCGAAGCAACCATGATTTCAAGATGTCGGATTTTTGCCCCAGCTGTTGGGCTAGGAAGAGCACGAACGAGTCGGAATGAGGGTAGATGGTGTGGTCAATGCGAACGAGGACTCTGAACCCTTGAATGAATTAGAAGACTGTGTGGGCAGAACCAACCAATTTGCAGACTCCACTTCCGATTCCCGAATTTGGTTCAAGAGCTCGGCCAATTTCATGCGGCCATGAGACCCTCGAGAGAATTAGCCTCGCTACTATCATCATACCATTACATCCCTGCGCGGTCCCTGCGCAGCAAGTCTCGCCTATCTCCTGCTCCCATTTTGATCATTGAAAGAAGTCGGTCGCACTGAATGTGACATTTCAGCCGGGGCTGTGATAGCCTATATGGACTGCATCGTGTCCCGTTGAGTTGAGCAGAGGCATGAAGCCCCTGCGTGTACTTCAACGCGAAGAGAACAAATTTGCTTGCTTGCGGAGATGGCGTGAGTTCCACCTACTTCCTCTGCATAGTTGAGTATGAAGGAAAAAAGCGACGCCGCCTTGAACATTGTACTAAGTTTGACTGATCTTATCCCCGAAACGTCCTGTTGACACCCCTTTCGCACACAAATACGGTTTGATGGCAGAAATGGTCGGGCTCCTCCGACAAGCTTTCCCTCGCCACTTAGTGATGGTATTAAGGTGTCGGCGGGACCGAAAGTGAATTGTCATCTACTGTTGGCTTCCACTCAGGAGCAACTTTCCTTGTCAGCGAACAGCATTCTGATTACTGAGCAACAAGTTAATTTAGCAATGAGGAAAGTATCGTCGGTCCGTCACTCGGTCGGATGTCACCCGTCACCCGCTGGTGCAGGGTCATAACACTCCGGAGAATTAACCGAACAACGCAGACCCAGACCAAAAGGCACTGGAGCAGAGTGAGGTGCACCCCGCCATTGCCGAAACACATCTTCGCCACGGCCGAAAAATATTAAAGAAATAGAAAAAAAATCCATTTTTCTCCTCCGATCCATTTTTGCGCAGCTGTCAACAGCCAGGCTTGAACTGTGATGCTACACTTTTCAAATTGGCCGAAAGACGTTGTCGAAGAGCATCGAGCGGTACAGACGCCGATACAGTGATTGACAGACCAGAAGCTACGCTTTTAGACAATGAAGGACACTTCCGGTTGCAGTCCGCATGCTGGCTGTGGAGCGAAGGATTTTTTCAAAAAAGGCGTTATCTAACCGTCGGCGCGAGGTCACAGCGTGCGCTTGCCTATTGCACCTGCGCTGCCCCACGTCCAAGATCGTGCGTAGTAAGAGTACGGCAGTAAGAAGAGACGTTGCCATTTCACTCTCCTCTCTGACCAACTTACGCCCCACCTTGTTCCGACCATCACGGCTGCTTGTCACTTTCTCTTCATTCAGCGCAGAGCCGTATCGCTCACTGCTTTCCTTCCAATCATATATATAAACCAAGCCGGGGCCATCGCTTTGCTCCGTTCCACATGCATTCCCGTGTCGCGCCTATCGTCGCTTCTACTACTCACCTTATCACCGCTCGCACCGTCTCGTCTCTCGTTCGACCACGAGCATCACCTTTGCTCATTGCTCCGCTTCAAGCACGATCGCAACTTCTCGCAGGTATTGCATTCATTTCCAACGCTCACTCACGAGCCAACTCTACCAACATGACCACTTTGTCATATCCCCTCGCTCCATCTGAGCCGGTCGATCCGGTCCATGGTCCTTCCAAAACTCAAAAGCCCATCAATGTCAAGAGCAACGGCTCCTCCCACACCAATGGTACCACCGCTCTCGATGCCCAACACCTCAAGACTGCTCCCCTGCTCCCCACCGATCCCTTGCACGGACAGATCGACAATGCAGCAAAATTCAAACTTCTCGCCCGTGATTTTCGATCAGACACAATCACCGCTCCAACCGAATCCATGATTGCTGCCATGGCAACTGCTTCCCGCGGCGACGACGTTTACGGAGAAGATCTCACCACCAACTCTTTTCAATCCGAAATCGCTCTCTTGACTGGCAAAGAATCCGCAATCTTTGTCCCCTCCGGCACCTTGTCGAACCAACTGGCCCTTCGAACCCACCTCAAGCAGCCTCCTCACACCGTATTGTGCGACACCCGCAGCCACATTCACCGATACGAAGCGGGAGGCATCGCATTCCACTGTGGGGCGAGCACCGAGATCGTAGCACCTTCCAACGGCCACCACCTGCGTTGGCAAGAGGACATCCTTCCCAACCTCAACCTTTCCGACGACATCCACTTCTCCCCAACTCGCATCATTTCGTTGGAAAACACTCTGAACGGCACCATCTTCCCGCAGGATGAAATCGTGAAGATCTCCACCGAGGCTCGCAAGCTTGGCCTGATCATGCATCTGGACGGAGCACGCATTTGGAACGTCGCAGCTGAAACCGGCCTCTCCCTCAAGGAACTGTGCGATCCATTCGACACAGTCTCGCTCTGCCTCAGCAAAGGCCTAGGAGCACCTATCGGATCCATCCTGGTGGGGCCAAGCGCTTTCATCAAGAAAGTTCGACACTTCCGCAAACTGTATGGTGCGGGCGTCCGCCAAGTCGGTCCACTGGTTGCCGCTGCGCGTGTAGGTGTGGTGGAAAACTACCCCAAACTCCAAGCAACCCACCAGCTGGCAAAGTACGCTGGAAGAGAACTCGAGAAGCTCGGCGTCAAGCTTACCGCCCCTGTGGAGACGAGCATGGTTTTCTTGGACACAAGCTCGATCGATATCGCCATTTCCGAGCTTGTGGCGAGGGCGGCAGCGCTGCCGGTTCCGATCAAGCTCGGAGGCGGCCGCATGGTAGTACACTACCAGATTGAGAAACAGGCGATAGATGACTTGTTGGAGCTGATCAAGCTCATGAAAGCGGAAAAGAAGAATGGGTGCCCGACATCCGCAGCTGCTGCCACGGGAGGTGCGGGCCTGTACTCGAACAGCATGTCGTCAGGCACTGCCAAGGGCACCACTTGCACCAACGGCAACTCGCACGCTCGAACCTCATCCATCGAGAAGCGCGGCCTAGTCTTTGAAACCATCGGCACATCGTCTGGCAAGCCTTGTGACGAAATGCGACACAGCGTATCCCTCGTTCTCCCCTTCCCTGACCGATCTTCTGCGTTGACTCTCCAACAATCCATCTCGGTGGATAAAGAGTTGAAGCCCAAGGAAGTACGTAAGGAGTTTACGCTCCTCAAACCTTGCTCATCCAATGTCATGGATGAAGAGCACGGAAAAGTCGAGCTTGGCGTCAAGATCTTTGCTACCACTGTGCGACAGCTGAGGTTGAGTGTGAATGCGTTCTTGGAAGATGCAGCTTTGATTTGTAGGACGATGAGTGAATTTGATCCTCTTAAGAAGAGTATTGGTGAGGCGCAAATGATTCAATTGGAACAAGAGCTGGAAGAGGGATCGGTTGGTATTGCTGGTTAGAAGATGATTGGAAATAGGAAGTATGTATTAGAATCTTTGTAGGGTTTATTATTTTTTATGTTTATTTTTTTTTTGTGAATTTTTGTGGTTTTGACAATGTTAAAAATATAGACCCTTTTTTTTGGGTTAGTGAGTGGGTGAACAATCAGTAGAGGTGGAATGAGCTGGATTGCCCCCCATTCATGGAATTCACATTTTTTATTTTATATATATATATATATATATATATGAATTTTTAATCTCACTCACACTATCACAACTTGACTGTTTGACCAAAGAAAGGTAGGGAGCGGGTCATATTTAGCGTGTTGTTGGTATTCTTGATGGAAAAAAAAAACTCCTCTTGGGTTTTTGAGAGTTTTCTCGGGGTTTAAGGGGGTTCAGGGATTTGTTATGAATTGACAACAAAGTAAAGATTTTCTTTTCTTTCTTCTTTTTTTTTCTTCTAAAACAGAATCCATATACAGAATAGTATATTTACAAAACAGTTTACTGATTAACGAGCTTCAGGTAAACCTGTCCCAGGAGCACCTGCACCACCATTATTACCATTCCCATCTCTTCTAGTGGTGTTCCCAGCTACGCTGTTGTTAAGATCCTTATCATCATCTGTACCAGCTTGGTGATCATCATCATCATCATCTGCTGCCATTGCGGCAGCTATCGCAGCCGCATCTTCTGGACTAATCTCATCATCATCACCACTAATACCACCATTGGGGTTACTACCATCTTGATCAGAAGAATCACCAATCTTCATAACCCTAAACTCATCTCCCGATTTCCTATCCACCATCAACAAAATCCCACCCGTTCCTCCAATTGCCGATGTAAGGATACTACGAGCTTGCTCCGCCGTAGGACCCACATTACCAGCATGAGCAATGGTACTCTCACCACTACCACCACCAGACACATTGATTGCAGCATTGTTAACGGCTTGCTGATGCAAGCTCTTCAAACCCGAACCGGCTGTGACAGAACCAGTAGTAGTAGTAGTAGTAGTAGTAGTGATGGTGGTGGTGGTGGTGTTGTTCTGAGAAGGGGTGACGGTTCCACTAGCTCCCGGAGCAGGCGATGAAGTACCCAAAAGCTTGCCAGCCACGGAAGAAGTGTTGTACACATCCTGCCTCACTCGACTCCCCAACCCTTGAACAGGCCGAATAGGTACAAACCTACTCTCTGCAGGGAACGTTATAAACTTAATCTGAGCCGGTGTAACCCTGGAATAGTTGGGCAAAACTTCCGACTTTGGTTCCTGCTTCCTCTCCTTCTTCTTACCACCACTTTTCACCTTGTTGGTGGTATCCTCGTCCATCGCAACATCCTCCTCCTTCTTTGCCGCACTCGTAGCCGGAGCAGAAGATTCATCCAGATCCATAGCAGCATCACCCCTTGCACCTCCTTCGGCTTGAGCACGTTCCCTCTCCTTATTCTTCTGCCTAGCTTGCGCTTTAGCAGTCGTACTCAACACCGCAGTTTCGACCCTTTCGACCTTTTTCTCCGCCTGAGGCTTGTAACTCGTTGGATAAGCAAACAGACTCGGCTTGGCCTCGCTCACAAATTCAAACTCGGGCACGCGCAGTTCGCGGTTCAACCCAATCAACGCGGTGGGTGTGAAGGCGAGCGCACTAAAGTGGGCCAGCGGGAACCAATACCAGAATTGAGTAAACAGCGCCATGCCCACAATGGCAGGCATGTTGGCATTGCCTCCCCTGCTTTGAAGCGAAATCGTCACATTTCTTCCACCCGCATCAATGAGACCTTGAGCCAGCGCGGCTCCAAACTTGGCCATCGCATCCTCGTGCTTGTCCGAGATGATCTTGTCAAAAGACTTGCGAGCCGACGTGACTCGAGGGTTGAGTGATTCGTTCTGCTGGATAAAGATCATCGAAAGCGCAATGCAGGCTCCTTGACGCACAAAGTCGACGGGATCTTTGGTCATGGGTTCGAGAAGATCGACGGCTTCATCCAGTCCGGTACCGGCGCAGGCGATGCCGAGGGCAAGAGTGGAACCGTAGCGCACGTGAGGATTGTACGATTCGGACAGAAGCTGGACGATTCGAGGCACCTGAGTAGGGTTGCGGAAGAGGAGGAATCCAAGACTGGTAACAGCTGCCCTCCTCACATCGTCGGATACATCACTGACGGCGATGTGGAGGAGTCGTCGAATAGCCTTGTTGTTGGCGGTACCCGCATAAGCCAGAGCGATGGTGTAGACACCACCATACCTCAAGATCGCATCCTTGTCGGCCAAGAGCGTGTCGATGATGGCTTCCGCGTTTTCCTCCTTGCCGTAAAACAACAGACTGATACCGATGGCAAGACCACGGATGATCTTTTCGTGCTGAGTCTCGTGCGCATACTGCAACATTTCGTCCACGGCCTTTTCACTACCAGTTCCGAGCATGACCAGACCCATGGCGTATCCGCTCGCCTCTCCAGCCACGGCGCTGTCGGTGTACAGCACGTTTCTGAGCTCCTCGTACACTTCTTCATTACCGGTAGCCATACCTGCAGCACCGAGACCGAGTGCGGCTCCGTGCTGAACGATTTCGGCGGGATTGCTCTTGAGAGTGTTGGTCAGAAGCTCCATAACCTCAGCACCGTGGTTGGCATGGATCAAACCAAGCGCGAAGAGAGAGCCACCTTCGGAGTAAACGCTGGACGTGACGCCGTCCTGAGGCAGGTAGGGCCTGAGGATGCTGATTCCTTCCTTGAGATTACCCTTGTTAAGGATACCAAGAGCGGCGGTGGCGGTGAATTTGGACCAGTTGGAAGCCTTGGCGAGCCACTCTAGGTTTTCGCGGAGGAACTTGTCCGAGGTTGTTCCTGCATTCATGAAGGCGTTGGCGAAAGAGAGGGCCGAGTGGTAGATGGAGCTGCGGGCATCGAGCGCCTCCTTGGTAGCCTTTAAGATGGGAAGATCGGCCTTGTTGGAGCGCTTGAGAAATTCGAGGTGGAGCTGGATGGTCTCCTCTCCTTGGAGGATGGAACGAACGCGCTCGACGCACGACTGAACCGTGGTGACTCCGAATTCGGAAGCGCTGTCCATGTCTGCATCGGCGTGAGTGGGGTCGATGTTGAGCGTAGAAGCTTGCGCCGAAGACTTGATGGACAAGTCGGTGCGGACGTTTTCAAGAAACTCTTGAGTGGCGCTTTCTGCAAGATCAAAGGCGAGCTGGTAGGCGACCAAGAGTGGGTCTGTGGGAGTGTTTGCGAGTGACGAGCTTGAAGGCTGGTGTGCTTGGTGGATGAGGTTGTAGAGAAGCTCGGAAGCGAGGTTGGGAGCGTTGAGGTAGACGTAGCATTGGCCGATGCTGAAATGGTCGGGGCTTGGGAGTCGCTGGAAGAGTTGAACGAGGAGGTGAAGAATCTGATTGCGGACCTGGATGGAAGGCACCACGCCGACGGAGCTCTCGAGGACATAGGTGAGGAGATCAGCATCGTGAGTGACAGAGTAGACTTGTTCGATGACGTCCAAACGTTGAGTTTCGAGGGCGACACCAAGAGCTTGCTTGAATTCTTTATCTGCGATGCAGCGGGCAAACATTTGGTCGACAATGATTTTGAGTCTTGGGTCGATGAGGGCAGGATTGGTTTGGGGAGCAGCGTGAGCGTCTGCAGAGACCGCAGCGGATGGTGGTGTGGTGTGGTGAATGTACCTATCGATTGCCTTGGATACGACGGTGTCAACGTACTCGTCCTTGATCTCTACATCGAAGAGGGGACCAGCGCCGAGGGCAAACATGAGCGCCTCATCGTGCTCTCCAAGGTGAAAGTAGATCTTGGAGGCTACGAGAGCGGCGAGGTGGCGATCAGGGAAGCGTTGATCCTCGTAGAGAATCTCGATTTTTGAGATGGCATCAGCGATTTCGGGCCAGAATTGGTGAACCAAAGAATCGAGACGTTTGAGAGCGTAGGACTGAAGCTCGGGTTCATTTTCATCGAGCAAGGCGACGATGGCTGCGGCGGATGTGACTGATGCGACCATGGCTGTGGTGATGCGGGAATGTGTATAAAACCAGGCGCAATCAAAAGTGTATGCCTATACGGCTGAGTGTTGAAGTGACTGAGTTGAGCGGTATAACGATGTACGATTTGTGATCAAGTGAGTTGAAAAGAGAAGAAGAAGAAGAAGAAGAAAGAATGAGAAAACAAGGGTGTTGGAAAAGCGTTATTGTAGTAGTGTGTTGAGTAGTGTGTGGAAGCTGACGAGTGAGAATGTGTGCTGACGAGTGAGAATGTGTGCTGACGACGCGACACTAAGTAGAATGAATAATGACTGACTGTGTTGGGCCGAGCGCAAGCTATGATATTATTCTCTCACAGTCCATTTCGAGCCTTTTTGGCTCTACGCCGTGCTGTGTTGCAATGTGATCGATGCCTGAACCTTTCCGAATCCAAATCCAAAAAAATGATGATTTGAATTGAACAGCTTTGGCGATGTAACAATTCTTATTTAATCTTAAAAACCCTAATCGTTCTCCACATGCTCTTTGGATCCCACCATATTTCATCATCCACTTTTGCATCCAACCGTGCCTACCATCGCTCGCCGCCTTGACTTTCCGGCGAAAGGGCCAAAAAAGGCTTAAAAAAAAGGAAAGGTCAAATGCAAGTTTTGCGAGTCAGATTCTAGGTTCTCTTATTTTGGCCTCACTCCTCACCACTCACCGCCTCATGCCAAAATGAGGTTTCGCACCCAAGTAGCCGACGTCTCGATCCTCACCCGCGTGATTCAGTCGATTGGAAAAGTGGCGAACAGATGCATCCTCAAACTTACTCCCGACAAGATTCACATGATCTGTCTGGGTGATACGGATGGCACTCAAATTTGGTCTCAAATGCAGGTGGATTCCATCTTTCAAGATTATCGTATCGAGTCGAATTTCCAGAATCACATTAATCTCGAAGTGTCACCAGATACACTACTCAAAGCTCTACGTTCTGCAAATAACGCTTATAGTGTGATTCTGAGGCTAGCAAAGAGGAACAAAGATCCGCTTCTCAGCTTCAGCATTTCTTCACAGAGTCGTACGGGTGCAAAGTTGGAGGTGGTTCAGGATGTGTTAATCAAAGTACTCAAGCCTGCCGAGATGAGTCGAATTGTGGAACCGCTGTGTCCTGAACCTGACGTTCACATCATTCTTCCTAAGCTGCTTGATCTTCGCACTGTAACAGAACACATGCGATCGTTGTCCGACGTGGTGACGCTAAGTGCCAACAAGCAAGGCCAACTACGTCTATCGGTGATGGAGCATCAAGTGAGCCTCGACACAACTTGGTCCAATCTGGCACATCCAACCATTGATGCATCACAATCCAGCACAGTAAATAATCAACTATCCGATCCATCACACCACAAGAGCGTCAACTTGGAGATCAAGTCATTTCTCAAGTTTCTATCCAGTTACGTTGTGGCTACCACCACAATTGCATGCATTTGCTCAAATCACTGTGCCATCTTTTATGTCTACATTAGTCATGTAGATAAGAGTTCGGGTGTAATGACAGTAAGTTGGCGTGCTTCCATGTTTAGCGTGTTGTTTTGCAACTAGACAACCAAACTGATGCCCATTCCCATTCCCCATTCCCATTCCCCATTCCCATTCCCCATTCCCATTCCCATTCCCATTCCCATTCCCATTCCCATTCCCATTCCCATTCTTTGCGTTTGTAATGCTGTTTTGCAGTTCTTCCTGCCTGGAGTGGTTCGCCAAGATTGATTTTGTTGGCTTCTTGACCGCATGATACGTCAACTGGCGCACTTTATGTCTTGACATGTGTATGGATTGATTAGATTGTGAAATTTGTGGTTTCAGAAAAGTAACAAAGTAAAAAAACCCAAGTCTAGTCGTGCAAAGCGCGGAAGAAGCTGTTATAGGCGCCCTCTACATCAAACAGCATCTGTCTGGCTTGATGCTCATCGATCTCGTCACTCGCCTTCATCTGATTGAGCGTGATCAACCATTTTAACAATTTGGCCCTGGTTTCTTGAGCTTCGCCATGCTTGGTCACGTCATCACTTCTGCTATAACCACGCATGAGATCGCTCAACATGGGATGTAACTGATCTTTGGCTCTGAGTTTCAATTTGAGAGCATCCATGAAGGTGATGAAATTTTGGGTAGTCTCTGCAACCCATTTTGCTCTTTCGCTTGAGGTTTGAGATGAATTGGTGGAAGCATGTTCGACAGTGGCGGGAACACCTACGTTGAACCTGTGAAATGCGGCTAAATAGTTCATGTTGTAGATGCGCATGAAATCGGATAGATGATGAATGGGTTTGGATGAATTGTTTTCCTGATCTACGATGAGTTTGAGCATGGTCTTGTATTGTGCGAGTAGACGAGTGCATGCAGGAGCGTACTCGTTTTCCGAGATGGATTCGCGAACGTAGGCTCGTTCGAGGTAGTCAAGCGCAACGATGAGGGAGAAGAGGGTGGCCATATTTTCGTATCGTTCTCGATCATGATTATTAGTGTATAATCGAGCTTCTTCGTATGGATTGAGATTAGCGTAAGACGAGGTTGACATGCTGACAAAAACAAGTGGCAAGTCAACAAGAAGCAACAAAAGATGGCATCGACAAAGTAAGTACCATTGATACGGTATTACTTGACAATAATAATACTCTTTATGACGTGAAAAATCAGCTCTGCCGCGCCGCAAACATAGTCACACTGTTGCTGTACGTCGCTCGTCGCTCTTCGCTCTTAGCTCTTAGAGTAAATAACACTGTTAGTGCCACAATCATGTCAAACCATTCTAATTCACATTGGTGATCAAGATTGTCCACGTCACACATACACATACCTGCTATCATCAATCACAATAACACATTATTAAGATTCCATAATTCGATCCTTCTTTGCACTTTGATCACTAGCATGCTCAGCGTAATCATACAATAGCTTCATCACAACTTTGTCGCAATATGTCATCACCATCTCACTCCCATTCTCAACCTCCTGCTTCCAACATACTCTCTCATCATGACCATCAACCACCCAATACAGTAACTACTCAACCATCAGCATCGAATATCGCCTTTCCTTCTCAACCTGATGAGCAGCAGCCAATCTCAAGTTCAACCTCTCCACAATTGCGCTCTGCAAGCCTTTCTCGCACAACCACATCCTCTTGCTTTTCACAAAGTGATGACATCCTGGTCGCCATAAAGTGTCCATCTCTTGACAAAGATTCGGAATTCATCAAACTCAAATCAAATCATACCGTCTTAGCCCTTAAACTTTTCATCGAGCGTACATGGCCTGGAGCACCACGTGCACATGGTATGCGCTGCATCCGTTCAGGTCGAATTCTAGACGATAATCATATGTTGAGTCAGCTCATTGACAACGTAAGTGTAATCATATCCATTCCCCACTTTACATTGGTATGCCTACTTGACATTTTTTTTAGTTGAAACGACATCCCTTTGGTCACATTATGCAGCTCCAGCCGGCTCAACCACTCTCACTTCATCTCGTCATCCATCCTGATGCGTGGTCGGACCCACAAAATCGTCCCACTCCTTCACGCCGAAGCTCTTATTTAAGACAACAACAACAACAATCCACCCTTCTCAGGTCTGCTCTCACAACACAAACCTCCATCGCTACACCAACTCACAACAAAGCTGATGACGTGTCACCTCCACTTACCGCCACATTCGCCCCACTTGATCAGTTTGAGCCTTACTTTTCCCATCCAGACACCTTTCCGGCTCAGTCCTTATCGCACCAATATCCAAGCCACACTCACATCGCTGGGTATGCCACCAAAATCAACATGATCGATGCCAAACCTATGAGCCACAACAGCGCCGATGCATATGCTGTACTTGAAGACACGCTTCGCATCACCGCTCCCGATAATTGGCCTATGCTCATCCATGCTCTCCGTGCAGCATGTGACGAATATGCGCTCATGTACCAAGCCGTTTACGATCAAGCATTGATAACGCAGAAGTCCGGCTTCCCTTGTTCTTCTTCTCCATCACCATCTGACACGCCGTCGTTGACGCAAACCGATCTCTTGACCAGCATCGAATCCAACTTGCTGGGCTGGAATCCCATTCAACTGCGCTTCAACAATCATGCATCGACCTCTGCATCAGCAGCAGCTGGTCAGACCGACTATCTCTACCAACAAGTCTCACACCGAGGTCTACCATACCTTATTCGCATCTCCACAACACCTCTCGCCTTGCAGCGCAGCCAAATCCTTCACGCTTTCCTCACACGCATCACCACCTTGCGAACAATGATCGACAAGCTTGAAAATCTCATCATGCTCCGACACCTGATTTCCGCCCACGAACGCCCGCCACAACCTCCTACTCCTACTCCTCCCTCGGTGCCCACTCAATTCAACGGCGCTACACCACCACCAGCAGCAGCATTACAACAAGGTGGAGGTGATGTGATTTCCAACCTGTCCAGATATGCGCACAGGGTTATGCAGGTGGTACGAGGCGTGACGTTGACAGATGTGACAGCGGTGGTGATGCCCATGTTGTTTATGGGGATCAAGATGGGAATTTTGTTGAGTGTCATGTTGAGAGGTGCGGATACAAACAAGAAATGGTTTGTATTGGGTATGGCGGGTATGTATATTGTTTTTGAGAGCTTTCGCATTGTTCAGAGAAGGATGAGAGATCGTCAGCTTAATATCCTTAGGCAGCATCAGCAAGGTCCACCACCACCTCAACCTCCTAATGGAGAAATCGATGCTGCACAGCAAGTACCACCACCACCACCACCACAACAACAACAACAACAACAACAACAACAACAACAACAACAACAACAACAACAACAACAACAACAACAACAACAACAACAACAACAACAACAACAACAAGCAGAAGCTGGACTTGATCCGGAAGAACGAGATGCAGAAGCTCGCGTTGAACCCCCACCGCCTATGAGTGCCAACATTGCGCACATTACCACATCGAACGAACAATCGTTGGAACAAATGGTAACATCTAACGCTTTCCTACCTGTACCTCCACCAAAAGCACCTATTCGATTCTCGATCAATCACACACGTTTTAGTTATGATTGGATTATGGACCATATATCTTACGTTGGACTTGAAAGTGAGGATAGGCAATTGGGATTTATTGTTGGTGATGATGAGAATGATGGTGTTAGGGATGAGGGAAGGATTTGGAAGGGATGGATTTTATTTATTATGTTGATGTTTGTTAGTATGATACCTTCAGTTGAGCAGAGGAGGAAGGATGCTATTGAAGAACGGGAGAGGTTGATTAGTGAATGGGTTAGAATTGAAGGGGAGAGGAAGGAGAGGATGAGCGAGATTTTGGATAAAAAATTGCAAAGAGAAGATCATAAACCACAATCATGATACGGTATCAACATTTTCTCCACCATCCATCCATGTAATCCATGTAAAATTTACACTTTGAAAAAATCTCTAGCTTTGTGTAGACAATCAATCTCATCGTGCTACCTAACTTTCGTCCAAATCAAATCCATGATTCGAATACGTAAATGGGAGTATTTCCTTCTTTTTTTTCTCTTGAAAGATGCAAACAACAAACCAAGAACGCCACCAAGAAAAAAACAATCAAGAAAGGAAAGAAAAGCGAATTTAATGAAAAAAAGAAAAGAAAAAAAAAAAGTGGATCCCAATCGGTTCGAGGGTTTGATTGACAAGGGGGATTTTTAAACTTAGAGAATCCTTTCCATCTTGTACATGTTTGTATCAACAGGGGTAGGAATATTTTGAGTGATAATAGGAGCTTTATACATGTTAATCTTACCATCACCCGTTTCAATAATTTCGGGGAAAACTTGATCCTCTTGTTGTTGTTGTTGTTGTTGTTGTTCTTGTTGTTGTTTTTCATGTTTTCGGTTGGAAATTGCACTAGCTAAACCTGCTGTAGCAGCTGCCATAACTCCACCTACAGCACCTGAAATGTATTCAATACCATCCCCTTTTTCAAGAGCTTTTTTCTGTTTCTTCTGTGCCTTTTCTTGATCTTTTTTAGCCTTTGCCAACGCTTTCTCAGCTCGAACTTTAGCTGCTGCTGCTTTCTTAGCTTCCGTATCAACATCAGGTGCAATTTTAGAAGCTGAACTCGTAGCTTTTCCATCCGGAATACGAATAAATTCCATCCTACCTTCTTTACCTACCTTCTTATCCAATATGAAATACCCTTTACGTTCAAATTGAATTGCATCTCCCTCAACAAGCGACAAAACATTGTCATCACAAAGTCCAACACTACGAAACTCGCTATCGCGCACAACGAAATCCGCAAAATCATCCTCCTCCTCCAACTTCTTCTTACTAATCAAATAGTCGAAATCAAGTAAATCAACTTGAATCAATTCTTGATCGGTAGTGCAAGATGCAAGCCAGGTGACCTTTTTCTTTGTCTTTTTGAAATCACCCGAAAGATTCGCAGTAGCTTGAATGCTTAAAACGTTACCAGCAGCATCCGTAGTTTTGGAATCCATGAAAACATTGCCCCAATCCATCAATGTCACCTCTTCCCCATCCATAAACGATCGAGCATCGATTTGTTCAACGTAAACCACCTCGTCAAACACGGTCATCTTGTTACCCAAATCCGGATTTTTTTTATGACGAGGCATTTGCTTTGTATGTCTCTTAGGTGCACCTTTAACAATCACTTTGACAATGCCTTGCTTGTCCAATGCAGTAAAACGAGGAACAATCGGATCAATGTTTCGTTTGTTAATTGTCCAAATGTTATCCCATTCCATATTGATGATCTGTTGCGATGGTCCCTGAGCCAGAATAAATTCTTGAATCGTCTCAATCGTCATACCTCTTCTCCTAATGCCCCTTACCGTAGGGAAACGAGGATCATCCCAACCACCCACAATACCGTTGTCCACAAACCACTGAAGTTTACGTTTGGACAAAAGAGTGTACACAAAGTTGAGCCTACCAAAATCCCAAATCTCCACTTTTCGAAGGTTCAAAGCATCCAACATCCAGTAGTACTGCGGATTTCGATCGCGATACTCGTTGGTACGAAGCGCATGCGTGACGCCTTCAATCGAATCCACAATGGGACAAGCAAAGTCGTACGTGGGGTACACTTTCCAAGTGTTGCCCGTCCTGTGGTGCGATACGTCTGGATTGCAGCGATAGATGACCGGGTCGCGCATAGCTTTGTTGGCGTCGTCAAACGAGATCTTGGCTCGAAGACACCACTTGCGACCTTGAGCCGAACCCGTGGACATTTCGGCAAACCGAGTCATGCTTTCCTCGATCGACGAGTCACGACGCTTGGAAGGGATACCATCCATTCGTTCAGCACGCATCTGCTCCTGGACCGTGTCGTCGGCATAAGCCTTGCCGAGCTGAATCATCTGAATGGCGAGCTTATAGAGCGTGTCAAAGTAGTCGGAAGTGTGGCTGGTGGTGTCACCCTTGATGCCGAGGAGGGCGAGATCTTGAATGATGGACTGTTCGAATTCCTCCTTCTCCTTGGAAGGGTTGGTGTCATCGAAGCGAATGATGAGTTTTCCATTGTACTGCGTGGCAAAGTACTGGTTGAGGATAGCAGCCTTTGCGTGGCCGACATGCAAGTAACCAGATGGCTCGGGAGGGAACCTAGTAACCACCTGACCATGCTTGGCATCCTTCAAGAAGAGATCGAACCCAGCCGCAGTCTTTTTGTTCTTAAATTTTTCAGCCTTGGCATCAGCGAGTTGGACCAATGCATGTGCAGTAGCTGGCAACGAATCGATGTGATTGAACCACCTCTGGAGATGCTTGTGCAGACCCTTTCTGACCAGGCCGATGACGGGCGAACTGGCACGCACAGCGGCCCAAATGGCTACGTCAGCAGCGGTGATGGCACTTCCGACGAGAAAGGTACGAAGAGCTAGGTGCTGATCGAGACTGTCAGCGATGGCGGTGGCGGTCTGGAAGTTGGCGAGAATGAGGTTATCACCCTGGCTAACGTAAAGGTTGACCTGTGCGCTCTGGTCTTTGTCGGAACCAGAAAGACCGAGGTGAGCATAATGGGAAGCGAGTTCTCGAATGATGTGGAGATAACCTTCGACGGGATTGGCATTGGGAAGTAGGAGAGTGGGAGCAACGCCGTCTTGGAAAGCGAGAGAGATGGATGAAGCGGGGTCAGCGATGTTGATAAGTTTGGCAAGGGCAATGGGTGCAAGAGGCGCGACCTTTGCCTGAGGGTCGAGCTTGAGCTTTGGAGTAGACATGACTGTGATGTTCCACTCTGTGACTCTGAGAATTCAAATATAGGGAAGACGATGAGAGTTGTGGAAAGGAAGGAAAGAGGTGAGGTAGAAGCATGGCGGCGCTCTTGTCACATGGTAATCTAAGTTCTGTAGCAACACGATTGCAGCACCTTTTTTTTTGTTTTTGTTTTTGGGCGAAGAAAAGAAGCTGAGGGCTCACCATCTAGACACATTTTGAATTTGATTGTTACGTAATTGCTATGTATACCATGCCAAATGGATCTCATTCAATTCGGGTAAGGTTAAATTGCATTTCGTCGAGTTAGGCTGTGTGCGCTTGATTTTGCATGCACGAGTCGGAGCCGAATTTAGATATTCAAGCTTTTGACCGTATTCTCGCTGTGGTAATCATCTACTCTTTTAACCATATCCATCTCTCCGCATCTGGCTATCTCAATCATTTCAAGTCAGAAAATCGCTCTCACAATGAGGTGAGTAGCATGATATGATCCGCAACCAAACATGCTTACCTGCATTCTTGACCAAAATCGTAAACTTGCAGCTGTACTCACCCATTCGCGCCCCTTCTTCTCTGCATTGTCTACAGTCAATACGTCAACATCCCAAAGTCCGACTTGGATCAATCCCAAATTCGCGAGCTCGAACAGTTTGAAATCTCTCAAGGTCCGCTCTCCGTCCTACAACAATCCGTACGCAATCACACCCAAATCCTCATCGCGCTGCGCAACAACAAGAAGCTTCTCGCTCGAGTAAAAGCTTTCGATCGACACTCCAATATGGTGCTTGAGAACGTCAAGGAGATGTGGACAGAAGTACCAAAAGGAAAAGGAAAGAAGCCAATCAACAAGGACAGGTTCATTTCAAAAATGTTCCTTAGAGGTGACTCGGTGGTTCTGGTTCTAAGGAACACTGCCTAAACATTGCTCCTATTTCACCACAGCTCGAGTTGTTTAACCGACTCTTATACCCGCAACTGCTCATCTCTAAGTCGACGTCGGCTTGACTAAAATTGCGAAAACAAGCCAGGAATGTCATCCTCCATACGGACAATCCCCCAAAACAACGCTATATCATCAATCAGCACAACCAGTTTGCATCACTGTATCACTATTGCAATCCCATCTTGGCTCATATCAACGTACATCCATGGCTTTTCTCTCTCGGCTTGCTTTCCGTTCCGCCCTGACTGCATCATCTCAAGTCAATTTCTTGCTCAAATCATCACAATCAAGAGTTTCGGAAACACTGTCTCACTGACCCCGCCCCACCACCCAGCCTCACGTATTATGAGCTAAACACCCACCTCATGCGTTAACCGTCGTGCGAGCCTCGCTAGCACCCATCCTACACATATTATCGACAATATGTACAGTAATGTGATCCTGTCCCACTTTTTCTCGGCGCTGCGGTCCGTTAAGCCACTTTCGCCACAGTACTGTAAGAATTTGAGCGTCATCATCGAGATAGTTTTTAATCTCACAAGTTTTTCACTCACTTACCACTTGTAATCCTCATCTCGTGCTTGTGGGCGGTCGTCAAGTCACCACTTATGCGGTGGTGGCTGGGCCAGTAAAGCGAGTTTTATACGCCCAAGAGTGGGGTCGACATCGGCACCACTAGATGTCGACCCCACTAGTTGTAAATTACCATTTATTGTTACGTAACATCGTTGCTTCAACGGGAATGCGATGACGAATGACGACAAGGTTACAATAGACGCTTTTTGGATGGCTGTGTGAAAAAAGAAAAAAAAAAGTCAAGCTGTCGGACCCACCAAGCAAAGTGTAAACGACTCTCCTGTTTTTGCTCGTCACCACATCGTCCACAATATCATACTGTACCCACTCTTTGTTCTCTCTAAGCCGATGCAATTTTTCACACGTCAATAGACCCCACTTTGTCTTATCTCTCTCTCTCTCTCTCTCTCTCCAACATCCTACCTCCTCTACGCCCGTACATGCAGAGGGTGGACGCTGAAGCGGACCGGTTGTTGCCTCACCTGCATCCGTCACATCATTAATTTGTTTGAGCCAGGCACTGTTGTTTCTTCGTCACAAAGTCACACCCACGCAAACCCCTCTGATCCTCCCTTGCCTCTCCTTTTGGGACGAACCCAAGCCTTGCCTGCCTTACTGCATTACTCGTTTCAAGCTTCCAAAGGCATATATACAATCCGTACTTCCCCCCCCCCTCTAACCCCCACTACCGTTCACCATCATTCATCACCTTCCGCTAAGTTGGTCAAGTAGCGGAATTCTCTCTCTCTCTCCCTCTCTCTCTGTCTCACACACACACACACGCACACACATACAATACCTTCGAGCCGGACTCGGATCTTACCCTTTTACCCCCAAAACAAGCTGAATTTACTACGACCCCGAGTAAAGTTTCAAGTAGAGAAGAGATGACTTCTTCTCAAGGAAAATTGGGAGGGCTTTTTGCTCAATCCAAGGCAAGGAGGTATCTGTTTGCCTTTTTGGTGATTATCCTTGGCGCTGTTGTTGGAGGTTCACCTTTGCCTCGAACATCAAGCGCCGATTCTGGTGTGGGGACACAACCTGTTCCACCTAGCTGTAGGTGTTTCTAATTAGGCAAACCCTTGGTCTTCTGCTTGCGGACCATGATTACTGATATACATATGCACCTATATATAATGTTTGTTATAGCTCGAACACAAACTGGCGGTGGTCCTCAGCCATTCATGGGTCCTCATCCACCCAACCGTATTCCGCCACCGGAAAATCCTGTGCCCAAGCATCGAGCCCGACCGCCCGCGGAAAAACGGTCGGTTATTGCAAGTTTCCCTGTGCCTAATCAACTTCCAAGGGGAATTCAAAAGCCCAGGCTTGTATCGGGAGACGACTACCTTAGTGGTGGTCCTGAAAAATTCAACCAACCTCGGCCTAAGGATGTTGGCCATCACACCTCGGAAAAACGGTCGCAAGTTGTAGCTGAGCCTTATTTCGAAGAGAGATCTAGTTCCAGTAAGTTCTTTCCAGCTTTTCCCCTGCACTCGGGTCGCTTGTTTTGTTCCAAGAGAGAGATGAAAACTAAAACAGAGAGAATTTCGGAATCATTCTTTCCATCCTTTTTCAATTCATTGTGGTTGACTATGGCTAAGGTGGTGACCAAGATACTTTGTCGGTTGAAACAGATGCATCCGCCAACGATGGTATCCCAGCAAAAGACTTTAAATTCTTTGTCTTTGGTCAATTCTAATATTATCTCTAACCCTTAAAGGTTGGACTCTTTTTTCTTTTTCTTTCTTTCTTTTTTTTCTGTGTTTTTCAACTTTCCCCCTTTTTTCCCCCAGCACCCCCCAACCTTTCGTCCACTTGAAGGGTATATATCAACATGAAAGTGTGCTTCACTTGAGAAAAACATTCCAAGTTATACATTACTTGTGTTTGTATATGTGTTTTTTTTTCTGATATTCGCTCAATGCAACAAATTGCACCGACCGACCAATTTTAGTCGTTACATAAGTTTAATTTTTTTTTTGATAAGAATCCCTGAAAAAAACACCTTATTTTATATACAATATATTTATATATGTGTGTGTATTTTAATCTTTCCCCATTGTGAATCAACTCAACCAAACCAGAAAAAATGAAACAAATTCGTGCTGGATCATTCTCAAAAGTATAATTTTTTAACCTAAATGTGTACTGTATCACTACACACTATAATTGGTTCTATCTATTTTATCTTTAATGTATACACACCTACACTTTCACTACCATCACAAAAAAAAAAACAATCACCAAAAAATAATAATAATATTATTATTATTATTATTATCACTCTACCCATCCATCCCCTTCTGCTGCGCTAATAACCAAAAGTTGGAAAGAATAGTATTTCCACAAGGCCTAAAATTCTAATATTTGAAACGTTCCTAATCTCAAATTTGCATATCCGTAATACCTAACCCTCTCCCTCCCTCAACCATCCTTCCAGTATTTTTACAAACCGACCAAGTTGGCAACAATAAAGGCAAAAATAGGAAGAACCAAATTGTCATGTTGATCACTAACCCCTTCCAAAACCCCCAAACTCACCACCACCATAACATATTTCCCCCAACTAAACTGTTCACACCAACCCATCATCCTCAACATCCAAGCACTAACCCCAATACTCATCACAAAAGCCAAACTTCCTTCCACCGTCTTACTACTTCCACCTGGCCAATACATTCTACCATACCTTCTTCCCACTATACTTGCCAAAGCATCGCCTACACCCAACACCAAAACACCCGTTTGCTGCAAAATCTTGGAATCTCCTTCCAACCACAATGGTCCTGCGCAACCGGTAAGCAGGTAGAAATGCGAAAGAATCACAGGTCCCGAATCCTTGTGATCCAAAAATTCGCTCATAAACACGTGCAGCGCTGCACCAAACGGGTACAGAGCATAATACCTCACGTACTCGGCAAATATGAACATGGAGAACGCTAGAGAGAAGCCAAGGTGCGTCAAAGCCGGATCGAGTGCAATACCAGGAAGGAAAAGCAGCACGGCTAGAAAGTGGAAGAACTTGCGTCTTGCGTTGAGTGAGAGGTACGAAGCCCTCTTGATTGCTGCCGAGTTGTGCTCCTTGGCTAGAAAAGAGGCAGAGCCAGATAGAGTGCAGAATTTGAGGTTGACACCCACGCCTCGTGCTGCTCCATTCGCCGTATTACTAGCAGCCGCACCTGGTACTCCATTGGTACTCGCCTTGTCGCCACTGACCGGTGAAGCCACGCCCTCAGCAATCACCTCAACTCCACCTGGTGCATGCGAATTGGGCGAGACCGAAACAATAGCATCGCCACCTTTCGATGCACCGTTCAGTTGCTCTTGTTGCGCCTGTTGCTGTTTCAATTGCGCTGCCGAGCGATTGGCTGCCGCAGCACCCACCGGTGCCTTGGAACTGAGCATTGGCCGTGAGTAAGAATTCGTCAGGCTCCTGAACCTCTTCGCATTCGCCACCACCGCTTGCCAGCACGAAAGGCTGATCGAGATCAACACCACCCAATACGTGACGAGCACTGGTCGCGACCAAGGATGCGCTCCCTTGAGCATAAACGAGAGCGTCCAAAGCCAAGGATTACGGCGCACCAGCAACCAGCGTACCCACATGCCCAACACGCCCACAATGTAGATTGCCGCAAACAGATAGAAGAACGCAGCGAGCAGTCGTCGATGCAAGTCTCGTTTGTCCGGCCATCTGAGCCTATGTGTCGGCTTCTGCGCCAGGTTGCGCGACAAGTAGAGAAGCGGCGAGAGGAGAAAGCCGACCATGAATGTTCCGACGATGAGCGCGAGCTGGAAGATGAGCAGTGGCGTAGGTCGTCGGAACGTCTTGACGTATGGCGTTGTGACTGGAAGCAGCTTGGCCACAAACAGGTGCAGTGTCTCCATCGTGAGCGTCACACCGACGGCTGCGACGATACCCAGCTCTCCCAGCGTGAAGCTTTTGCGTGCGAGTCGCGAGATGGTGTACAGATTCGCTTGAAAGAACAAGGCCGCGGTGATGACTTCCCAGCGTGACAGGTTGGACCACAGCGGGAAGCCATACAAGGCAGCTGCGTCCTTGATGAGCTCGAGTGCGATGGCAATCACAGTGGCAAAAGCCGTAAAGCTGCGCAGCTTGACCCAGTTGCTCTTGGGAAATTCGTGCGGACGGCGGATGAATTTGGTGGCGAGCAAGTGGCAGAGCAATATGGTGGAGGTCATGCACATGGTGCTCACGAGTGAAAGGCGCGAAACGACGAGTGCCGTCATGCCACCTCCGAGTTTGCGATTGTGACTGAGAATGACAGGAGGACCTTCGACAAGCCAGGGTGGGTTTGGAAGCGATTCGCCCGACGCTTGCGCGCTGCTGCGGCCCGCAGCCTGATCCTGAATGGCCGAGAAGAGAGTCGCGCAAGCGAGCAAAGGAGGGAGAAGCAACGCATTCAGAGCGCCGTCTTCGGGACAAGCGCGATAGTTGCGGTGATCGGTGGCCCAGATAGCGGCCTGCTCGTCGGGGTCACGAAGGAAAAAGTAGAGCGTAGTGACTATGGTCACAAAGCCGACTTCCGAAGCGTGGGTTTGGGTTTCTGGCTTCTCGTGCGTCTTGAGACCGTAGTAGGCAACGCATGATGCCAGACTCATGAGCAACGCCTCCAAGGAAGGATTGATGCGCATACGTTGCCAATTTGAGCTGAGCCCTCTGTACGACGGCGATGAAGATGCCACGGCATGTGCTCCGCTCGAAACTGCGACACCTGCTGCATTTGAACCTGAAGATGAGCGTGCTGGTTCCACAGCTGGCTTTTTGGACGAGTCTGCACCCGCGCTGTTCCGTACAGCCGCCGCTGATCCTGTCACCGATCCCGCCGCCGATTTGTCCTGGCTACCTCGGCTACCCTGGTGGAAAGCACCTGGTGTGGGAGCACATGCCGATGACACTGCGTTGGCCGCTTTGCGAGACGATGCCGATGAGCCGGCAGCGCCCGTGGCTCTGGGCAGAATCGAATCGCGATTAAAGCGTGATGCTGAACGGACGTTGGCGGGCGTGTTTGTCGACGATTCAGAGGGCAGTTGCTGCAATTGCTTGTTGGGCGATCGATTCTTGCTTCCGTTCATGTATTTGGTTGAGTGAGAAGAGGTTCGTTTCTCGCTGCCAGACGCCGAGACACCATGCGGTGGTGGAGAAGCTAGTGTCGAAGCGCGCTTCGCTGCAGCATCTGATGCTGTCCCTCCCGCGCCACCGAGAGCTTTGAGCAGAAAGTGATCTGAAGCCAGCGAACGAGGAGGTTCGCAACTCCTTCGCTTTCGACCCACATCCCAGTCGAAGGGTTCGTACTCGGAGCTCGAAGAATGCTCATCGCTACTGGAGGCGTATCCGTTGGCACCATCTGCGGAAGGATCGGCTGAGTATGCTTCTCTGGAATCCACGGTGGCCGAGCGACGCCTGCGTGTGGGGCGATCCGTAGAGGAACCTGTAGAATCTTCCGAGGCGGCAGGAGGCCAAGCGTAGAAGCCGGAAGCTGGAGAAGAAGGTGGATATGGAGAAGATGTTGGTGACGATGCTGCAAATGAGTGACGTTTGGGTTTGACGTCGGCAGCAGCGGCTGAATCGAGGATGTGACGTCTGCGGATGATGCCAGCGTGGAACGCATTGGGAGCGGAGGTAGCGGCAGCGCCAGTGCTCTGTCTACGAGAAGATGGCCCAGCTTTGGGATTGGTAGCCGAGTGAGGGTACGGGCCGCTACCGTTGCTGCTGCCACTGGAATGAGCGTTGGCGTGAGCGCCAGCAGCGCTACCATTCAGTTTGGACTTTCTCCATTCGCGTGCGCCTTGAGCAGGAGCCTGGTTAGAGAGTCTGCGAGCTGCATTGCGGATACGTGATGGATGCAGGAGCGATGTTTCGGGTATGGAAGCGACCGAGTCGGTGGACCAGCTGCGCTCCATATTGACTGTGAGAAGCGCTGAGCACGGCGTGGGGTGAAGTTCGTGCAGTACAGTACGATGCGTTGAGCTGATCGATGTTGCAACTTGATGTGGAGTAGGAAGGAGTCGATGACAGCCAGTGGATGTAGCTATGGATTCATGTCTCGTATTGGCGTATAGTCGTCGTGGTGGTCGTCTGAATCCTTCTAGGTGAGACGAGAGTGAGTGGAGGTCGGAATGAGAACCAAGTGTAATGCAATGTAAACCGACCAAGAAGGATAGTGGGATGAATAAATGACAAGAGGCCCAAATGAGAGGCTAGATGGAATTGACCAAGGTGATGGAGTGTTGAAATGGAGGGTGAGTGGAGTGGACCCCTGTGCAAAGACACTGTGAATGGCTGAATTGGCTTTAGGATGGATTCGATGGATTTTGCGCGTTGTCATACTGCGAGTGTCAGATGTTACTTACTGTAAGAGAGTCAATCCAAAAAAAGCCAGCGGGATCAGACAACACGCACAGATGTGCTTTATGCATATGCACCCAAATACTCACACTTGTCCACTCAGTTGGAAATAACACGACAAATACAAATTAAACAAACCAAAAAACAGCGCGCCATTCATCACAAATGTTAGAGCGAATTCGGCAGAGAGTCCGATAATTGTGTGTTGCCCTTCTTTGCTACAGCATCAAGCATGGATGGATGGTTGCACGTCCCAGAGCACAGCCAAATAATAATGTACGTATACTACTTTTCTGTGATTCTTAACGGAAGCGTAAAAGATCGCTCTCTCGAAAAATCATGCATGCAACGTGTGCTGACGTGCAGCATACTTGTCTCATCAACGCAGTCACCACACACACACACAAACACACCTATGCTTTTAAATAGGATCCATTCCGATCAAGATCGCGTGAAAATCCAAAACAAAACCTACACAAATACAGTAAATTTGTACATTCACCCCCATTTACAATATGGAGAAAATGAGCAAAACACCGTCATTCAAATACCTTTCAAAGCACATACTATACTGTATACCCAAGCGAGTGGAAATCCGTGCAAGATGACAATCAATTGAGTCCTGGTGTGTATGTGTGTTGCGACACTTTATACAGTTATGCTCTTTCTATACAGTCATCGAGTACAACAAATTTTTCTTGTTCTCATACACTATATCGATCGTGCAAACAGTCACGCTAGCTGACAAACATATACACTCAACTTCTGCAACCGACCTCTACACTCGAAAACCCTGCAGAGTAAACATGAAATAGAAAACCATATCATATCATACAACAAATGAATCAGAATTAAAACAACCATCTTAACAACATTTGCTCGAGTGCAAAAATGGTTTCACTTCAGTTGGATACAGTCGATGGTTGCCACGACTCTAACGACGACGATGATGGTGCATGAGCAATGTTAGAAGCGGGTAGACTTGGTGAGGATGATGACATGTACGTCCAAGTATGACTATTGCTGTTGCTGCTGCTCTTGCAGGTGTTGTTGTCGTTGGCGGTCGATTCACTCCATGTCGAAAAATGTACATTGGCGTTGGTCGAGTACGAGGAACAAGTGTAGGCGTTCGTAAAGCCACCACAATCGCGTGAATCTACTCCCAGTACACCCCCACTACCACTACAACCACCACCACCACCAACACCAACACCACCACCACCACCAACACTGGCAACTGTCTTGATTGGCGAAACCGCCGATTGATCAAGTTGAAAAAAATCACTATTGTGGTTGTTGTGGTTGTTGCAAGATGAAGCTGGTCCGACCTGATTCTTGTTTGAAGAATCGTTGCACAGCGACGCATGCGAAGGCACTGTAGGAGGAACCACGAGTCCGCATCCAGCAGCGTAATTCTGAGCCAAAGACGAGGACGATGCGTTGGAGGATGGGGGTGAGGACAAGATAGGAGAGCCTCCGTTGGCTTCAAGTCGTACAATCGGTGAGGCGCAGTGTGCATGTGACGTCGATCTCTCTGATCCCATTTCTGGCACTTGCAGACTTGCTTCTCCGCCACCGCCAACCATCGAAGAAGCTGGAGGCCACATCATGTGCTCAAAGTCAGTAGACATTGCAGTGGAACCAAGTCCACCTTCATGAGTGCCATTCCATTCACCACGTTCCAGCCCAACAAATTTGCTGTAATGGAACGTGGCCGGCTGCGACTGCTCGTACGAGGAATGCTGCACGCCGCCTTTGCTCTTGACCATGTGCTCCACGGTTTGACCGTCGACGACGCTGTTGTTCAAAACGGGTATCAGGCTGTCAGCTGAGCTGCTCGAAACTATTCTGTCGAGGACCAGTATAGCAACTTACGAAATCGGCAGGCTAGGACCGTAGCAGGAGGTCTGATGAGGCCCACCATTGTTGTGGCGCTTACGAGCGCGCTTCTGTGAAGCGCCAATTGCGAGCTGTCCAAACCCGTCCGAGTTTGGTCGCAAGCAACTTGCCGGAAAGTCATAGCCGAACAGTGGAACGAGATGGTCTCGGATCTCCCAAGCGATGCGGCGAGAAAGTTCTTTTGCCAAATCGTACGGAAGCCAAGTACCTTGGATGCTCAGGTAGCCTCCTTTGAGCTTGGTAATGTGAGGGTCGAGTGCCGGACAATTTCTAATAAGCCGTCCGAAGTTGACTATGATTGTACAAAAAAAGCGAGATGAGGCGATACAAATTGGGTTCAAACTTAGTTTCATCTGTCAAATACCAAGAAAAAAAAAACTACTCCTTCAAGAGAAAAGAGGAGCAACTCACCCTTGGTTTTTCCCAAGGCTTGCGTGATCGACGTGCTGTTTTGTTCCAGTTCAAGCCGACGAAAACAAGTTACATCAGCAAATAGTCCTGGCCAGCGGTGGCGAATGGTGGTGCTCGTTACTTACAATCGTACAAACGACGTGTCGACATTGATCATCATGGTATGGCCGCGCACATCGTATTCAAAGACTGTCATGGTGAACAGAGTGAAGACACTATTAATGTCAATACTGCTGTTGTTCGTCAACTTGTGCGCAGTGCAGTCAAGCGCCACTCACCTGCCATAAAGCCACGGTCGCCACCAGTCGTCGCATACTTGCCCTTCCTGAATTCGTGCATCTGAGTCGGAAAAAGCCTAGCAGGGCGTGGGGCCGAGATGTAAAAGCTTCCACTCGATCCGTTACCTCCAACAGGTGCTTGAACAGGATGCGGACAGGCCACACCTAGCTCATTGCGCGCGTAAGGAAGAGCGCGCTTCCTAGCCATTCCGCCGTTAGCTGCGAGGCTGCTATCGTAAACGTGACTCATTGGCATTTCGCGAGTGGTGTCGTACTTGGAGCTCTTGAGCTTCAATAGCAGTTGCGCAGCGTACGCGACGCCTTCGAGACCGTGATGCTTGAGCTGTTCAGAATTCGGAGTGGTGCCAGCAGCCTTGATGTTCAAGGTAGCCTTTGAGTCGCTCAATGATTCCTTCGAAGATGTAGGGTACTCTTGTTGAACTGCGTCTTGCAGTGCAGCGTTGTGAAGTCTCTGCTGTGGAGAAGGGTCGTGCTGTAAAGGATGTTGATCGACCGCAACGAAACGTCAGGGAAGGTATGAAGCGTCAGTGAGGGTGTTGAAATGCAGCTGTCTTGGAAGAAAGACGACAGGTGGCAAATAAGTATGGTGGGTGGATGAGGAGAGGGGGGGGGGGAAAGGGGAATTATATACGCCCCAGTCGCATCAGTAGTATCGAGCGTCAAACAATACGTCTGGAGAACCAAGACAAAGGAATCCAAGAGCCGACGTAGAGCGAATGCGACAAGACAAAAGAGATAATGTAATGAGCGCTGCTGACACGTCGAAGAGACTACAGCCAAGCATAAAGTATCCTTGCCGCATTCAGACGTGATAGCCGCTCGATCCAAAATGCAACATGTGGGAACATACTGCAACAAGAGCGCAGAGGGTTGCAACAGCGAATTGGCCGGCAGACCTGCACATGACCGGCCACAAGAATGGCCATGTACCGCTTACTCCTTCTCGCTACCCCTCGCCGAATAGTGGGCTCCATTTCCCGTGCCATCTCATATTGTGCGCATCAACTCATCGTCTCGCACCCGACCTTTGTGAGCGCAAAAGCAACTACCAGAATACCGAGTGGGGGAAACAAATCCACGCCCTTATCCGCAAAGATCGCACAAGTTTGCGATGCTCTGATCCGACACCTGGAGAGGGGCCAAGTAACCTATTCCCGGCGTAGTTTGGTAAAGGTTGAGCCAAAACCTTGTATGCTCTTGACCCTGAACTATAATTCGTCACAGAGACTGCGCCGACCACCACGGTTGCCACAGTTTCACCGGAAGGCCGTCGCCGCTTTTCGTACTAACAAGCTTGTTGCGGCAGCGTATCTGCTGGATACTCGAAGAGCAGCAATCGAGTATGAATCGGAACGTTTCTAAGTGACGATGCCGTGGTCACGAATCATGCATACCTTCGGAAATGCAGTCTGATCAAGACCATCTCGACATCTGTACCGAAGCATGCTCAACACATTCAACAGAACTTCCTGCGCCATCTGATGCCCGGCAGAGTCCGAATATTGCGCAAGACAAGCGCAGAAGAGTCACCGGCGACTTGGTCAACGGTTTAATAACGAGCTGGTGGGAACAGTGCAAGCGGCGCTAAGAGATGAGGGCTAACCGATTAACGGAAAAGCTCTTCGGAAGAGACGACTGGATGCAGTTGTGATTGAGAAAGCAGAACAAGGTTCTGTGAGCCCTGCAAATGTAGGCAAGCATAGCTCATCAAGAGTATGAGAATCAAAGAGGCTCTGCGGCTGTGGTCGTGGTGAACTTGGAGACTTCGTGTGTGCTTTGACGACCCATGCATGCAGATTGTGAAGCCAAACCTTGATGTTGCCCTTCAACATCCGCACATTTCATGAGTGATCATTGCATCGTACTTTTGGCTTACTCTAATCACTTGTAGTGATACGATACAGTCATACAGTTCTTTGGCTGCAACGATGCTGCAGTCAAGACTTGCAAAACATTCGAATCATTCCATATGAAGTCCGGTTCATCAAAGCTGCACAACTCGGTTCCAGCTTGCCGACCCAAGAGAATCGTCGCTCATGCAACTGGCCCGGTCAAGGCGTGGGCTGTTTTCGGTATCTCGCAACAACGTGCAGTCAAAATTGGCCGTTGCCACAGATACGACAGAGACCGGCCAAAACGATGCGCTCACACTTGGACTCTTGCAGGATACGGTTGTTTTGCAGAGTGTCTTCCGTGACCTGAAAACTCGTGCATCCGACGGAGCTTGCGAGGCCCAAGGAAGGAGGTTTCAATTTATGCATCGACATCGACGGCTGATCGAGCGACATTTCGCTTGTGTCATGTGGCGAGGTGTTGCATTCCGATAAGGTGTCGAGATGCAACAGCGAGCCTCGAGTTGGATTGTGCGGGATATGCCTTCTATCGTGGACCATTCGCTGTGCTCCTGAGTCGGCAGGCAGCAAGAAGGGAACCTTCGACGTGGGCATGCATAACGAGGCGCGTTGACGGCGGTTACCGGATAAAGGAAAGTGCTCGATCCGCGGAGGCCTGACAACATCCGTTCTGCGGCTTGAGCGAACGTGCTCGATTACGAATAGGACAAAGATGGAATCGAAAAAAAGAGGGAAGTATCGAATGAAACAAATTGTGGGCGAAGCGATACTTACCGGTGATTGCTTCAAAGCTTGCTCAGGGTGGGCAAGGTTTGAGTTTTCCTTTTTGATGGTGTGGGCTTGGATCTGCTTGCCCAGAACGTCCGAAGACAATCTGTGGGACAATGAGGGCTGGTGTGGCTTGGCAGCGATACTCCATTGCAAGCTCGTCATCCCCCCTCGACGCTGCAAAAGAAGGTTGTGCCCGACAGATGAGCGTGTACTGCTCGTCTCGGCAGACTGCATTCCTGCCACGGTTACCGTTCTTTCCGACAATATCAAAGAAGATTTATGCGAGTGGGTTTGTGTGTGAAACAGGGTTCATGTCAGCAATGCTTTGTGTTTGTCCTGAACACAACGATCAACAAGCTATATGCTCTCGAACGTTCTGCACCTGGGAAACGTGAGGGCCTCAATGTACCTTTTCCGTAAATTGAGGATGCAGAGAGCAGTTTGATCTTAGGGGGAAGACGGAAGGGAAGTCAAGGTGTTAGAACCGGGCGATGGATGGTGTGATCGACAGGGATTGCTAGGCACAGCCGGAATCGTGGTGACTTGAGGAGAAACACTGGTTCTTTCTTGACCTACCATGTACTTTGGACGCAGTCTTTTAAGCACTCCGACTTACACAGGCTGCCACTGTAGGACCATCCATGTACGGTCGACGGTGAGGTAGGAAGACAAATTTGGTAAAGAAAGACGGTCTTCGGCCTGGGTCAGAGATCATTGAGCAGTTTTTCGCCTCAGCTGCAGATCGATTGCAACATTCGACACAAGCGATCAATTGTCGTTCGGCACTTTGCTTTGCGGACTTCTCTACCTATCGAAGCAGACGCTGCTTGATATTCGCTCATGTCTCCGTTTGCTGCGCATTCGAGAGGCGAGATGAGTTCTCTGGTAAATCAAGGTTCCACATGATTTGCGACGATGATCTTTGCTTCGGCCGCAACTTGTACTTCTGTCCTACTTTAGTCTTGCCCCGCTTCTATTCGAAACAGCAAAGACGACATCTTGGTAGCGGGACAGTTCAATCTGTCTTTGGCGCAGAATGAACAGACGGATCTCTTGAACGTCTACTTCGACGTTGAACATGATCAAGCAAGTGACAACTGCGCTCGTCGAACCCTTCGGAAGCGTTTCGAGCGTGTACGATCACACTGCGATTGTCGTTGCGACTCGAAGCTTGGAATTGATGAGGATCGTAGCCCATTCTTGAGGACGGATGATGACGATGGTGCGAGACAGTCGATGCGCAATCTTCTTTATAATAGAGGTGACAGGTGTCGACCTTACACTCTTGCAGGTGGACCGCGTACGAGTACTGTCTCAGCCTAAGGTACAGTTTCAGGTGCAGCACACGTGAAGCTCAGCAATATACAGGGCAGTGGTACGGACGTGTGCGCCAAACTTTGAGCAACACAAATGCCGCTACGAGGCGGAAGCAATTTACACCATATCCTCCACTGACTAGAAGAAGAGAAATCACTATTCTATGACTGAGGGATGTAACGAAACACAACAAGGAGCTGGATGAGGTGGCTTGCATGCTCCTTTGGGGTGCACCCCGGATCGTGGTTCGGCGAAGCCGCGCTCATGTCTCAATTCAGAGATCACTGTCTGACAAGATGGCTCCTTCTCTCCATGGTTCCATAGAATCCGAATCGAATTCAGCGTCGCCTCACATCCAGCAGCTTTAGTCCAGGCACGACTCTGGCAACACCTTCATCTCATTGCATCTTGACCAGTCCAGCGGTACCTGTAGCCGCTCACGAATTGCATCCACTATTTTCTGGCTCGAAAGGTGGCCCTTGCAATTGGCTCTGTGCAGTGTTGCAGACTACACCCCAGGTGCAAAGCGCTTCGTCATCGTGCTGCGGGGTCCAACATTGAACGGCGTGGTCAGATCCTACATGGATGGTACCAGCACCATCCACGTCTTGCGAATTCAGCACATCAGTCCACACAGCTCCTATCGCACCGAGCGTTGACAAACAAACCAACATTGAGCAAACAAGATTATTTCTTTGTATTGTACAATTCTCGAGACGATCTGTATCAATCTTGACAAGAGAAAGAGAATCCAATCAATCCTCCATCTCATCATCCAAAGCAGCCCTAGCCTTACTAATCGCCTCGTCCCTCAAATCTGCCGGCACGGCCGTGTGAACACCATTGCTCTCTGGCCCAATCCAGCTCAATTCCAACTCAAACTCTTTGTCCTTTGCATCGTCATGAACCTTGAAGATAATCTTTGCGGCTTCTTCCACTGCATCCTTCTGGGTCAAAGTCTCGAGATCCAATTTCTCAATCCCTGTCTTTGCCAACTGTCTCCCCTTTCCCACCGCACAACCATTATAACCCCAAAACACACCCGAAGGTTCGATCATGTAGATCTGGGGACCCTTTGTATCGTCCACACCTGCAATGATGGCTGAAACACCAAAAGGTCGCACCGAAGAGTACAGCGTGTACGCCTGAACATAGTACGCCACGCGATCAGCAAGCGTCTTGACAGGCGCTGGAAATCGATAGTTGTCAAGATGCGATACAGCTTCAGATCGAGCTCGACCCGCAAGATGCTTTCCGTCAGCGATGAGGCCGGCAGACACAATTCCAATGTGAGGGGCAACGTTGAAAATGCGCTTATTCGAGTTGGGAACCAGGAGTTTGGATTGAACCAACTTTTCCACACCAATCACTACACCAGTCTTTGTTTTGATGGCGATAGCTGTGCCCGCATTTTCTGCTGCTTTGGCTGCGTACTCGATCTGCGGTGGAGTCAGCGAAGACCGGAGTGGTATGAGGATCATTTTAGGAAGAGTGAGAGTGAGATGCGTGAATCCATGTATCAACAGAAGGGACCAGGAGCACACGCCGTAGTCGAAGGAATCCCCACAAAAAAAGGTCGGAATGGTCGAAACAAGAGGGAATCGGAAGGGAGGTTGGGCAAAGGGTGGTATAGAAAAAGTTGTGCAAGCCCGAGCAGATCGAGCGAGAGATTCAGTCGAGATGTCCGAGGATGATCCCGTTGAAGTAGGAGAAGCAAGATAGATCGAGGCGCAGAAGAGGAGTTTGACAAATAAAAAGCAGATGAGAGTGGGTGAGTTACTGCTACTTGGTAATCAGAGCGGCAGCTACAGTGGTCAAAGCCGATTGAAAGATCAAGCTGCATGACAGCAGCAAGAGTACAGCGTCATTGCAGCCTAATATAGCAGAGTGTGAACATACCTGAAAGATTCGACCATCAGGAGAATAAGTACTCGCTGAGAGATCGTAGCCTGTACCTTGCGATGCCATTTTGCTTGATCACACCAGAGAATCTAGACTGCTGTCGACGCTTTCTGAAGTGGTTTCTGTGGTTGATGGTTGTACTCTTTGTTGCTCGTCGTCGATAGAGTGTGAGAATGTAATGAACTCGATGCTGATGTAATGTCAAGCTAGATCGACACTGACGTACATCGAGAGGATGCGGGATCGAGTAGGACTAGTTGATGAAGAAGCAGAAGACCTGCCGGTGGACGATAGATCGGAGAGGTTCGAAGAGGCGAAGGCAAATTGGAGCAATATGCAAAAGTTGGTGTGGAACTCTGTCAAACTGTGGGTGGAGCAGCAGCAAAAGTCGAACAAAGTAAAGGTTGAGGTGGATTTGGGTGGCCTGCGCGTTCAAACAGCCACGCAACTCCACACGCCTACGCAACACACAACACACTCTCACACCACATTTCCCAGCAGCTGAGCAACTGTGCTCGGGGTCGATCACCACACACTCCAAATTTGACGCGAGTTCCGAAATTTTGACAAGATTCTGTTAGGTCGCATTTTGCTCAAAGGGATTGCGGGTTGATTTTGTGCGGGAGTCGGGATTTTGAATTAGTTCACACTTCTTCGCTTCTCGCTCTTGCAAGTTCTACCTTTCGCATCATTTCTCGACCATTCCTACTGCGTCACTACAGCCTTCTGAAGCACCGTTACTGCTTTAAAGACTCGAGGTACTCAAAGCTCAAGTGCAACTTGCAAAGTGCGACTGGATTCGGCCTTCGACCTGGATCGACATTGCCGATTGCTTTTCACATTACATCGACCAGAAACACGCAGCACGTAGTTCAACCAAAACTTACCTACTTTGTCCGATCTCCCCCACACAGAACAGGGTGGTACGAATTGAGACAGTATGACCAACCTCCTCCCCCCTTCACTCATCCGACTCTTTGCACCGCGACCACCACTCGAATACATTGCACCCATCTCGCGCTACGACCCCAATCCCAATGCAACTCCATTACCCAAGGATCCACAGCGCATATCTAATCGCAAAAAACTTCGCATTCCTTTGTCCGGTGTTGCATCTACGCTCGAACTCGTCAAACAACAAAGAGCTGACTCGGGTGAAGTTACAGATGACATTGCGGCTGAAACGTCTACTTCTACCTTTACGCATGCTCGCGTCACCTTATCCGAAATCGCGCTCGAAGCGCGCAAGAGTGCAAAAGCAGAAACAAAACGTATGGGACTCGAAACGTATTCACCCACAACCAATCCGGATGCAACACCAGATGCGTACAAGACCCTCTTTCTCGCCAGATTACCTTACAGCGCGACGGAGCAAGATCTGCACAAGGAATTCGACATGTACGGTCCAATAACTCAAATCAAACTGGTTAGGGATCAACAGGGCAAATCGAGAGGTTACGCTTTCGTGGCATACGAGAGGGAAAGGGACATGAAGGCTGCGTACAAGGATGCAGAAGGTTTGAAAATTCATGGAAGAAGGATCATGGTGGATGTAGAGAGGGGTAGGACTGTGAAAGATTGGAAACCTGCCAGATTGGGTGGCGGCTTAGGTGGGTCTTTAAGGAAACCAAAGAAAGCACCAGAGCCAGTAGAGTCAACTACAAGTATGGGTCCGCGTCTCGGACTGGCTGGTTTCGCATCCGGTGGTGGGGGATTCGGTGGCGGTGGAGGGGGTGGATTCAGGGGTGGTAGAGGTGGATTCAGAGGAGGGGGTGGTGGGTTTGGCGGAGCAAGAGGTGGTGGTTATGGTGGTGGTAGGAGTGGGGGGGCATTCGGTGGATCCTCGTCACGAAGTGGTTATGGTTCCGGTTCAAGAGGCGCAGGCTTTGATGATGGTTACACAGGAACGAGAGGTGGGTACAGTAACGGTGGTTCATCAAGGTACGACTCGAGTGCGAGGGGTGGGTATGCAGGTGCAGGATCAAGAGCAGGAGTTGGTAGTGGTGACGGGGATAGGGATTACTCGAATGGTCCAGGTACAGGAGCTAATGGATATTCGGGTGGAGTTGGTCGATCTTGGGACGATCCCAATTCCGGTCCTCCAACCAAGAGAAGTCGATACTGATTCAAATGCATCCCTCCAAAACTCCTTTTTTTTTTTTTTTTTTTTTAAGAAGCTGTATTGTTGTAATCTTATCTGCTTGCTGCAATGCAAGAACTTCACACGACACAGTTTCTTCTTCTCAACCACAAACCTTCAGCTAACCTACGATTTCCAAAGTGATCAGGTTGAGATTACTATTCGAAAGACCCCGTTCTTCCACTGCATCGAATCAAGCTTGAGATGCATCGACCAAATGTCGCAAAGACACACGATTGCTTTACTGTACAGCACCTCGTCGTCATCCAATTGAGTTGAGAATCTGATCTCGTCAACAATGCCACTCGTGTTCGTACGACAGCCTCGTCAAACGGTAACCCTGAGGTATTCGTGTCGAATGCCAGCAACCTCATCTCCGCAACTCAGAGCTTCTCATTCGGTGTCGCCATCATTCGAGCTCAGACTTGGTCTTCGCACTCGATCGTGCTACGAGTGCATGTTGGTGTTAACAAAGAATAACCTTTTCGAAGCAAAACAAAACTGACAACACTGTGAACCGGCAACAAAGTGACATAGAACCAAGTGAGATGAAAGCCAATGTCAAGGGTATCGAAATATCATGGGGGGAATCACCGAATACGCGGCCACTGACCAACTATGCCCTTCTCAACTGCTGCTGATCCGACCAACTCCTTTGTTGTTGTTGCTGTTGCTGTTGCTGTTGCTGTTGCTGTTGACCCATGAACTGCTGTTGCTGTTGCGCAAATTGAGGCTGTAGCCTTTGCTGCTGCTGCTGTTGGCCCATAAACATCCCCTGGCTCGACCCTTGGTGCTGCTGAAGATACCCCTGAATCTGATTTTGCTGATCCGGAGACCTCTCATGCCCATACCCTTCACCCCCCAAAGCACTCGTCAAACTCTGGCTCGCCTCCAATGCCGCCGCTTTGTCGCCGCATTCCTTTTCCACTCTCCAATGCCTCCTGAGTGCGTCACTCCTTGGGAATCCTTTCCCACAAATTTCGCAGACGTACGGCTTGTCACCAGAGTGTACCCTACTGTGCCTCTCCAGATCGTGCTTCCTCGAGAATGCTCTTGGGCAAACGCTGCAGGCGAAAGGCTTGAGTTGGGAATGCGATCGAAGGTGTGCCTTGAGGTTGTAGGATCGATTCTTGGCAAAAGTCTTGTTGCAGTTGGGATAAGGGCATTTCGCGATACCGTCGACGTCGATGCGTGCGTCCATGGCATCACCAAGAGCATTTATCATATCGTTTGCATGCGAGCTCGTGCCATGGTGGGGCATGAAGCCGGAATGCGAGTGCTGCATGCCGTAAGTATAGCTGCGAGAAGGAGGCATCATGCCGCCAGCGTGCGTGGCCATGCCGTTCGAGACCATTTCTCCCATTCCGTGCGTGTTACCATACCCAGCATCGGAACCAACGACTCCAAGGCCAGAAGCATCGGGTAAGCTCGATTGCCAGTCCTGCTCGCCAGAACACGCACGTCCGCTCTGCCAGCTCATCAGCCGCGCTCGGCCGACGTTTTGACTCGGCACTATAGGGTCACGGCTTGGACCTCGGATGACGCCGCCTACGTTGGAAAGACGCCGGAGTTCGGGGTCGAGGTTGGGTGGAGAGAAACTGGCGGTGGTGGCCATATTGGTCAAGCTGCGATGAGGTTGCAGGGTCGGTCGAACGCGGCCGTAGGGAGAATTGGAGGCGGAAAGCGCGTCTCTTGTCCTTTGCAACCCTCGCGAAGGGCCAGCTTGAGATTCGTACACCACGTCACCTTCTTGCGACAATCTTTGGCCTTGTTGAGGCTGTCGCTGCTGCATGTGATTGGCAGCGGGTTGGAGCACGGAAGGAGTTTCCACGACCAGACCCGCGGCAGACGTACCAGCGAAGCTGTTCAATCCCGTGTTGACGCCGAGAAGGGCGTCATTAGCGCCGCTGGTGGAAGCAAAGTTTGTTGTGTTGCGAGGCGTGAGTAGCGAGTCGGAGCTGGCATCAAAAGACTCTTCAGGTCGAGAGAGCTCGAAGCCGGTCCTGTATTGCTGAAGATGCAAGTCAGCCGTCCTTGGTAGTGTGTCGAGCCTGCTGGCGTCCATGTTGGCGAGCTCGTCGTCAGCGTAGGCGAAGGCAGACGATGCGCTGAGATCGCCGGTATCGACGCCAAGGCTGGTCGACCACAGGCCGTATTCTGTTGAGCCATCGAGGATTGGAGTGCCATCTTCGGCAAATGTGAATGAAGGAATTTCTGCGCCATAGCTGGTAGCTTCGAAGACATTGAGGCGAGTGTGTTCGGACTGAATTCAAAGCAAAACGAACAAATGGAATTGCGAGTTAGTAGGCAGATGCTGATGTGTGCGGAATGGAGTGGCATTTGCATTGCGCCACTTACGTATTCGTAATCAGGCGCGTCGTCCAGCAGCGAAGCGGGCAAGAGAGGGAAAGAAAGCGGTGCCGAGCAGTCGAGCGTTGTGGTATCATTGGAGCTGAATATGGGCGCGAAGGCAGCGGCGGTCAGATCACCATCGAAGTCTGTCATGCTCAGGGATGAACCCTCTGGCGGACACGAAGCCGAAACATCTGGCAAAGTCGATGCAGCGGAGTATCCGCCAAGCACCGAGTCAAATGTCCTCGGGGTCGGAACGGTCGCCGCTGAGTGTAGCGAGCTTGGATGCGATGAGGATGCGGAAGGGGCCATCACGGAAGGTTGTGAATGGCTTGAGGCGTGAGACGAAGCAGTTGCTGACGACATGATGGTGGCTGGAATTGCGGCAGTCAGCGATAGCGTGGAAGACGATGGTATGAAACCAGGCGATCTCGTAGCTATCGCTTCATTGAGGGTGGAGTTGGTGGCTGACGAGGATGTTGGTAGAGGTCGAGAATGGCCTGCATATTGATGACGGGATTCGTTCGACATGCTGGGCTGCGTGAAATGACTGCGCACGTTGGCTAGGACGGAGGTCATTGCAGCTTGATTGCCCTTTCGATCCAGACAGGAGGGAGTTAAAGCAGCAGAGCTGAAGAGTGGTTATGTGATGTTCAGTGTATCGCAAGTGACGTTGGGATGTGACTGAGCAAGCGTGATAAATGCAGCAGTTGTCGGATGTGGTCCGATACGAGATTGAGCCGAAGCGCAAGAGCGGCGAACGATTGGGTCAAGCAGCACGGTATGTCGTCGTCGACTTTTGTTCATCGGATGGTCCGCGGAGTGCTTGGCCAGTGTAGAGTCCCTCGCAGAGTTGATGCGTGTGATCTGACTGTAGAAGGAGGTCTGCTATCAGCGATGGTGACGATGTAGCAGTTGTGATACCGTGTGATGCCCAGCAAGCGTCGATCACGAACAATTTCGTAACGAGAGATTCGCAGCGCAGAGCGACTACCAGCGTGACTCTGATTGGGCAAGCGTATGCGAAGACAGCTTGTAAGGTAACGCGAGTTGAGATGTTTGGAGCTAGGGATACCGAGATGAAGCAAGTACGGAAAGACGACAAAATCTGGTCGATGTTGAAGCTTGGAAGGGACGATGTTGATAAAGTGAGAAGCAGGCAGAGCAAGCAAAGCCGACCGGCGTCGGGCTGGGCGTGTGGGTCGAGGCGGGCGGAGGGATCAGGTGGTACGAGTGTGGGTATTGTGTGCCGGTGAATGGGTGATGTGGTGTGAGTGAGATGGGGACGTGCTGGATCTACGCTGTACAGGGTTTTGGGCGTTTGGATGCGGCTGGATGAGCGAGGTGCAGTAGTCAATGAGGTAGTTTGCGACAAGCCACCTCACGGAAAAGATGGTGTGCGAGACACTTATTCCTTAATTTTTACTTTATTAGTATTATTCTTCTTCTGTTTTGTCTGAGTTATTAGGAGGTCAAGGTGATCTGGAAGGTCGACGTTGGAAGGGGTGCTAGGCAGGCTCATGTATGTGCTGCTGTTTGACTCTGACCGACTTGTTTCCAAAGAGGTCGAGCGGGCCCAAACCGTGCTAATGGATTCTAAGGGTGTGATTCTGTGTATGGCGAGAACGAGGAGGAAGAGGAGGACAGACTAAACGGTGGATTCAGTGTGATGGAGTACACAGAGTAATGAGTGCATAAGCCTTCGGTCGACAGGCGTCGGAAAAAGTGTATCCCACACCGTCACGGAAAGTGGCAGGTCGGCTACGAAGTGAGCACCCTCCAAAAAGACAGGGGAGAGAGGTGTTAGAAACGAAGCATCCGACCGAGGCTCCGGACCCCTCATCAGCTTGAGTGGCCGAGCGGAAAGCCTATTCGGTGACCCGTATGCTCAACATAAGAGGGGAACGAGCAGACACGTCCGAATTTGAACAGAAAACTAAACCTAAAACAATTATTAATAATAAAAATCATCCGAATGCACACTTACACTCATTTTGCGCCCTATGTTTCGATATCGCCGAACCCAAATTTGACACAAAGCACTCCTTCGGCCTCTCTGCTTGTTCCTTGTTCCACGGCTCTTGAAGCAGTATGGAAATGCGAGGATCACAGCACTGAGACATGCAAATCTCTTCTTTTGGTTTCAGCGTCGCCTGCAGCAAATTCGACCAAGCCATGGCTTATCCTTAAACCTTGAAGTGACCCAACCTCATTATCACACCACTAGCATCGCACAGCACCACAGCCTCTCGTTCACCAGTGTGGGTGGAGTGCAACGGCAAAACAGGCTTCGGTGTTTATTATTCCCCTTGAGCAGCGTCACATATGCCAGATTCAAAAATCAGACGTGGCACGGGAGTAAGAATGTCAAGACAAAGTGGGTTGATGATTCCACACGGATGCATCTGGCTCGGGGTCCAGATGTGAGAGTGCAGCAAAGGCGTCGGCCGCGTTGATACGGTATACAGAACAGTACATGTACAGTACCTTGGCACTGTTCTCCGACCCCTTTTTTCTTTTTTCTTTTTTCTTTCTTTTTTATTGTTCTTTTTCCCCCCCCCTTTTTTTTGCTGATTGCTTTTCAGTGTTAATTTTGCCTCGAGCGCGAATGCGGAATTCAGATGGTGACTTTTTTTTTTTTACCCATACTGCATTCGAGTTCAGTACAGAGTGGGATCGGGTGAGCCGATATTTCTTTCACGACAATATGCGTACTCGTATAGTTCAACAGTGTTGTATTTGAAGCAGTGCTTTTCACGATACTAGTTGTGCACATCCAAGAAGGGTCCTTCGGCTAACAAACAGCGTTAAAAGGAGACCGGCGAGATCGCGACAAAGTAAGGATGGAAGCATTTTTTTTTAATCCCGAGAGAGCTGTGGTTCTGCTGCACTGTACTGAAAGAGTAGCCGCTGGAAGGGTCGCCTAAGGAATCTCAAGTTTAATTGCAGAAACATCTTGTCTCAAAACGGCCTCAAAGCACAAGCTTTGGCCGCACAGTACAGATCGGCACTACACGTGACAGTATCCCTACCACGCTCGCTCATATATGGCACCGACTCAAGCTTGTTTGTAATCCAACCCGTAGCGTATTCCAACCGGTGCTCGAGCGATGGACCACAGCACTCTAGATCCAACGAAAGATGCCGCTGCGATCTTTCCGCGTTTGACATGGGCGTTGACAGGACGCATATACGGGTGTAAAATGCCCCTGCCTCTCCGACATACTACACGCATCTCTATTACCGCCGATTGCAATGCTTATCTAGGTCAACGCCGCTCGGCAGACAAATAATTCAATGAGATGTTCTGAGCGGCGGTCCGATGACGCCCTTTCCTACTTCTGGTTTCATGCTTTGCTTATTTGCATGCTTTGCGTATTCGAAGACTCTTCACCGGCGCCTTTGGGTGAGGTGGAATCGCATCAAGCTTCTCGTTCAAGACTCATTCGCGAGCAATTGAGGCACAAATCTCAAACCACAAACTGATCCAACAACCGCCCTTTGCCAAGAGCTTTTGTATTGTGTTCCTTCTTGACCTTTGATCAAATCAGCAACCATACATTGACAAGACTGGTTCCAATCGTCAATATTGTCGTATCTTTCCTTCGGAAGCGTACTCGTACTTCTCAACGCTCATTTAAAACCGAAGAGCTTTCGGTTGGAAACAAGTTGGTGGTCCTTGATGTGTGTTCGCTCGCAAGAATAAGCCATACAGCGCAGCGTTCGTAACGCTGCTTTGTCGGGTTTCATCGCTAAGATCTGCACCGTTTTAAAAGGGTGTGTATTATGAGCCCTTGTCGGTAAGTACCGCAGCACACGTACTAAGGAATGATAACAATGCTGGCGTAAGGTCTGAGCTATATTGACTTCATCATACCTTGATATGTAGTGCTCAAAAAAAGGAGGCGCGCTTGGATCACTTGTGTTTTCACATACATTTTCAGCCACCTTCAGCCATTTCCGGTGATGATGAAGAAATGCGAATCTTGGGCCTCTTGGCACAAGATGGCTACTCTGTTGCAACAATATGGAGAACGTCTGAGCGTAGGCGGTCGATCTGCACAGTCGCAGACTATCGGCAGGAAAAGCTGTGCTGTACTCACGATGCCGACATTGGGAGACGTGTGACTCGGAGATCATTAATGGCTTAGTTGAGGTCTCCCAAATGTTCAAGAGAAATTGTTTTTATGTCGTCTTGCCATGTACGTCACGGTACCTTATCTGTTGTTAGCAGATATTCTGGATCTGACGGCTTGGTGATGCCGCAAGTCTCAGGCTGGTGGTACATGACAGACGCTTGTGAAATATATATGTGACGACTTGACGTCAGCTGCGCAGATTGCTCGCTTCGTTTGACAAACTCGTGTCGCTGTCCAGCCAATGTTGTCTCGAGTCGGTCCGATTGGTGCAGAACGGAGCCAACTAGAATCAAAACTGGGGAAACAAAAGAAGCTTGATCAGAGTTGTAGTCGGATCACACCCAGAGCGAGGTTCAAATACTGTATTGACATGTCCAACTTGGACGAGAGAAGAAGCTACGGCTCCGAAAGTCTGGAGCAATCATTCTCGTTTAGCGTGTACAAGTATATATCCTTTTCTTCTTATCTAAGAGACCTTGGTCTTTGAAGCTTGTCGCTGTCTGAAATTGTTCTGTTTGGAATGCACTGGAGTGCTGTACTGTATATGTGTGCATTGTATGTTAAAGAGGCCGAGGGAAAAGTTTCACGGCGGCGCAATAAAACATTGTTCCGGGGAAACGCGAGGAGGGCGTTTGACAGTTTGATTTTCATGGAAGGCGTGTTCCTTTTTAGCAGCACCGTGATCGTCGTGCTTCCCTTCTTCCCAACAACCAGATTCGCTTCTTTACAGTATAGCACCACTCTATGATTGGCTTGGACAAGAGAGAACTCCAAGGACCGCCAGAACAGCGAAGGGGGCGTACTGCAATTCCGTCCCCAATTTGAGTGTACTGTAATGTCAGTATAAGCGATAGATTCCATTACGTTAAGCGAATCATGTTCAAGCGAAACGTCAGAGATCTGCAGAAAGCGGCAATTGGCGGATTCTTTTCAAGGCGAAATAAAGCTCCCGATAGAAGGAGTCATTTCGCGAGCATTTCTCTCGTCAAACGTCCATGTGCTATCGAATCGTGTGAGACAAGCTTGCAGTAAGCGCCTGCTTATTCTATATCGAGCCCTTGCTATAGCCAATGGCGCTGGTTCGCTATGAAATGCAAGGTCGATCGTCCAAATTTTGCGAGTCTGTCATTCCAGTGTCCTTGCAAAACCAGTTATGTTGGCAGAGCTCGGAATTGTAGGTAAGAGATCGACGGTTCTCATCTTCAGAAGCTTCCCTGTTGCAATTTGAGTCGCATACGAGCAGTCGTTTCGTCGGTAGCCTAGATGACTAGCGCAAAGCGGGACTCCGTCTTGTCCAATCTCTCTTTCGAACATACACTGTACAGTGCTGAATAGAATCATTCATGAGGACGAGCAGCAACAGACAATGCCTACCCATAGTTTTCAATGCTTACAATAGCTCTCTTTCGCCTGCATTCGAGGCACACCCACAAGCGAGTACTGTACAGAGAGTATGGACGGTATCATCTCGAATCAATAAAGGGGGCTTTCAATGGCAATTTGAAAGAAAACCCATGAATCACAAGATGGCCGGAAGCATTCCAACTTCTACATGCTCACCCTGAAGCAACACCACTGCATCGCCATATCATCAGTATGAAGGTAGGATGCGGAAGAAGAGTTTTCATGCTGCATGTATATATCATTCTCATCCGCACAACCACCACCAGCACCACCCCAGCGGGTCAGGCAAAAGGTGATTTATCGTCGAATCGTCTCCAACCCGTTATCTCTAACATACTCCTCAATGTACGGTGTACTGGATAGTATGGTGCAGTGTTTCTGGTTGATAGGCATTACGATAAGTGAATCTCATTTCTTTCGCATGTTGGAATGCGATTTCAAGCCGACACAATTTGAATGCCTTCTGTACGTACGTACGCACAGTAACCTCGTTGGTAAGGCTTGCAATATCAACCACAGCTAAAAAAAAAAATTCAAGGCGAATTACAGCCATAGCTCATCCCACAATCATTGATTTGGGCATTCAACTGAGGTGTCCAACTAGAAGGCACTCAATCTGAGAGTAAAGCCCCAATTTGTGGCCATGGTGACAGGATGAGGAGCTAGTCACTGAGCAAGATCATTGGTCCAAATCCCACAGCAAATTGGTAGCACCCAAGACAGCATCGCATGAAACCCTTAATTCCCTATCCAAGATAAGACACATACTCTTTACCCTTCCCACCCACTCATCCACACAGACCCAGCCTCATATACCTCTCGTCACTCAACGCAGTTTCCCTAAAACAAGATCATCCTACAGAGTCCTTGGATTCATCTCATTCAAGGACGATAAGGTAGGAGTTGAAAGCAGAGATATCATCCATTTTGTTTTGATTTTCAGTTTTTTTAGCACGATTCTCAGCAACCGCGCAGAAAAAACCCACCAAAAGTGGTACAAGAAGGGTTTTTTTTTTTTTTTTTTTTTTTTTTTTTTTTTTGCTCACCATCTTACCACTCACTACTCTGTAAGCTGTGTACACACTTTCTTTTTCGCGCAAACCAAGCAATACGACTTTACTGCAAATGCTGGATGCGTATATTGCGATTAATATATCATCTGTCAGCGTGTATACATCAATAGAATCTCGGGTGACAAGAAAACAAAAGAAAAGATTATTATAGTGATTCGAAAGAACCGCCATGTGTGAGAAGAAGAAGTTCATTATTCAACCAGCATACAGTATGTTGAGAAAAAAGAACCGAACACCATCACCCACCGCAACCGTCGGTACTATTCTGATGAATGTTATGCTGTCATGCAATGCAATGCAAGATAGAGAGAGAAAGAGAGCACGTCTGGCATCACCATCAGCCACCCATCTAAAGCGCCCCTCAACCCAACACCATCGCTTCATTTAGCGCATGAGCATGCGCAACAACGAACTTAATACTTTGAAACTCAGCGGCTTGACAATGTACCCATCGGCGCCAGTGAGGAAAGCTTGCCTTTTATCCTCATCCGTGCTTCTACCTGTGAGAGCAAAGATTTTGGATCTGTTCCTAGCCGGCAATTTGACCACCCCACCACTGTTTCCACCATCCGCTTTCCTACCGCTACCACCACCACTACTACTGCTGCTGCTGCTGCTGCTGAAGGAGTGAGAGTTGTGATACCTCTCCATTTCGATCTTTCGAATGGCTGCGATGGCGCTGATACCATCCAACACGGGCATGCTGAGATCCATGAGCACCACATCGAAATGATTCGGAGGATACCTCTTGAAAGCGTTGATCCCCTCTTCACCATTGGTGGCCTCAACGAAATCTACATCGAGCTTGGCGAGGAAGGCTGCTATGACCTTGCGATTGATTGCATTGTCCTCCACACTTAGGATCTGCATCCTCTTCCTGTTAGCACCAGATCCGCCTACACCAAGCAGGCTTCCGCCACTGTTCCTACTTGGCGCTACGGCACTTTTGAGTACCGCCCCATCGCCTCCTTCCAGAGAAATGGTCGAACCTGGTGTGTTTGGCGTATGTGACGTAGAAGGAGTCGGCACACGCTCAAAGTAGCCGTCCCCGTCGACGCCATCTCTAGGCGAGTTGCCAGCCAATGGAGACATGTGCACATGCTTGTGCAACCTCGGCTCGTGGTATGTGATGCTCCTTGCGGGCAACAGCGGTCTGCTTGGCTTGGGAGATTTCGAGGCAGTCGCGTTCTCGTTCCCGCTATCCATACGAGCCTCGGTCGAGTGGCGTCTGATCAAGCTATTCGATGCGGAGCCAGGAGGTTCGGGCGACATGTGGTACGATCGCGTTCGGTCCACTATGGTCTCGAGGGTGGGTCGTCTAAGATCTCGGATCTGACAGCCTGCGGCAGCAGGTACCGCCTGCTCACGGGTCGCAGCAAGTTGTCCGAGCTTTGACGAAGCCTCAGCAGCCATATCTTGGGCAACTGGTCCGGGTGTAGAGCCTTCCGCACGGGGCGTGATGGATGCATTAGACTCGAACGATCCAAGCTCGTGACCAGGATGCGTGTTAATGTCAGGACGACTGTGGCGGGGGGCAAAATACGAGCCGCCTTGTTCCATGACTTTCTGCGCTGAGCCGGCTTCACCCGGGGAGGGCAAAGGAGTGCTGGGCTTCGTCTCTTCCGTTGAAGGTGGATCTCCGGATCGCTTGCGCTCGAGGCACTGCAGACAAAAGTCCACAACGCCCTCCAGCTTGGCTGGTCCGGCAGGTTTAAACAAGATCCGCGCTACTCCGCCTGCTGCGTGGTAGTCCTCGCACGCCATCGCGATATCAGAATCTCCACGGCAGGAAGTTAAAAAGATGACGGGGGGCAAGTCTCCCTTGCGCTCCTTCTTGACCTTCTCCAACAGCTTCATGTCGTCGTTGACAACGAGCACGTCGCTGTGCTTGACATGATCGTCCAGCTTGGTGCATTCGGAAAGCTTGAACTCCCACCAGTTGAGGAAGTAGCCCTGCAGCGCCAGACGCAGATCGAGGTCGCCTCGCGACTCATCAAATCCAAGGAGCGCAACGCTATACCCCTGATGAACGTTGACCGTGGGCTTGTAGGTGGGGCCCTCGACATCGTCGTCCTCGCAAAGCTCGAGTTCGCAAGTGATGCGAATCTCGGTGCCTTCGCCTTCGGTACTCCAGACATCGATCTTGCCGTTCAACGAGGGTGACTGAACGATGCTGTTGACAATCGAAAGACCGAGCCCCGTACCAGTCCCATGAGGATTCTCCTGGGTGAAGGGGTGGAACAGCTGATCCTCCAAGAATGTCCGGGAAATACCTCTGCCGGTATCGGTCACCGAGAGCTCGATCATGATGTGTGTAGTGGAACTTTGCACCTCTCGCAGCGAGACATGCACGAAACCAGCTTGAGTGAACTTGAGTGAGTTGCCGATCAAATTCATCAAGACACGACGGATACCGCCCGTGTCGCAATTGACCAGCCAGCCATCCTCTCGTAGTGCAATGTCGATGACCGTCTCCACTTTGTTCTCTCGTGCCGCCTTTGCTCGCGCTTGGACCATGCTTCCGCCTCCACCACCCGCGCTCGAGTCTGGCGGCGCATACACACTGCCGATACCGGACGAGGCATTCTCTACCTGCCTGGCCATCTGTCCGATCCAGCTGCTCTCGCACACCTCCTGAATGAGCTTCACCATGTCACACTTGGTCTTGGTTTGGACTGAGCGCTTGCCTTGTCTCGTGTTACCGCTGAGCTTGGTAAAATCAAGCACATGATTCACTAGCTCTAGCAAACTCTTCCCGCAAGCTTCGACGGTCTCGAGGTACGACCCCTGCGTGGCGTTGAGCTTCGTCTCTGCAAGCAGTTCCGCTGCTGCGAGAATGCCGTGAAGTGGTGTACGCAATTCGTGCGAAATGTTCGAGATGAAGTTGCTCTTGGCCTTGTCGGCAAGCATGATGTCCTTCTTGAGGATAGCGCTCAGCACAATCATGCCCAGTGCACGCAAGTACTGCATCCCGCTGACCTGCAGCTCTTCCAGTGCGATAGTTCGCTCCGAGCTGGTGATGTAGGCGCAAAGCAGGGCAAAAGGCTGCTTGTTGAGGCCAAAGATCGGCACCAAAAGCAAACCTGTCACGCCAGGAGGCAGGAGCGATCGGAAGGGTGGTGGCGCGTATGAGTAGAACTTGCCCGTGCGATGGATGCGTAAGAACTCGGCCATCCGGACATGATGGCTGAGAGGCACAAACTCGCTGCGCTCGGGTGGAACACCATCGGCCTCGCTTGCGCCAAGGACGTTCATCGGTGGTACACGCTTGGCTCTGGCGCTCTGCTCGCCCATGGGTGAGTTGAATGGGCTTCTGAACGTCTCGAAGCCTGTGGTGCCGTCAAATTTGTGTCCGCGAGCACCTCCCTTGCTGTGAGGAGTGATAGATTCGCCGGCTGCCGCGAAGGAGGTGCCTCCGACCTCAGATCCGAGGCCGCTGGCAGGCTCAGATGCTGTCTCCTGCGACGAAAGCGGATTGGCAAAGTAGATCTTGCTGCTGGTTCCTGTACCAAGCTCGCTGGGGACAAAGTCACTCTCATAGGAGTCGATCAGCTCAAAGTGAGAGAGATCAAAGATGACCGCTCCCGACGCCTGCATTGCTTCGCGCATGCTTTGCGCGGCGAGCTGAAAGACCTTGTGTGTGCCGATGGTGCCCTGCGGGGTGGCGACGGCCTCCGACTCGCCCTCTTCCGAGTCCATCTCGAGACACTCCTTGGTGAAGAGCTCGACGGAACGCTGCATGCGGTCGCGCATACCGAACTGGATCTTGTCGCGAAGCAGTTCCATCTCACGCATCACCACGCGAGCAAATTCCTTCAATGTATGGCGTTGACGCGGCCCAAACTCGGAGCGTGGCTTGTCATCGATCAAACACAGACTGCCGATGTTGAGACCATCGGAGGTTCGGAGCGGACTTCCGGCGTAGAAGCGGATGTCGGGCGAGCCTTGGACGAGCGGGCTCCCTGAGAAACGCCAGTCCTTAACTGCATCGAAAATCACGATCGGCTCATCACTGTCCTGGAGGATGGCATGCGAGCAGAACGAGCAATTACGAGAGCCCGCGAGCGTCTGCAGTGTCGCGATAGTGATCTCGCCCCCTCCGCCCATTTGCGTCTGGAAAATCTGCTCGTTTTCGCCTACCAGCGTGATGAGAACTAGCTTCGAATTGAAGACGAGCTTGACCAAGTGGGCGATTCTCTCAAAATTGGGATTGCCTGCGATCTTGGGGGGGCCGTACCGCGAAAGAGCATGCAGTCGCGACCCTTCGTGAGGCGGCACGATGGAGGGGAGGTAGCCGTGGTCGCGGTAGAAGAGCTCGGTGCGCTTTCCTGCAGCGAGGTAGGACTGAATGCGCTGCGACGAGGTCGTGGTCATCAACGGCCTCGGGCGCGCCGTTGCATTTGCAGCAAGAGATACATCCCTCGCGCTGACATCATAGGGCGTGGCACCACCACTTGCGCCATCGCTGACATCTTTGGGTGCTGAGGCAGGAGAGGTGGTGACGGTTCCGCGAAGATCGATGCGAGTCTCTCCACTGTGCTTCCCGCCGACGAAATGCGCGACACTGACAGTGGGACCCTTGTTGGTGGAGGCCGACGCAGAGGCCGAAGCGCTGGAGCTAGAACCGCCGCCCATAGAGAGGTGTGATAGCGCCTGCACGCCTTCTCGCGGTCCACCGGCCGCCGAGATGGAAGGGCGAGGAGAGCTGCCTGGAAAACTGGCGCTATGCGATACCAAGGAACATTTCGAGTCGCGGCCTCCATCGATGCGGCTGCGTTCAACGTCGGCACGTTCCGACCGTTCCATGCTCGTCCGTCTGGCAGCACGACGCAACCCGGCTACTGTCACGTTGTCGAAGGTAATCTCGTTGAAGTTGGCCCCCTTCGGTTCAGCAGCGGCTGCGCCAGATGCCTGCCGCGACATGGCCTCAGCAAAGCTGGAAAAACCTTCCGGTGCTGATTGCCACACCACGGGTTGTTTGGGGCCACCGTGAGTCGACTGGATTGGCGTTGGCCCGGGTCGGTTGAGCCCTTCGAGCTCCAAGTCTTCCTTATGCTCGGGAGACTCACCTCGGCCAGCGGTCGGAGTGCCAGATTCTCTCAGAACGCTGTCTGCAAGTTTCGACTTGGCCCGTGTCGATGGCGTGGTATCGGCTTGAGGTGTCGACATCGGAGAGATGCCTTCCACGCCGAAATGTGCTGGACTCTTCTGCTTGAGAGGTGTGGAGCTCTGCATCGGATCGGCGATGGCTTTGGCCGGTGTTCCGAATACAGGCTTGAAAGGATCGTCTGACAAGATTCGATTGGCTGGGGCCACAGCTTCGCGAGCCTCTTCGAGGATGGAATCGGAATGCTGTCGGCGACTGTTGTGTTGCGGTGGTGGAGCAAGCTGCTGCGCAGGCGCCAACGCCATGCGATCCGCTTGCGAAGGCAGCTCCTTGCGTGACCCTCTCAAAGGGATGCCTTCAGGTACAGTCTTGGCTCGCTGTGGCGAGTGCGCTTCTTCGGGACGGTCCGGCGTTTCTTCCACAGCGTTGCCGTGAAGCCCTCTGGCAAGCATCTTCTTGCCAACGCTTGTGGACAGACGTGACACAGCCGACATGCTTGCCGAAGGCTCCCTGAGCGCCGTCAGAATGTTGGCGTCAATGTCGTTGCTCGCTGCCGCTGTGGACCGTGTGCCATCGACGCGGGAGGTGCTGGGCTCGTCGTTGGAAAGTTGAACAGAAGCCTTCTTGGGAGACGAGATGTACTCCATGGTATGCGGACGTAATGGCGTCTTGTCCTCATAGCCGTCGAAATTGAAAGAACCCGCTTCGACGTCTAGGGGAAGAGAAGCGACGGTATTGGAGTCACCGTTTTCGGGATGAGCATCCGTGCTGCCTCGAGCGCTGAGTGGCAGGCTGTGCGGCTCTAATTCGGCGGCGATGGACAAGGTTGCATGTGCAGCAGTCCCTTGCTCCGAACGAGGCATAAAGTATTCCAAAGAAGGTCTGCGTCGATTGGCAACTCCAGGTGCGGTCGCGTGTTCGTCTCCGGATGATTCCGAAATCGTGATACGGACTTTTGCACCAGGAAATGCTGTGGACTGGCCTGGCGGTTGCGGTATGAGGCCAGGATTCCAGCGCCCTCGAGCATATGCGTAAACGAAATTGGCCCAGTCATAGGCGCCAGCTTCGATCGATTGCAGGGAAGGGTCCCCGTCAGCAGCTGGCGGTGCCCCCTTGTTCGTCGGGATAGCCGAAGCACATGCTGTATCTCCGTTCGCAAGTCCAGCGACTTCCAGTATTGATGACGATGCAGCTTGAAAGGGATGAGAAAATTCTGGGGCTTGCTTGCATCGATTGATGTGTTGTTGCGTGTCTGAAGTCGAGGTGGACGGTTCAAATGAGCTAGTAGAGCCTTTCGGCGCTACGGACGGAAGATAGCTCAGTGCACCAGGGGCGGCGACACCAGGCTGGCTGCGCAATTTGTACCAGGCAGGATGGTCGGAAACGTTGAGCTGCTGGGGGTTCTCTTCGTACTTATCCTCATCTTCGCTCTCGACGCTTCCTCCGCTGATGGATGAGCCGCGATTTGAAGGGCTGGCTGCTGTTGGAGCGAGATTGTCAGGTGCATGAGCGACCGAGGCAGCTGACGAGGTCTCGTCGGCGCCGACTTCGGATGAGCTGGAGGAGGCGTAAGTCTCACCGCGGTAGCCATGGGTGAAGCTGCGGGATGCGGAAGCCGAAGCTGCGCCCATGCCCCTCCACGCGCCACGTCGGACGGCACCGGATGACGAGACGGACGAACGAGGAGAAGAGATGCCGCTCTTGATGTGCACCCTGGCGGCTGCGAGTGCATCATTCGAATCGAAACTGCTGGCATCGTCAAAGTCGGAAGCCGGCATACGCATCTTGGTGGATTTGAGCTGAGGTGAGGTGGAGGAAGATGGTGTGGCTGTTTGACCACCGATGGGAATCGAGTCCACAGATGAGGTGTGCACCGACTGTGAGGAAGAAGAGCCTGAAGATACGTGTGCTGCTGCTCCGTCGGGGTGAAGTCTGGATTGGGACAGCGGGGCGGCTGAAGAGCCCGAGGGCGGCGTAGATCCGGAAAGCTCCATAATGACGGAAGCTGCTAGGGACGTACGACACTGCACAGGACAGCCTGATACGTGTGCAGAGTCTTATGTTTCGTGTGTGGCTAGGGTCAAAGAGAAAATGCTGGCAAATCAAGCCGACGGATGACTTGAAGTGCGAAACGAGGGTTGTACGTGAACAAAGGCGAGCTTTCTAACGCTGAACACTTTGATGGAAGGGTTGAGAGCGGGTGCCTGTGCTAAAGGAAAGTCGTTCTAGGCAACGGAGGTCATCGGTAAGTGTGGAGCGGAAGCGATGAGGGGAATGGGCTCTCCAGCGACGGTCGGTTTGGGCGCCAGGAACAGACGGCTGCAACGCTGTGCTGATATCTAGAAGTGGGTCTGTACTCTGCTGCAGAGTTTATGTGTCAACCTAGAAGTCGCAGACTGATTCGTCGATGTCGCAGCCAGGCGTGCCACACAGGCTTGACGAGCGGAAGCCGAAGAGTAGGCGAAGGTGGTTGTTGGAAAGATGAATGCCGAAAGCTCTGAAGGCTGTTGTAAATTGTAGATTGGAGCCGGTGCTGCAGGCTCTGAACCTGAAAGGTCTCGAAGCAGGGTCGACAACGACGTTATGTATTGTAGCTGGCCAGGACGAAGCTCTCGATACCGCTAGGGAGGATGAAGAAGGGGTGCGCGCGCCAAAGTTGAAGTTGGTCTATAAGTGGACCAATGACCACGCGAGCTCTTCCTGCTAGAGGATTCCAGCTGAAAGCCCTGATGCAGAGGTGGGTGTGATCGGTGGCAAGGATGAGCACGGAGCTCGGAGGCTGAAGTGTGGGTATTGAAGAAGGCAATGATGCTTGGATGGGACGATGATGATGCGAAAAGGATCAAGTAGATACTGGTTGGGCGAGTGCAAACACCAAGACGATGGAGGAGATGGCGGTGATAATACGACCAAAGGGTGAGCTGAAGCCGACGAGTAACGATCGGGGCCAGCAGAAGATGGCTTCTTGTTGGTTGCTGCGGGATGTGAGGGCGCGCGCTCTTGGGTGGAGGGAAGGCAGACGGGCGGGGGGTCAGGCGGGAGAGAAGCGGGAATAGGCAATTATGCCCGAAAATGTGACAGAAGCGAGGGAGAGGGCTCTGATGAGAGAGAATATTGAGACCAAAATCGACTGACCGAGTCAGGTTGGATCAGGAGGTCAGGGGAGGTCAGAGCGGAGGCAGAGAGGAACGAAATGACATAGAACAGATGAATCCAAAGCCAAAGTCAGAGCCCAAAAAGGTCACAGTGCATCGAAGCTGCCTCTCCATCTCCGCGATCCTCTCACACTGTGGCTGTGGCCAACAGTACTTTATGCCGACGCTATTTCATTTCCATTTTCTTGCTTTCGAAGACTTGCATTCACTCATTGAATCCACACTCAAGCTTGTCTTCAGCAATCTCATGCAGAGGTCTGCAACTGAGCTTTCTTGAGAAACTGCTGCAGAACGAAAAAGGGCGCCCCTGCGAGTCCTGATCATGAAGATTTAAAGAGCCGCAGTCAAGAAGGTCAAACTCAGATCGACGCGCCCAATTCCTGCACTGTATAGTAAATTAGAATACAGCACTGTAAGGTCACTCTGTCAACAATAGCGGCACAGCACCATCGACCACAGGGTTGGTTGGTTTTTTTTTTTTTTGGTTTTTTTGCTGCTATTTTTGACCTTGGATCTCTCTTGCTTGTGATGTAATCGGAACGGCTTGTACAGCATCGCAACTTAATATTCTAGCTCGCTTGTCATATGCTCTTGGCAATCACAAAGTATCGCAAGGCTGGTCGACCAAATAGTTTCCGTTCGACTTTGCTCTGACTTTAACTCTTTGCTCGCAACATTCGGGATGCATAAGAAGCAACAAAGAAATGGTGGCCCTTGCTGCGTAGAGCCGGGCCGTGTCCATATTGAATGAATTCAACTGGGACAGAACGAAGTGAAATGAGATCGTAGCTTGCTCCATCCCCCCCCGCTAAGTTAACCCCCCCATCGGGCATGCCGACCTAATTCGGAGTACTTACGATTTGCATAGCAGAAATTAACCTTTGGATACAATACCATTTGCCTCGAGTCAAAACGACTTGAAGCTTGAAATGATTCGAAACCGCTTCTCTTAATACTACGCGCTCTACCACGGGCTCCTCTCGTCAATTTCGCCTTCCCCTCCCCCCCAAACATACTGCGACGGACCAGCGCGAGGCTTGTAGTTCACACCGCGCGAAGGCTCATATGCCAGAGTGTGAGACGGCGATCAAATTTCTAGCTTTATGGTGGCTGCCGGTGTTGCCTACATACTCAGCAGACTGAGTTGAATACGATGAGGTCCAGACTTTCGGGAATCACCCTTCGGAGGCATCTGGAGCAATAGAGAGTCCAAATGTCATCTAAGAGGGCCGGGGGCCACGTAAACGTCGGTTTTTTTTTTGTTTTTTTTTTTTTGTTTTTTTCCCTTTTGGCTCGCAGACACTTTGTACGGCGGCAAGTGACAAATGCCGTGCGTCGGGCTCGATTCTGCAAGGTGTTTGCTTCTCTACGGCAACCAAAGCTCGCTCTTACCGCCTTTTCTTTTCTCTTTGCGATTAGCTTGATCAATCCGTATCCCAGCTCCCGAAGCGATTCGATCTTCTCCACGTGGCCAAAAGGGCCAAGGCGAGCGAATATCGAAGCAGATTTCATGAGGGACTTTCGAGGCGCCCGTCAGCCAAATGACATCATTTTGCTTGCTGAGGTTGTGCATTTCACAAGCTCACATGATGCCAAACCAAATTTGGGACAGGCTCAACGAACGCAGCAGACACAACATGAATTTTGTTGCGTGCGTGCTTGCTTGCTTGTGCCTGCCAATCTTACATACACACCATTCTATCCATTCTTGCACTTCTACAGCGCTGTCACAGAACGCATGCCGCCTTGAGACGTGAAAATGCCTTGAGTGTGACTCGACGGTCGTCAAGGGTCATGTTGATGCCGAACCGATGAAGAGCTCTTCAAGTCCTCGACAACATCACCCGACTTCATAGCGAGTCGAAAGCTGGAGTGCACATTAGTACTTGCAATTAGTGAACCTCCACGTTGTTGGAGCAAAGGGTGCAATGGTGCAGTGCAAGTGGACGCTGTGTCATTTGTGACCAATCACGTTGCGGCTTGAAGCTGGATACTTGTGCGCGAGGTCAAGACCAACGTGACCTGAATATCAAAGCTCGTAGGCTTGCATACAAGTCGGGAGAGTTTTGGCTCACACTCTTCGGAGCAAAGCCGACTCTTGTCCTTTGCACCTATCGTATGAGGCGGCTTGAGCCGATAACTATAATCAGAGGTACGGGCAGAACACAGGTCGCAAAGTACAAATTTTATACCACCGAAAGCACATGCATCACCAGATTCGACTACGGACAGAGTGTCGTCATCAAAACACCCTTTCCCGAAGCTCGAAATTTGAGGCTGAAATGAGGATAGTGTAGGCTTTGTCAGGATCCCACGCACTTGGGATGGTAATCGGCGAACAAAAATTGGCACGAAAAAGGAGGCTAAAGTGTGGCGCCCTCTTTCGTGAAACACATCAAGCCATGTGACTGCTCAGACTCTTCTGGGAACGTGCATGTAACCTCGGCTTGGTTGTTGTCGACGTAGAGCAAGTGGATCAGCATGACTATCGAAAGCCATCCGAACCAGCGGACACGTATTGCAAAATTTTCGACGGACCAAGGCTGCATCCTAACCCACATGCTCTGATTCCATTGGATCTCTCGTATCAGTATGGGCGACCCACGTGTAAGGCGGGGCGAAACAGTCTCTCGCGAGTCCCTGGAGCGATTCTTTTGGAGTGTGTTCACTGCATGATTAGGTCAGAGCCTTTACCGAGACTGGCAACGTCAAGAAAACGTGGACGAGCTTAATTGGAACCCGTTAGAATGAATCCCACCTTGCTTCGATGCTCCACCCATCCTGGCAGCAACTATTGCGATGCCTTGCTGACCACGTGATCCTCAAAGACTATGACGATTGCAAGATTGACGCAGGATTGATGTAGATTAGGCTGTGGCGGTCCAAGATAAGGAGAGCCTGAGATTCAAAGTTGGCCTGAGATTCAAAGTTGGGATCTGCCGATCACAAATTGGGCTCGTCCAAAGCAAACCACGAACTTGCATCAGAGATGTTTGCGATCTCGGTATTAACATCTAAAAGTTCTTTTTTTTTCTGTTCGAAGGCTCTAAGCTTTGTGGTTCTTTGCAGAAATCAAGCTACCACTGAACTCTCTTTGACTCGCATGATGATCAAATAGCGGCTTTTTGAGTCATTTGTGTGTGAGCGATGATCGCAAACCCCGCATATGGATGAATGCAAGCAGCTCCTATCTGTGCTGCGGGGTGGGCTGAGGCGTTGAGGGGAGTATGGTGGGTCCCGCTTTATGCGCGCCGTGCTGATGGCAACCGGATGTTTTCAGCTTTTTCTGATAGGCGCCATATTACATTATTGTATGGTGCCAAAAGTGCGCGCCAAGCGTGGTATTGCAAGGGTAAGGGTAATTTGTACACAACAATGCATGCACAGCCTACTGCACACTTTATTGTGTTGCATCCAGAAGGAAAAGAAGACGCAAGAAGGAAAAGAAGACGCAAAGTTGGTCAGGAAACAAGGCGCCTGTTGGCAGAGTCCATACCAGCGCCAGTCGTGGCTGGCATGAGTGATTCTAGACCCAGTTAGCCATGATATTGGCGTCTTGCACAATGAAAGCTCGTACTCTACAGTGGACAGAGAGAGCAAGCACAGTAAATTTAGTGTATGCGTGACTACTCTTTGCAAGGGGCTTTGCTTGAACATAATCGAATCAATGAACCCCTTTCCATATTGTCGGAAAAGCAACCGAGCTAAGCGGTCTCAAAGGCTTGGCGTTGACAGTTTTATAATACAATACAGGAAAGGTACAGTAAATTAGAGACACAGGATACTAAGTAATCTTGCCAAACTCCCCTCAGCTTCTTGTTTCCCTTTTGCCAACATAACCCTTACGCCCTTGCTTGGCGTCTCCTGCTCCCCCTTACAACCAACACTACAACGCCGTAGTGTATGCAGAGCACTGTGTAGTTGCTGTCATAATCGCCCACACTTCTCTTACTGCAACCTACTTTCTTTTTCTTAACCTGACCTGTACCTCTCTGTTGTCCTGTCTTTGTATTGCTACACATACCCCCTGCATGCTACTCGTCCTATCCCGTCTCTCGCCAGCAACATACCCTTGCATTTTCTCTCCAGCACGCTTGCTCATCTGATATTCCACGTCCATCATCGTTGAACAACACTCCTCCGTCTACTCTCGCATGCGCCATTCACGTGGCTTGAACCCCTTTCGCCCTTCTTGCCCCACCCTGCGACTTCTCCCTTGTCAGCCATATCTCCCTGTCAGCCATATCTCGACCCCGCATTTCCTGACTCGCTTCCATTGCACCTTTCCAGAGAGGTTGCACTCACCAGCAGTCTCGACACACGCGCACACGCTTGACGACTCATCCATAGCCCTATAAAGCGGTTCACATCTCTGCTCGAGCAGCATTCTCATCAGGCATATCTCTTGCATCCCCCCACACGTCGTCTTTCCGCCTTCATACCACACCTGACCTGTACGCGGATCGTCGTCAGAACACGGCTTTATCGCCGTCTAGGCTCATCCCTCTCGCCGCCACCTCTTGGTTTGCATCTGCCAAAACCTTCCATCATAATGACAAACATGTCGACACGATTCTTGGTCGCGCGTGCTGCCCAGAGCGATAGCGTCATCAGCGGTGCAGACCCTACCAAGTTCGAAACCTCTAACCCGCTTCGACTCTTTATCATTCAGGCCGCCATCATCATCATTGTCACCCGCGTGCTTGGTTTCGCCCTTCAAAAGATCAAGCAGCCTCGTGTTATTGCCGAGGTCATCGGTGGCATCTTGTTGGGTCCCACTGCCATGGGCCGCATTCCCGGATTCACAAAACACATCTTCCCACCTCCGTCCTTGCCCTACCTCAACCTCGTCTCTACGCTCGGTCTTGTGCTTTTCCTCTTCCTCGTCGGTCTCGAAGTCGACGTGCGTGTCATTCGACGATGCGCCAAGGAGTCGTCGGCGATCAGCATTGCCGGCATGGTCTTGCCATTTGGTATGGGTGCCGCCGTCTCGGTCGGTATATACAATACATTTATCGACAGTGAAAATGTCTCGTTCGGACACTTTGTGCTCTTCACTGGTGTCGCCATGGCCATTACCGCCTTCCCCGTGCTCGCGCGCATTCTTACCGAGACCAAGCTGCTGTACACAAAGGTCGGTGTGATTGTACTTGCAGCGGGTGTCGGTAACGATGTCGTTGGCTGGATTCTGCTTGCTTTGACCGTCGCGCTTGTCAATGCAGACACTGGCTTGACCGCGATCTACATTCTGCTCTGCGCAATCGGCTGGATCCTCATCCTCTTCTTGCTTATTAAGCCTGCCTTTATTTGGCTCGCTCGCCGCACAGGCAGTTTCGAGAATGGACCCAACCAGGTCATGATCATGATCACGCTCCTTCTCGTTCTTGTCAGCGCCTGGATCACCGACATTATTGGAGTCCACCCCATTTTTGGATCCTTCCTCGTTGGTCTCATGATCCCTCACGAAGGCGGCTTTACTATCGCGCTCACTGAAAAGATGGAGGACCTTGTGCTCGTCATCTTCCTCCCCATCTACTTTGCTCTCTCGGGCCTCAAGACCAATCTGGGCGATCTCAACTCCGGCAAGGCTTGGGCTTACACCGTTGCCATCATTGTCATTGCGTTCTTCTCCAAGTTTATCGGCTGCGCTGCCGCCGCCAGGGCGTTTGGCTTCAACCTTCGCGAGTCAGCCGCTGTGGGCACGCTCATGTCATGCAAAGGTCTCGTCGAGCTCATTGTGCTTAACATCGGTCTCTCTGCCGGTATTTTGGACACGAAGGTGTTTTCCATGTTCGTGCTCATGGCGGTGGTGTCGACGGTCATCACTACACCCCTGACGCTCTGGATCTATCCCGAGAGTTGCCGAACTCGTCTCGACGATGCTTCGATCCATTCGTACCATGGCGGCAAGGAAAGCTCGGGTGACGAGGAGGAGGAATACGATACCAGCTCGCGTCTTTCGCCCAAGCGTCTGCTTGTTGTGCTCAGCAGCTTTGAGCATCTTCCCGGTCTGATGACGCTCGTTCAGCTGATGCAGCCCACTCTGGCTGCTGCGAATACTGGAACTGCCAACTCGACGGAGGAAGAAGGTGTGCGTCGACGAGGATCGAAGCAAGCTTCGTCCGGCTCTGAAGGCGATGTGGCCGAAAAGTCGACCGAAGCAGGCGACGAGACGGATGCTTCGATCAATGGTGCTGATGAGTATCAAACCCCAGTACTTGCATCCGAAGCACCGTACGCCTCCGCGCTCGCTGCACGCTCTCGTGCTCAGATCAGCATCGACGCACTTCGACTGGTCGAACTCACCGACCGAACTTCTGCCGTCATGAAGGTATCCGAGTCGGAAGATACGATGCGCGCCGATCCCATCATCAACGTGTTTTCAACATTTGCTCATCTTAACGGTCTACCGGTTCAGTCGACCATGTCGGTGATTCCTCAGGAAGCGTTTGCTGCCGCTGTTACTCAACGTTGCAAAGCAGCTGGATCGAATTTCATTATTCTTCCTATGACGCTTTCGCAGATGTCTTGCAATGCCAATCATAGTGATGGAGATGGGATTGGACAGGATGCTAATGCTGCAGGACCTTCGTCCCCGTTGGCTTCAACGCTTGCCAATCCGTTGGAGAATCTTTTCGGTGGAGGATGGAGTTCGAATGCTTCCGAAGGTTTGAAAGGCAGGTACTCTACTCAACATTTCAATGTTGTAAGAAAAATCATTCAAACGGCAGAGACGGATGTAGGGCTTGTGATTGAACGTAAGGTTACCATTGGATCTGGAGCGGCATTTCCTCAAGATTCGATCTTGTCTGGTGGCATTGCACAATCCATGTTAGTGGCGTTCATGGGTGGACCGGATGATCGAGCTGCGCTTGATCTTGTTTCACGACTTTGTGCCAACAATCGAAATTTACGTGTGGTTGTCGTGCGCATGTCGCGCATTTCCTCGGAAGAAGCTGGTGAAGAGAAATTACCCACAGTTCCACCTGCTGTTCATCACGAGATGAGTCTCAACCATTCTCAACAGGCGGCATTGCATAGCGTAGGAGCGGGAGTTTACAACAGTAATGCGGATACGGCGTATCCTACTCAGTATGCATCTTGCGGAGAAAACAAGCAAACTTGGCTCGAAGCAGCATTGCAAGATGGTCTTGCATTGCAGAGGATTCAAGATCAGATTGCGGCGGATAGATTTGGTGGAAGGTTAAGAATCAAGACGATTAGTACGGCTAGACCTTTGAGGGAGTTGATTATGATGAGTGAAAGGAATGCACCTGCGATTGTGGTTGTGGGTAGAGGTAGGAGAAATCCGACCCAAACGCATCGTGATGAACTAAAGGCGTTGATGAAGACTCATCATAAGGATGATGAAGTGGAGAGACAGTTGAATAGCGAAATGACCAAAGTGATAGGCGAGGCCGCAACTGCATTGACATTCGCTCAGGCAAGGGCAAGTACGTTGGTCATCGCAGCTGGATTCACCGCTGGTAGGAGGACTTGATGGAAAACTTTCACTTTGTTATGTTGATGTTGACGTTTGTTGGATTGAGGCATGATTCACCTTTGTTTCTTTTTTCATGACATGTTTGATATTCCGCTTGATGGGCTCTATTGTTGGTTCACGACGATTCTTGTTTACGCATTTGCATGAAATCAAACGTAACTTATACCCCCTACTTTACTGTTTTTTCCTGTCTTGTCGATGTTTCCATACACTCTGCAGCGGTAGCGAGGGTGGATGATTTCTGAGCGAATTTGAGCGGTGCTGAATACTGGATGCCATCCACATGCTCGAAAAGCATTATGCAAACGTGAATTCAAGAACAGACCGGTGTCGATATTTGGCGGAGGTCATATTGAAGATGATCCCTGCTCTAGCCAAAGACAATTTTCAAGCCTGAACTATACGATGGAAGGATGGAATAGGAAATCAATATTTATTTCGCTTGGTTTGATCTGACTAATGAAGAAGAAGAAGAAGAAGAAGAAGAAGAAGAAGTTGTTCGATCACTAACGCCTACGGGAGCGTAGGGATTTGCGCTTGTACCAAATTGACTTTTTTTAAGGGTCTTGTTTTTTGTTGCTTTGTTTGCGAATTTTTGCCAAGAAGCGGCCTTTTCCACTTGCAAAGCGGTCTTCTCTTGTCGACGAGCAAGTTTTTTCTCATTCCGATGTTTAGCCAAACTTCGTGCATCCATTCCTCCTCCACTGCGCTGTAAAGACGTTGATGTTGATGACGATACTGCCGCTGCTGCTGGTACTGGTGGTGGTGATGATGGCGGTATGTGAGATAAAGGTGAAGGTTGGAAATGAGCGGGGTAAGGAGGTGGAGGGGTGGGTTGGGCGTTGTACAAAGAGAAAGAAGAGGGGGGAGGTGGCGGTGGTGGTGGATATGATGGACCAATAGATGAAGAAGACGGTGGTGGAGGCGGTGGTGGCGGTAACCTTGTTGAGATTGAGGTTGAAGAAGAGAAAAATGATGGAGCAGCGAGTGGTGGTGGTGGAGGTGGAATCTGGATATCAGCAGCTGATGATGGCGGTGGTGGTGATTTTGGCCCATGTGATTGCAGATGCCTCAAAGACGAGAAGGGGAGCGTCTCTGTATTCCCATAACCCTTGTATACCACGGTATAGGTCAAATTTTCTGGATCTCCAGTCACTGTCACGATGCGAGCTGGATAGAATTTTCCATCTGCCGAGTATCTTGCCAGAACCTCTTGTCCTGCGGTGAAACGAGCTTCTTCGGTCTTTGTTTCTTGGGATGGGTGTGCTAATGCTAACGGTTGAGAAGGATCATTCAAGCCAGTCTTATGCTCTAAGCTACTGTCCGATGCTTCTACTATTATGGAAGCTGGAGTATCAATTTTATCGGATTTGGATGCGCTAGACTGGGCAAGAAGAGACTTTGTAAGATTGATCAAGTTGTCCAACTCGCCCTTGAGCGATTGCAAATCTACATTGTCCGGATCGCTTTGGAGCGCAGTCGTCACTTGGGAAAGTTGAAGCTTGTAGATGTCCAGCTCGCTCTCGTCCATATCTGGCCCGGATCTTGATCTCGTTGCTGAGAAGAATCTGACTTGTTGATCGAGAGTAGGTGGTGTTGATGGAAGCCCATGTCATGCACGCCAAGAGGAGAAAGAAGGCTTTTCAGGGTCCTCATTTCCGATTCCCGAATAAAATAGAAAACATAAAGTCTAACATCTCAATGTGGAAAAAGCATTTCGGGGATTCACGAGCAAAAGAAAGCCGAAGGGAACGGTTACCGCTTTCTTCTGGATCCATTGCCGAGGTCTGGGGTAGCCACTTGTCCTCCCAGCCCCCCGCTTGTGCAGCCAACCTTATCCCATACACTTGGCCCCCTCGCACTGAGTCCCATTCCACTTTGCTTTCCTCTCTCTTCTCCTCATCCCTATGTTTAACACATAGGCCCTTTTCAAACTTGCTTCTCAATTGCTAACGTTCGACGCACATCTGATCTGCAAATCTTACATCAAACTGCAACACATCTTTCTCAGTCAAGCCTGGCCCAAAGCAGTATGCACAAGATGGGCGGCTCCAAAACGCAATACTTCAAGCTTCCCGACGGATCCGGGTGTGAGATGGCGTATAAGGTTTCCATCCCTTCTTCCGCCACAGCTCAATCCTGTACCCCTCTATTTCTCATCAACGGCCTTAGTGCTATTATGGTCGACTGGTCACCCTTGTTCGAAGCTTTGGGTGAAACGCGACCCGTGATCATTTCGGACCATCGCGGGATCGGTGAATCCAAAGTATCCGAGGAATGGGATCAAGAATTGTCGCTCGAGAGTATGGGACTTGATGTGATCAACCTTGCTGCTCACCTTGGATACAAGACGATTGATCTGTTGGGTTTCAGTATGGGAGGGCATATTGCTCAGGCTCTGATCTCATCTCCTGAATTGACAAAGAAAGTAGAGGAGGAGAACGATGATGAGGCAAGTTTGGTGATCAATGGCAGAGTTAAAGTTAGAAAGGTGATTTTGACGGCTACCATGACAAAGCTCCCTAGAGGCGATGTGAACCTTAACAAGCTGAATGCGGAGGCTGAAAAGATCAAGGACAAAAAGGAAAGAAACGATTTTATTACGTACAACATGATGAAGGTTCAATACCATGATGCGGTTCTCGGACCCAAGGGTGAATTGCAAGGTAAATTCGAGAAGAGATTGGAATCGGTTCGTAACACAAATCGTCCAGCTTGGATCATTGGTCTACAATTCCTTGCAATCCAGAGTGCAGATTTGAGGAAGCAGTTGCACAATGTGCCACAATCACTTCCAATTATGGTCATCCATGGAGATAAGGATAGAATGGTATTACACGAGGAAAGTGACAAGATCATGGAAGGGATTGCGCATGCAAAGAGGTTGAAAGATACCCCCAGTGGCGAATTCGGTCACTTTTGGTACGAATATTTCCAACTCGATTACTGGGTCAAGAGCATCTCCAACTTTCTCGATTTAGGTAAAGTTGGTGGTCACCATGAATCAAAGCTCTAAATCTAAAACCGCTGTCACCGAGACAAATGCAATTACAATGCTCCCTTTAAACCCCCTGTCAAGCTATTCGAAATGTGTCTCATCTGAGGGACAAAATGTGGTCCTTCAATCTTTGACACACGCAGCCAGGGAGGTGGCTGCAGAACATTTGTGTGGCTCAATTAAGTTTCACATCCATTGGAGACAGGATAGACACCAGTTACAAGAAATCGACAATGACCCCACTCTACACCACCCCACCTTTGTTGACCTGTCTTTTCTTCTGTTTTTCTCCCTCGTTAGGACTGGATGGCCATCAAGGAACCTACGAACGTCAAGATCAACCTCTGGCGCAACTCGATGATGTCCTCGGGAACCAAAAAGATCAAAGCACCCAACTTCCTAGCAATGCTGATGGCCAATTTGGCGTTCATCTTGCTCTCCTCCTCATTCCTACCTTGATTGACCAAAGTGTAATCCACGATACCTGGCCTCAACGCGTTGAGCAGATCCAAGAAGAAGACGGCCGATTTGAGTTGAGAATCCTTGAACGATCGGATCTGGCTCGTCTTTCCGCTCGATTTCACAAGGTTGTTGGCCCAAGCCACCATATCGGCATCACTGACCCCACGACCGCCCTTGCTGAGAGATGAGAGGGTTTTGGTAATATTGAGCCGCATCAACTGCCACACGAGACCGAGGGTGAGAGTCTTTGTCCCATCAACAATGTCGGCACCTTGGATACCGACAATGTGCATGTTGGATGCTTTGGCAAGGTCGACTGCGTAATTGGTGTTTTCCACCGCTTTGAATCTAGACAGCTCTTGGCCTTCTTTGGGTTTGCTGACTCTCTTCCAAGTGACACTGCTCGGAATGACTTTGTCGAATGCCTGCAAAATCACGGTACCATCCTTAAGATCCTCAAACAGGTTGTAGACACCAGGTTCGACGTCGAGAGAGTTGAGCCAGAGGGTAAAAACGCGGGCCTCGCGCTCGCCTTCTGCGTCAAAGTCGTCGATCTCAACAGGAGGTGCTTCTTCGAGCGGTTCGAGGCATGGCCAGGTGTTGAACAAGTGGGCGACAAAGGCCAAGTTCAACTTGGGATTACCTGCGACCATGGAGCCGGGGGTCAAGTACTTGCGACAGCCGATGGCGTCTGCGCGTTGGAGCACCATCTCGGCGCGCTGCATGAGATCGGATTGCTGGAGGGGCGCACGGTCACACTGGTCGGGCTTAAGCTGGCTTAGAAGCACAGTGTAGTTCTCACCGTCGGAAACGTCTTTGGAGAAGTTGGCGACGCGGCGGTGCCAGTTGGCTGCTTTGAGGTGGTAATTGACCCATCGGAGCAGGATTTGGTCGGGAGGTAGTCGGAGGAATTCTTCCAATGTCTCGCCGTCATCGAGCAGGCGGTAGAGTTCGGGGTGATTCTTCAAGTCGATCTTGCTAAGCAAACCTCGGCGGATGATCTGCCAAACGAGACCGAGGATGAGGTGCTCTTTACCGTCGATAATGTCCTGGGGACCAATGTTGACGACGCTGCACCCAATGGCTTTTGCGGATGTGATGACAATGTTGTTGTTCTCGGTCATCTGGAAGGCGTTTGGAGCCTTGCCGCCTTTGCCAAAGTTGAGCACACGTTCATCGATGGTGTCGGGTACGGAATCGTTGATGAGCTTACACAGCACGAGACCGTCCCTGCACTCGTCGAAGAGCTGGAAAGTATCGGTGGGGATGGGGAGACGCGATCCAATGTGAGCATCACCAGCGAGGCTGGAGTTGATGTGACGGGTGAACTCGGTTCGTTCATCCTCATTGATGGTGTGTTGAGTTGAAGAAGTGGCGCCCTTGACGAACACCTTGCCCTTGGTGACCTGACCGGCGGAAACGTTGCGACCTGCGCGGATTTTTGCAAGAAGATCGACGTAGTCGTCGAGTTCAACACGGCCCGAGGCATCGAGGTCGACTTCTTTGAGGGTTTCACGAACTTGATCGTAGGAAGCATCGCCTTGATCCTGGATGGCCTTGATGACATCTTGTTTAGGGATGGAGCCCTTTTCTTCGACGTCGAGGTTGCGGAAGCGAGATATAAGACCCATCATCTCCTCTTGAGAGAATTGAGGGTATTTTCGTTGGAGTTTGATGGCCTCCATGGTTGCAGTTCGGAGCGGCTATCGAAGCCCACTTGAAAGAAGAGACAGCGTAGCAGGGATCTGAGTGTTTTTGAAGCAATCGGAGGTGTGCGTGCTAGAATGGTTGAGGATGTCGAAGACGAATAAAATATATAGATGGAGAAAGATGTTGAGAGTGGAGGAAGTGCCGGAAAGGATGGGAAGGATGGATGATTGAGTGGATGAATGAATGGATGAATGGATGAATGCTATGCAGAGTGACAAGAGAGAGGGGCCATGCACAGCCAAGACTCACACTGCAGTCATAAGCGCATTTTTGAGTGTTTGTTCGTTTCTTCGTCTCTTGGCCTAAACGCCCGGTACAGACTCTCTAAGCAAAGTGGAGCAATTAAAGGCATACTATGGCTGTGTTGTCGAATCTTGATTTTCACGAATTTCCAGGATCATCACGCTTTGACATTTGAATTTTGTTAAAAACCATGTTAGACCTCGATTTCAATGAGAAAGCCGCGCATTTTTAAAAGCTACAGTAGAGTGGACAGAGCATGAGCCATAGAGAAGATGCGGTTTGTCACTGTGTGCCTCAAATCCACCTGATTCCACTCATCTTGTCACCTTCAACACGAGCCACCAAACCACATAAGATCATGTCGGCAGCAATACAAAAGTCAGCACCAGCCTCAGATCAAAAGAAACAGCTCTCCGAGCAAGGTAAACTTCACCACAATCAACCCGCACAAACTTTCACCAAAGCGGTCCACAGGCACATTCAGATGACCAGCACAACTGACCATTTCCATCATTCATTTCTTCCAACGTTGATGGGATCCAACAGAGGCAGCACAGATCTATCAATCCAGAAGATCGGAACTTCAAGGCATTGCCTCCAAGATTGGCGAGCTCGAGGGCGAGGCCGATGAGCATAAGTACGTCCTATGCCCTTTCTCTTCTTCATTTCTGTTAGCAATCGCAACTGACATCTCCTCACAACTGTGCAGACTAGTAATCGACACACTCACCGAAGCATCAAACGCAGACCCAGATCGCAAATGCTTCCGACTCATCGGCGGTGTGCTTGTTGAGCGTACCGTCAAACAAGTCTTACCTGCGCTTCACACCAATCTTGAAGGCGTAAGTGTTTTCATTTCACCGTTCTTCATCCACCTGCACTCTCCTATCGCACTCACACAGCTATGACTTACTCCTCCTTTTTTTTTCTCTTTTCCTTTCGCTATCTGGCATACTTGAACGGTGTATGAATTCACAACGACGGTGGAACCAATCTGGTGGATGTTCACCCTACAGCTCAAGCAAATCCTGGAAACACTTCTAAAGCAGTACAAACAGAAGGAGACAGAACTGCAAGAGTTCCAGCGCGAATACGCTAGCTAAGCAAACAATCAAATTGCGCCCAATGGTCTCCGGTGGAAACCTGTCCCTTTCGTCAAAAACAAAAGTCTCGTCCTAGCTCCCCCATCACAGTAATCACAACAAGAATCACGAGAGCTGGGCCGAGACATGTATTTGTAGTTCCTCTTTCTTTGGCAAACGTGGTCGTGTCCTGAGTGACCCGTGTTTGTGATGCATGTTCAGCGAGCAGAGATAAAAAACCTCGAGCCTACTTTGTTTTTGGGCTCCGTCAAGATCTCAACGAAAGTGAGGTGGTGTTTTGCCGCGAGAGCACGGTAATGAGACAAGCGTCTCCATTCAACATCACGGTCGGTCATGTAGTCATCCAGGATTGTGTGCGTTTTCAACAAACTGCCATTCTCGCAAACCAGTGATCTAAACAATGCAGCCCTTTTACGCAGTGTCGATAACTCTAAAGCCCTTGACCTATATTCCCAACCAAGATACCCCAAGACAACCAAAAATAACAACATTATTGTCATTCAAACCAAGCAACCAAATTCTTCTTGATCAGTACTCCAATTTCACATATACAGTAAGAGCGAAAAAAAAAAACACCAGAGAGTGTGGTAGGATGCTTACCTTTGCATCAGCCAGCAAAGAGTGGTATTTCTTGGCCAAATCACTGCAAGCCTGGTAGTGGTTGACGCCTTCAGCCTTGTGACATTTCTGAAGTTCTTCACGAACAATGCGAGCTTGCATGGTTCGAACCCACGATTCGCGGATCCTGTCTTCGCGCTGCGAGAGCGTCTCTGCATGCGTTGGATACGCGAAATGGGTTTTGAGTAGTATGTGTGGCGAGTGGGTGGATTGATGGATGCACAGGTAGAGAGTATCGTTTACAGAATTCAATAAAGCCACCAGAAGTGAGTTGTCATCGAAGATTTGGAAATACAAGTAGGGTCAGTATGGATCATTCTACATCAGAGGTGGGTGAGAACAAAGGATGAAAGTTCCAGTGTTGGGAGGGTACAAGACGTACCTCGCATTTCTTCGGCAGAGGGAAGCTTGTCCATTTTGTATAAGATTCGTTTGCGAGTGAGTTGTGTGTACGCGTAAGGGGGAATGAGGGTGGAGTTGGATTGGTGGTGACCTGCTCAATGCTCAAGATCCATATGTTGCAGATGGAGTTGGTGGAGCGAAAGCGCAACGATCCACTCAATCGGAACCGATGAATTTCGAGCCTTTTTCGGATGTCGGAATTTATTTTTCCAACTTGTAAAATGTTAGGGTTCTAGAAATTTGGCTTACCCCTTTTAGCCCTCAAACCTCAATTTTTCTTGCTTCGATACCAACTCCATCATCCAACTACTGCAATACTGCATTTGTGTCTACCAACTAACCTGTCATCTCACGACCTTTCGAATCGTTTACCTCGTTGTGGCTGGCAATCGAACAATGGGAAAAAGAAAACGCAGCACCCTTGCGCACGTCCCTGCAAACTCTTCCGCCGCCAAATTGGAACATGATCGGATCCAGCTCGAACAGTCCAAACAGCACATCAACTCGCTTTCTGGCGGCAAAATCATCATCCCCCAAAAAAGATGGTATCGACAACGTGCTCATGCCAATCCCTTTTCCGATCATTCGTTGGAGTATCCATCTCAACCATCCGAGATGAATTGGGGTACGATCTACCCAACTTATTTTGACGCAAAGACGGGGGAAAAGAAAAAGGAGTATGAGCACGGAAAAGGGGTGGAGTTTGCAGACGTAGGATGCGGATTTGGAGGACTATTGATGCAATTGGCGCCATTGTTTCCGGATACGTTGATGTTGGGATTGGAGATTCGAGTCCATGTTACTCAGTATGTGCACGATAAGATCGTAGCCCTCCGGCTTGCAGCGCAACAAGGCAGACTTGAACAAGCGAAAGCTGCTGAAGCTTCTCATAAAGATGACGATATCACACTGCCTTCCACAATCCTCGCAACCGGAGACACTTCATCATCATCATCATCAACAACAACAGCAACAACAACAACAAATGCAACAGGAACAACAGTACCGGACGCACAAGTAGAAACATCAGCAGTGACCATGACAGATACGGGAGACGATGAAGATCTGGACGAAGCAACAGTCAACGCTGCCCTTGTTAATTCTGCCCATCTTGCTCCTGGTTCGTATCACAATGTAGGAGTACTCCGAGCGAATGGGATGAAGTTTCTTCCCAACTTTTTCACAAAGGCTCAATTGAGTAAACTCTTCTTCCTTTTCCCTGATCCTCATTTCAAATCTAGGAAACATAAGGCTAGGATCATTTCACCAACCTTGTTAGCCGAATACGCCTATGTTTTGAGACCAGGTGGAATTTGTTACATCATCACCGACGTTAAAGAGCTGTATGATTGGATGGATAAACATTTAGGACAACATGCACTGTTTAAAAGGTTGGAAAAGGATCAAGGTGTATTGAAAGGAGATCCGTGTGTAGATGCCGTTTATACTGCCACTGAAGAAGGTAAAAAAGTTGAGAGGAATCGAGGTAATAAATGGTTTAGTGCTTTCCAACGCTTGCCTGATCCACAAGACAATCAAGTCTAAGTCGAACCTATTCCTGTTTGTTTTAAGGTTGGGGTTAAGCGTAATGTAAAGAAATTTTTCGAGCATCAATTTCAGAACCGATTCAGCTTAAAGGTGCATATAGTGTTAGTCCGAATTCGCATGTCAGACTGTGTGCGTATATGTGTGTACGTGTGTGTAAGTGAGTGTAGGCTAGGCTCGTTTCTGCACAACCCTTGTCGTAAAAAGCCAGTATGTCTATCAAGCACGATACACGTCCGTGATCAATCAACAAAATCTAAATGCCGACGTTGAGCTAATATACAGAATTAGAAAAGTAACACCAAAGGAGAGTAGTAGTAGTAGTAGTGATAGTGATAGTAATGCTTGATTTTCCACAAAGTCCAACCGAATATGCTTGCACAGCGCTCAATCCATTGGGCGAGACGCTTATGACAAAGAGTAAAAATTTAAGTGAGTGAAACAGAGTCATGTATATGTAGAAAGAAGTAGCTGTTTCAATGCCACTTCTGAGGAGCCAAAGCAAGGATGCAGTTAAAAACCTCATCCCTCTTGATCACATTTTCGAACAAAAACTCTTGACCTTTCCTGAATTTGATCTTGAGACCATCACCATTTAGTAGAAGGACCTTGTCCAAACGTACCACCTTTTTGAGACGTGCATCGAACGAGATCTTGCATTTGCTCAACTTGTTTGTAGTCTTTTTGAGAATCAGTTGGTGGACCAAGCTAATTTGTTCTTGATCGTCAGTCATCTTGTTGTTGGAGAAGACGCAAAAGATGACACGCAAAGCCAAAACAATCAAATGGCTGACTTGGCCGTTGTGCGTGGCAAAGTGAGAGTTTTCCAAGATGTCAGACAAGTGTTTGAGCTCCTGAGCACTGACCCTATGATCAAAAGAGGTGGGTGAGGGGCTGTTGAGCATCTTGAAAGTTGCGCTCCTGGCCTGATGTTAGTGCCCCGCCAACCGTAGTCCAAAGAGTGGGCGCTCGGCCCCCCCTCCTGATTGAGCGACCGTCGCAATCGAGCCACGACCGATCCTCTCCGGATCCCTCGCAGAGGAGCGGTTGGCCTAACACAACCCTCTTACCGTCCAACCGCGGCTGGCCCCTCCGTAAGCAGAATACGGCCGTCGGCAACCTAACATTGTAGCGCCGCGGTGGGAGGTAGTTACTGCAGTTGGCACGGGAGGTGGTCGATAGTTCTTGGACCCTACCACCCCGCCCCTGCCCAACATGAGGTTGCCTCCGGACCTTGTTGCATGTATTACTTAGTTAGCTCTATAGCAACGCAGTAGTGTGCTCTGACCCCGACCGCCTGTGTCGCCAACGCCTACGACCCCTCCGTACCCGTAGACCCTACTCTGGCTGTAGCCGCCCAGCGGTACCTAGACCCTACAGCCTCAACAGGGTTTCATCCGGACTCATTCTGAGTACCTGTAACAACATCCTTCCAAACAAAATTCACATACTTACACATAAGAGAGGGTTAAGTGCCCCTATCTGGTCTTGATAATAATCCCAATTGGTGCACTTCTCTTTTGACATTCTCAGACACACACCTCACCTCTCTACAACCTTTCTCTCTTTTTCTCTTCTTTTCCCTTGTAGAGCTTTTGTTTGCATATGCTACACAATAGATGGAAAGTGGCTAATCCATTCAAGTTGTGAGACACAGTTTGTTAGACTCATCTGATATTTGTTGCCATAATTTTCACAGCAAGTTAGTTATAATTGTGATTGAACATCAATTAAAAACAATTAGTCCATCAGGTCAGAATGTGTACACCACACAACTACTGTAAGTTATAGTCTAGAAGTGAAGAGCATTGTGTTACGCGGTGCAAGAGACCAAGCCGGATAAAAATTCGATCACCTCACAACCTCACGTCCCAAGGCTTACTGTGAGAAGAGACATACCCTTCATCAATGGCAACCCCTGCCTCTCGTTTCCCAAACTCATCTCTTGCAATGAAACAAAGACGCTAGATACACAAAATCAAAACGGTAGAACACATAATGTACCACGACCAGAGGTAAAAAGAGAGTCGATCAAAAAAGCAAGTGGTATTGGTACACAAAAAACATTGATAGGGTCCTACAAACCGGGCCCAGTTCGAATGAAACGACCCAGATGTGGAAAGCCGCAACGTCCTTGAAAAAGAGAAAAGAGGGCCCTGTCCAAAAGGTCTACAGGAGATTGAGGGAAAGTGATAAAGCAGCAGAAACCCAAGAAACAAGGGAAAGGTAGGCGAAAAAAGGAGGAGAGTGTGGATGAAGGGAGCAACAGCAACCGAAATGGCTAGGAAGCGCAGTGATTGGTTTCGGGGAATACAATGTCACCTGTTCAAGATTTGAGACTGGAGAGACGAGGGGCATCCGAACGGGAACAAGACAAGACTGCAAAAGGGAGGAAGAAGGAAGGAGGGGGCGCAACACTTATGCGTCAGCCTTGGTCTTCTTCTTAGGAGGCTGTTCATCGTCCTCGAGATCGATCTCGGCGTCATCGTCATCCTCGTCGTCCTCTTCATCTTCGCTGTCAAAGTCGTCCTCGTCAAAGTCGAGATCGTCAGCGCCAGTGTAAAAGTCGATGGCTCCTGGCCAAAAGTCCATGATCAAAGCGTGACCAATACCACCTGCGACCTCTTTATCTTGGTTGTCAAAGAAAGTGGAGAAGAAGGAACCTGGTTCAAAATCGTCGCTATCAGGGCCGCCGGTGGTGGGCTTGAGTTTGACGAGGTTCTTGTCGTCGCTCTTCCAGTTGATGTCGGTCTTTTCAGGTTTGGTCTCTTCAAGAAAGTTGAACTCGTCTTCTAGCGACTTGGCACCGTCGACAAGGGAGAACTTCTTTACGAGCTTGTCATTGGAAAAGTAGGGATTTTCGCGGAAGTGGAAGGTGATTGTGGCAGCTCGAGGGTCGTCAATGTCACGTTCCACCTCAATGTTGGAAAGGTAGGAAAGGGCTTCATGGTCAGCATCGTCAATGTAGACGTTGGTGGCCATGCAGTTGATCAAAGCCTGAAACCAAAAGTCCTTAACGGATGATACGATCTCGGCACGCTTTTTGTAGAGAGGAGCGTTGAGCTTCAGCTCGTGCTTGATAAGCTCGACATCAGCCTTGCGGAAATCCTTGACGAGGGCATCCACTTTTTGCTGAAGAGCGTCGGAGAAGGTCTTTGCCTCAGGCTGGCGGTAATTGTCGGTCATTGTTAATATTTGAAAGGGTTTTCGCGAAGGGAGTAGCGAGGGTATGAAGTATATATGGCAAGCGAGGGTAAAGTGTGCGTGGATGGATGATGATCAGAAAAGAAACCTCATTGACTGTGGGACGAGCTTTTAAATTGTTTCCGAGTGTGGCCACTCTTTGAATCCATCCGATTTCCGATTGCAAATGATCAAGAAAAGTTGAGCGCTGTTTGGGTTGAGTGGGAGGATGAGGCGTAAAAAATTTCAAACTGCGGTGTGATGGAGCTGGATTAAACCAAATACTGCAATTTGGCATGGCGTAGAAAGCAGCTATAAAAAAACAGTTGAAAGAAAAAAGTGGAAGTTCTTCCTGAGCGTCTGTGCGTTGGATACACTGCAGATGTGCCGTCAACCTTTTAGAGGTGCGAGGTGGCGAAATTTTTTCGATTTGGATTTGATACATACCAAATTTTGCCGCTACTCATTTTACCAAGGCGTGCACGGACGTCACTCAGGGTCTTCCCCAATCTGAATCGCAACAAACCCCCCAGACATGCACAAAACACAATTCAGGACGCCAGTGTGCTATGGTATCTTGAAATAAACATCTCATTTCTATTGTCCCATTCGATATGTCAACCGCATCAAGCAACGTGATTGTTGCCGTAAAATATTCAAGTCATGCAACAAACCAATGACATTGAATAGGATGGATGGGCTATGCGTTGAGTATTAATGATCCTACTCGAGCGGAGAGCAAGTACGCGTCCACGCTTGAATGAAACACCTGATTGAAATATACTCAACGCGACGCGATTCAAAAAACAAAAAGCGTGGCTTTTCGTCCGAGAGCTCAACAACGCCTTGTTGTCTATGTTTACAGTTACTTCTCCCAACGCTCGAGCCTGAGCGTATTAGACAAAATCGGTGTCTCTGCTGTGGTGAATCTCGTGTCCGCGTTCCGCGTTCTGCGTTTTGGGTTCAATCTGGATCGTAATGTGTTTCTTGATTCCAGCCTCCACCATCTCTCATTTCAACCCTACCATTTTGACACTTGTCACCTCGTCCACCATCAAACACGTCAGTCTGACAACACTCTACCAACCTCTACATCCTCCATTCATTCACGCTTTTCGATTGCAAAGCGAAACTCCACCACTTGTAACCCTCATTCTACGCCCCCGAGTCAATTTGACTCATCATCATCATCATCATCATGAACGCCTCGGACTTGATCGAAGACGAAGCGGCCATTGCCCAACAGAAACTCTCCAACGAAGAGTACAAGATCTGGAAGAAAAACTCTCCCTTTCTCTACGATCTTGTCGTCACCCACGCACTCGAATGGCCTTCTCTAACCTGTCAGTGGTTTCCCGATAAGGAATCGCCCGCAGGTCAATCGTATACCCAACACCGTCTTCTTCTCGGTACCCACACATCTGGTCAAGATCAAAATTACCTACAAATCGCTCAAGTTCAACTCCCTACCACTGGTGCTGATGTTTCTTCTTCTTCCAACTCTGCCGAAACTCGATTGGACTTGAAACAGTACGACGAGGATAAGGGAGAGATTGGAAATTATTCTGCTACCACCGCTCGGTTGACGATTGTGCAGAAGATCAATCACGATGGAGAGATCAATCGCGCAAGGTATTGTCCTCAGAATTGCGACTTGATCGCTACACGTACCGTGACGGGCAAGACGTACGTGTTTGACCGCACAAAGCATTCCAACACTCCTTCTGCCGATGGAGTGTGTCGTCCCGACATAATCCTCGAGGGACAGCAAAAGGAAGGGTACGGTCTATCATGGTCACCGCTTAAACAAGGTCATATTTTGGCTGCGAGTGAAGACACTACCGTGTGTCATTGGGATATTAACAATTACACCAAAGCTAACAATGTTATTCAACCCACAGCTACGTATACGGGACATACTTCGATTGTGGAAGATGTTGCTTGGCACAATCATCACGAATCTTTGTTTGGATCTGTGGGTGATGATCGACAGTTGTTGATCTGGGATGTTAGAGAATCACCTAGTGCACCAAAGTATCGAGTGGAAGCACATACGGGAGAAGTGAACGCGATTGCGTTTAGTCCTGATAACGAAAACATTTTGGTGACTGGATCTGCGGATAAAACCGTGGGGGTTTGGGATCTTCGAAACCTCAAAGTCAAACTTCATTCTCTTGAAAGTCATACGGATGAGATTTTGAGTGTTTGTTGGAGTCCACACCATGCTACGATTTTGGCGAGTGCAAGTGCGGATAGGAGGGTGAACATTTGGGATTTGAGTAAGATTGGTCAAGAACAGACACCGGAGGATGCAGAGGATGGACCGGCTGAGTTGATTTTTGTACATGGTGGACATACGAGTAGGCCTACTGATTTAGGTTGGAGTCCTCATTTGGAATGGGCTTTGACAAGTGCAGCAGAGGATAACATTGTTATGATTTGGAGACCTTCTAAGGCTGTGATTGATACAGGGAATGAGGATGTTGATCCAGAGGATTTAGAGTGAAAAAAAAGGTATTTACCGTATGGTAAAACAATTTTTCTCATCCAAAATTTCTATTTATACTTTACTGTACATTTCTGTACTTGTAAGATATAAATATAATTTACTGTATCATCTGGGTTTTGGAACAAACAAACAAAACAAAACAAAACAAAACAAAACAAAAAATAACAAAAAGTGTTACCTCACCACCTTGGCGCTGCTTGTGTGGTTGCGTTAGACATTTTCCGCCTGATGCCATCCTCGTCCATCTTGATCTTTTGCCAGTCTTAAAAAAGAAATGTCGATCACAGCTTTTTTTCCAACAACATCGAATCTCAGAAAAACAAATACCCATTGGTGATTTCAACGAAAAAAAAAAATCCTGAAGTAACTACGTTAAACAAGCCCAAACTTCACACTTATTCATTCGAGTGAAAAAACGGATTGGAACAATGCTTGTAAAGCTGTCCTGTCTATTGATTCAAGATAACACCCAAAATGACATACTGACATCTTGTGTGAATGTGTGTGTAATGTAAATGGTTTCTGACTTCTTATCTCGTACTTGATTTTTTTTTTTCTTCTTCTTTGAATCTATCCTACTTTAAATTTTTCCGATATCAAAATTGAAGCGCATACATAATCACCACACCTATACTTCCAACAATCAAAGTCGCAACCACACTTGCCAAGATACCCACCTTTAAGAAATCCTTCACATTCACATATCTATCTCCCAAATCATCCTCCATACTAACAGCAATCTGATTGGGGTACCCACTCACAGGCAAACCCATCGCTGCACTCGCTACCAAAGTAGTTGCCATGATCAACAATCTCGGATGAGGAGTTTCCAAACTCTCTCCAACCTGTGCTGCAATCGGTACCAAAAGTACTGCCGCAATAGTATGACTAATAAACGTGGCCACTACCAAACCAATACCAAGTAAAGCGATCAAGATTTGCCAAAGTGACATTTCCTTAACAATCTCTTGTATCAAATCATCCAACGACTCTAATAAACCAGATGAAGTGACTGCCTTTCCAAGTGCAATTCCTCCCATTGCAAGAAACACCACTGTCCACAAAAATGTATTGAAATCTTCCTTCGTAAGGATTCCTGTACCAAACAACAAAACCATAGGAACAATCGCAATGATACCCATATCTCCTACAATCCATTCGAAATTCTTTTCCAAACACCAAAGTGCAATGGTGGAAATCGCAACCGCCGAGATGAACCATTGAATCTTTGTAAACGAATCCCTCGATTCTCCCAATTTCTTGATCACCGTTCCCTTCCCGCCGCCATAGCTCCAAAGCAAGATCAACCAAATCACCACCAACGACAGACCAGAAACCGGAATGGTAACGGCAAACCACTGAAGCCAACCCACCGGCTGTTTCATGTACTGCAACGCGATCAGATTCTGTGGTGATGCGATAGGGGATGTCTGACCGCCAATGTTGGAAGCCAATGCGATGCCCATAATTAGCGAGGATGCATAAGGACTCTTTGAAGGAAGCGTTCGAAGGATGGGTTGAATGAGCGAGTACATGAGCACAGGCGCGGCAACGTTGGAGATCCACATACTCGCGAAACAAGCCACACCCATATGTGCCAGCAGTACCACACTAGGTCGCGTTCCGGCCAAACGCAGAATCTTGGTAGCGAGGATCTTGTCAATCCCATACTTGGACAGTGCGGCTGCCAAAGTGAATCCACCGAGAAGCAGGCACATGTTGGGAGCAAACATCTGCGAAAAGATCCACTTGGTGGTTTCGGATGCTGTCATACGACGATCTTTAGCATCGTCCGTCCTAGCAACACGCAAAGTGACCACCAGCAACGGTACCATGAGCGATGTGACAAAGAGCGGAATCACTTCGGTGGCCCAGAGGATGGTACAAAATACAAGCATGGCCAGGCAATTCTGCTCTTCTACGCGGTTGAAGAATCGCAAACCAGGTGCCTTGAGGAGGGCTACCAACGCGGTGAAGGCGATGATGAGATGCAACGTACTCATGCTGAGCCAGCTTGGGATGGTGATACTTCCACAAGGGGTGCGCAGGCGGAACGGTTTTTTAGTTTGGTACTTGTGATCCTTACCGCTACCCATCACGGTCCTTTCCAACGCCGCTCCCTGAGCACGACGCTCAATACCGATCATCTCCCTCCACACCGTGTTTCTCTGCCAAACCACCTGCTCCCTCAAGTGAGTCTTTAACTCTTGACTCGCGGCGCCAATATCACCGCCGGTGACCACCTTTGCGTACAACTGGATCAGAGTTTCGATACAATCTTCCAGACCCGCCTTGGTTTCGGCGGTGAAGGGTGGCTCTTTGCGAAGCTTGTCGTTCATGTACCTGTCCTTGAGGTCGGACTTGGTGATCTTGTCGTACTTTTTGAGGATCTTGCGCATACCTGTCTCGTTGAGAGACACAAACTGTTTGAGTTCTGACATGGCGACAAAGAGGTCGGTGATGCGTTTCTTGAAAGTGATCCTCATGTCGATGGCATAATCGTTGTCCGCGGTCCAGATGGACATGGATTTGGCACCGTCTGCGGCGTAGGACGAGTCGGCTGCTTCGCTAGAACCAGCAGCGGCCGAGTTGGCAGCGTCGTCTGCGGCGTGCATGAGACCGAGGGATTGACGTCGTACGGGTTTCTTGCCAAAGATGCCTGTCCATCGACCCTTGGAACCAGTGTTTTGGCTGGCATTGGAGACGCTTCGGTTTCGTTTGGCGAATCCAGAGGTGTCGGCTGCTTCAGAGAGGTCGGTAGAAACATCGAGGAGTTGGGATGAGCGATTGCGGTTGTTGTTGGGATGAGCGGTGGGGTTGCTGGCGTCATCGGTAGCGCGACTATTCTTGCGGGAGCGCGAAGGACCCGAACCATCACGCATGCGCTGCTCTTGACGAGAAGCTTCGTTGTACTTGCGAGGATGGGTGAAGAGGTCATCGATACTGGGCCTTCTATTTGTGCTAGCCTTTCCAGTGCGTACGGTGTCCATGAGGTCTTGATCTTCGTCATCATCGTCGCTCAATCCGAAATCCGAGTCATCCTGAAACTCGTCGTTCTCGGTCCTCTCAATATCGACATTGAGGTGTTGCAAGTTGGCGCGTAGCTCATCTTGCTTTTTGAGGTAGAATTCGACGATCTTGTTGAGCTCCATATCCAAGAGTGGTACAAAGGACTTGTCGGTATCGCTCGTATGTGCACTGGAAAGTAGACCAGAAGACTCGTTTTCAATATCAGAATAGGGAGCGTTGGGAATGGATTGGATCTCCTTTTCCATGATGTAAATGGATTTTTTGAGGTTGGAGTAGGCGATGTACTTATCGGCCCAGTCGGGGACCGAATTGAATTGGAGAGAGTGAGAGAATTTCATGGTGTGCAAGTGGTTCAAGTGTGGTTGTATACGCTGTGCAAGCGGTGAAAGTGTAGTAGAAGGAGGATTGTTTAAGGTGCGTTTTTCACCAAAGGACCGGAGCGGGATGTGCTCTGCCTGGTCTTGACGCTGGTTTGGGCGATACTTAGTGGTTGTGCAAGTGTAAAAAGGTGAGGAAGAGGTGAGAGGCGGGTCAGAACGACGAGGGTTGAGGTGGGAGGGATTCATGCATTGAAGCACAAAGACGAGTGCTGAATCAATATACGAAAATTAAGAAGAGCGAAAGCTCGAAAGCATCAGCAATACATGAGAGCAATGTTGAAGAGCGAATGTTGTAGTGTAGATAAAGAAAGTGAAGAAGAAAAGAATGGTAAGGGGATTCGGATGATGGAATGAAATGACAGGTTTGACGGAGCCAAAATGGGAAAGGAATATTGAATGTGTCAACTAAGATACAAATACTTATTTTTTAATTGTAATGTATCAACAGTCTAACAAACGTAGTAAATGCATTCACAGTTTTCAATTCCTTAGTGCCTCACTCTTATCACTTTTCGTTGACAGAAATTGAGCCAAACTGGGATTCCATTTTGCCAACATAGTCGCATACCTCACTCTTGATCATATCCACACCTTTTCTCTCTCTCATCATGGGTCACGGTAAATCAGACAGACCCTATCTCTCAGCCGCTGAGCATTCTGGCGTTTATGGTGCGCATTCGGCTTCCACCGGCAACTCTCGCTCTCTTCAACAAGCTTGCTTCCAACCTGTCCCCTTTGACTGTTGCGCCATCTCTTTCCAAGCTTGGTCCAACCCCGTATGCTCGGCTGACTGCGGCATTGCTTTCGAGCTTACAAACCTCATCCCTTACCTTCGCAAGTATGGTACACATCCTGTCACCGGTCAACGTTTCGAATTGGAAAACGTGGTGAAACTTAAGTTTCATAAGAATGAAAAGGCAAATTATTTTGATCCCATATCCATGAAGGAGTTCGGAGCGCATTCGAGCTTGATAGCCATACGCCAGAGTGGTAATGTGTTTTTAAAGGATACCGTGGATAGGTTGAACATGAAATCAAAATACATGAAAGATCTTGTTACTGATCAAGAGTTTACAAAGGCGGATATCATTACGATTCATGATCCTCAGATGCCAGAGAGAAGAGATCCACAATCCATGCATCATGTCAAACAAGGTTTGGGCTTGACTCAGGCAGAAAAAGGAATGGATTCCAATCAAAGCGCTAACCTCGCTGGATCGGCTCAAAAGCTTCTCAGCAACATTCGTCGTCGAGACAATCAGCTCCAAGCACAATCTTGTTCTCCTTCCACCTCTTGCACTGATACCCAAGACAAACCTTTAGCCTTGTCCGACAAAGACAGTACAGCCTATACAAGGAACAAAGCCATGGGTGCATCCACAGGTATGGCGGCTGCCTCATTCACAAGTTCTTGCTTAACTCCACGCACCGCTATCCAACGCGTCCTACTCGATGACGAAGAAATCATGTTTGCGCAAATGAAATGTTCGACCAAGAACAAAGGTTACGTTCGTCTCACCACCAACTTTGGTCCACTCAATCTTGAACTTCACTGCGATCGTGCACCCAAAACGTGCTTCAACTTCCTCTCGCTCTGCAAAGCCGGTTATTATGACGACACCATCTTCCATCGCAACATTCGCGGGTTTATGATCCAAGGTGGTGATCCTACTGCCACCGGTCGAGGTGGACAGAGTATATGGGGTACACATTTTAGGGATGAATTTGGAGAAGAGGGTGCTTTCAAGCATGATGCAAGGGGTGTTTTGAGTATGGCCAATAAAGGAAGTGGAACGAATGGGAGTCAATTTTTCATTACGTATAGAGCTGTTTCACATTTGGACGCAAAGCATACCGTGTTTGGAAGACTTGTGGATGGAGCAAAGGATGAGACTTTGGCAAAGCTCGAAGGCGTACCGAGTGAAATAGGCACAGATCGACCGTTGAGAAAGATCAGGATTCTGAATACTTTAGTGACTGAGAATCCTTTTGACAAGTATGAATTAAAAAAGGGTAAGGTGGATAGTGAAGAGCAAGAGAAAAAGTTGGAAAGGAAAAGAAGAAGAGAGAATGATCGTACTACTTGGTTGGGTACCGAGTTAGGCCCAAAGCAAGATGAACCAAGGTATTCAAGTGAAGATGCGAGTGAAGTTCAAGTTAGTAAAGATACTGGATTGTTTGTCAGTTCGAGTTATGGTATAGGAAAATACATTGATATCGCACCACATGAGAAAAACAAACTGTCATCGACAATTACAATAGGTACGGATGATTCAGATCAAAGAGAAAACAAAAAGATGAAACGTGGTGTAGCATTTGGTGACTTTTCAACTTGGTAGCAAAACGCTTTATTTCCATATTCGTAACCTTTTTTTTTTTTAAAAAAAAACCCCAAATCAATCTCAAAATTGTTGTTATTAGAATTTCTCTCGAAATTCAAAAATCATCCTCATTCTTTTCCAACTGAAACGCACACATTTTTTTCTTAAAAAGAATATACTGTAAAGAACCAAAAAAAAAATCAAAGATAAATTTACCATACAAAAAAAATTTAAAAAATTAAATAAATAAAAAACTCTTTCTCCTATTAATAATTGTCCACATTAATATCATTAAGACCCAAATCCTCATTCTGATCATAACTCCTCGTATACATTTCAACAATCACCTGTTCATCCAAATCAGGCGCATAAGGATTCTGAATATACGAATTTGCCAAAGGATCATCCAAAATCACAGTATACGGCAAAGTATCACAAGAAATCACACCCTTAAGCTTTCCCAAAAAACCTTCAAAATTTCGCGCCTGTAAACTCGAATCTCCCCTCATCAAAACCCTCTCTGACAACTCATCATACACCTGTTGCAACAATCCTTCCAACGTTGTAAACCTTCCACCTAACGTTCCAGGTGAAAGATCAAGATCAATCTCGGGAATCGCAAAACCTGCAGTTTCGGACTTGAGAATGTCTCGCGAAAGATCTTCTTGATCTTGCACTCGAAGTGTAAGTTTACGACCTTGTTCTGAAATCGCAGAACCTGACTTAACTTCGTTGTCCTTGTATCCACAGTTATCGCAATTCGTGCTCATGATGAGGATATCTTTAAAGTAAGGAATGTTGACTTTCTTCATCCTCGTGTCTAGAGGCGCGTTGCAAGATGAACATATTCCCGCAAAAGTGTACACTTCTTCATTATCGAATTCGGTTTCACCTGCTTCCTTGTCGAATCCAGTGGTGTGAACTTCTTGGTCATCAACATCACCAGCTGCTGCCGGGCCGGAAAGACCGATGAGTTCGTTCTGCTCCTTGGTTCGAGCATAGTCGCGCTTGCTCCACTTGGCGTCAGACATGCCCTTACCATAGACATCACCTACAAACTCGACAAACGAATTTCCAGAAGGATCGTCGAGTCGGATCGAAAAAGCGGGCACTTGGCGATTAGCCGAATCCTGAGTGTGCATATTGGATGAGCTACCACCAACGGGACCCAGGCTACGTATTCCGCTCGAGTTGAATTCGTTTTCCTTTTTCTCTCCATCTTGAGCTGGATTTTCCTCACCCAGAATCTGCCTGAGCTTATCGCAGAGTTCTTGAATCTTTTGAAATGCTTCTGGCTGCACGTGTTTGCGCACGGGTTGATCGAGTTCGAGGTCGCGCAGCGTGTCTGAGACGATGCCTTCGATGGTGGTAAGTTGGCCCTTTTTGGGTGGAATCTCGATTTGAAGTTCGGGAATGTTGATGGTGCAGTACTCGGATTTGACAACTTGACGATTGAGATCGGTAGGATTGGTGACATGAACGGTGTACAGGCAGCCTTTGGGTTGGATCTGACCTGCAGATTGAATCTCGTTATTTCGATTACCGCAGTGAGGGCACGAGAAGGAGACCACAATCACCTCACGAAAATAAGGAATGTAGGTGAGCAGCATTCTCGTTGTACCTTGATTGTGACATTCCATGCATAGGGATGGGATCTCGTCCACCATTTTTTGGTCTTCCTGAGCACCGCCCTCTTTGGCAGGGGCAGAATCATCGGCGACGTATTCTCCGATGGGCCTGAAAAACTGTTTCGAATCATGCTGTTGAAGCGCAGCGGGGGTAGCGTTGGAAGACATTTCGACGTCGTGGTTGTGGTTGTGAGCAACGTTATTGTTGATGGACTGCTGGTGTTGCTGCTCGGTGATGAGTCTCTTTTGCAAAGGTCCTTGAATGGTTGGATCTGTTGCGCGTTTCATGAAGGATGGTGATGTTGGAATTTTTGAAAGATTTTTGCAAGCAAGTTGTGATGGTGAGAAGAGGTGAAGGAATTTTGATGTGGTTTGAGCTGTGCAATGCTGCGCCACACGCACACTCTGTTGTGTGGAGAAGGAGATTTGTGCTGTTCTGCTAGCGTGAAATTTTTGAGCTCAGCTTGCAAGTTGTCAAAAAAAAAAAACAAGGTTTGAGTAGCGGCGTGGTCCATGCACTCTGAGTGAAAAATTCTGTCAGCTGAGCCAACGAGCCAACCAACCAATCGTGAATCGAATGTGTGAAAATTGGCACGCTTCGTTTCGCTTCTCGAGGATTCTTGGCTGCAATTCTGTGATTGCGACCACTCAACTGTATCTGAGTATCGGGCGATTTAGTCTGTTATGAAATCGGGAATTAGAGTTGCATCATGGCTGCAGAGTTTGCAATTTTTGAAATTTTATGCCTGTGCATTCACGATTTCGCAAAAGTTCTAGACTCAGCTGAAAGTGGACAAAAAAGAAAAAATAAAGAAGCAAGCGAAGTAAGCGAAGCGAAAGCTCACGTTTCTTGTGCTTTACTATATTCGCTGCCTACAGTAGATATCACAGTATGGATTTGGGAATTGTCCAAATAAGAGCCACAGGATAAGAGAAGAGGCACTCGTGATTGAAATATATTATAAATCATTGTAAATTCACTTGGCGGAGTGCACGCCGTGTCAGAGTCTGGAACAAGCTCACAGAAGGACGAAATTCAAATTTGGATAATTGTACATCACAATGCTCTTACGATGCTCTTACGATGCTCTTCTTGATTGATTACTGTTTCATGTATAGTTAGTTGGTTTTCTTTCGCATGGATATGGTTGCAATTTGTAGTGTAAATTTACTGTACATTCAGTGATTCACTGTGATGGTTTTGGATTGATTTTATGTTGACGTCGTTGGCTTCAAATCATCTTTACTCAGCGCTCAACCACACACTCGTCTTGACTTTTTCTGATTTGGCCCTTTGAACTCATCAAGACAATCATCACCATCAAGACAATCATCACCATCAAGACAATCATCACCATCAAGACAATCATCACCATTACTCTCTTGTCTCAATACCTCTCCTTCGTCCATGTCTCCAAACTCTTTCTCTTCGCTCTGGTCCCTCTTCTCGAGCATCACGCTTTGATGTCGATATTCTCGACCCGATAGCATCCTCCCTATTTCCGATTCTTTCGATCTCCAACTTACTCTCACCGGCCTCTTGATCTTTCTCGATCTTTGCAACTTTACTATATCCCATACTGTAGCGTCCCTATCACTTGGTCTTTCAAGTCCAACACCGCACTTTGCGTCTACTTAGCAACAGTAAACACCGCAGCAACCACCCATAGTGCTACATTATACCATTTGCACTGCCTCTTTTCAGCTTCTCACACGCCCTCCAGCCAACGACAGCTTCACTCCAACGCACTTGACTACGCCTGTTTTTTCCTCTCTTCTTTTGGTTTCCAAACCCTGATACCGAGCGACTGCCATCATCAGCCATATACCTATCCTCCCATTCCAATCATTCATTCATTCTGACTTTGGTTCATTCATTCTGACTTTGGTTCATACATACCACTGAATGCTCTATCCTTTCAGTGGACGTCTCAAGCCATCCTTATTCGTTATCCATCCAATTCACACTAGCACACTCTCGATACTTGGATTTGGATCCGCACTCGTCTACAACGTTACTTTGCAATTCGTGCCTGCATCTATCGATTCATACACCCTACATCCTTTCCCTCCTAGGCACCATACCCGACATCTTTGACATCCCACGCAGCCAATTTCCCCACATCCATTCTCGCTACAACCTTCAGCCTCTTTTACCCGTGATACGTTCATCGCTTTGTCGAAACCTCAGCCCCTCGTCATGTCGGCTCTCCCTCCTCATCCACTCCACCAGTCCATGATGAGGCCTATTTCACCTGGCGCGTCCAGCCTCTCATCCGACTCGGCCGCACGCAAGATCGCTCCTAACGCCGTAGAGGCACCCAATTGTCCTATTGCATGGGGCGCATGGCTTCGCAAATACCAGAATGGCAGCTGGTGCGAGCACGTCGCTCCAGAGCCGTCAGTGGTTCCCAAAAATGCACCTCCCAATTCTACCAACTCCTCTGCTGTTGCAGATTTGAACCACCCTACCCTTACTGGCCCTGCAGATCCCAGCGCGTCAGTTCCCATACCCTCATCTCACACTCGCACCCCTTCAGCCAAGCTCTGCCAGCCTTTCAAGCTCTCGAAAGCTTACCGATACGTCAAGCTCGACTCAGACTCCACGATCGAGTCCATGGAGTTTTACAAAAAGAATGGTTGGCTCGCTGCTCCGCCCTTGCCGCGCCGACAGCATCGTCGTGTGGCCGAGGCGCTCCGCCGTCACGGTCTCACAAGCGCGCAGGAACGCGAGGCTCTCATGCTCTACATCAAGCATGCCAAAGCTGTCTTCAAGTGCCAGTACGCCTCGTTCATGGTCGAGAGCCCTGACGAGGCCTATATGCTCATTCTTGCTCAACAGGGTGGTGACTCAACCGTCCACATGGTCCCACGCTCGGTCACTTTGTGCTCGCACGCTATGCTACTGCCCGAGGATGAGGTGCTCGTCGTCAACAACACGAACAACGACTGGCGATTCCGTTCTTGCCCCTCTACTCTTGCCGGCACAGTCACCAATGCCCATGGTAAGCCCATGAACTTCTACGCTTCCGCCCCGCTCTTCCTCTCGTATAGTCTCCACGGCATCGAAGGTCGAGTCCAAGTTGGTCGTCTCTGCATCATGGACGAGAAACCTCGCGAAGACTTCGGCGAGGCCGATGCTGAGCTTCTCTACGCTATAGGAAGGATGTCGGGCGATGCACTAGAAAAGGAATTCCAAAGTGCCAAGAATGCCAAAGCTGCAGAGATGCAGCAGCGCACTGGCTATTTGATCCGCTCCGTGGAGGAGACTCAATTGCACGCGCAGCATCGTCACTTTAACTCTTTCAAATCCAGCAGTGAAGATTCAGCCGACGGCTTCAATCGATACTCGCTCGTCGTGTTCGAGCGTGCATGTAAAGAGATGAAGGACTGCCTTGGAGCAGCAGCTGTGGCCGCTTTCGATGTCGGCAACTTCCGCTTCAGGCGTTCGTCGACCAAGAGCGTCTCTCCTCGCAATTCAACTGCAGTCTCTCGCGCTCCGCTGCCAGCATGGCAGCATTTGGACGCATCCGATCTCAACGACCCCATCACCCCGCCATCCGAATCGATCTCATCGCCCACCATCATTGACCCGGACTCGCCCATGATCTCACCAAGGATGAGTCGCAATCTATCGACAAATCAAGCTGGCACTCGCCTGGATGTCATCGATCTTCGAGAGGGTTCCCCTCCACCCAGCCTTATCAGCTTCAGTGGTCCTGACGAGTGCCGACCCCACTTGCCGCAAGACATTGAGCGCCTCAAGATCAACTTCGCCGGTCCTTTGGCGCAAATGGCTGCAGACACCAACATGAATATTCGCTGCAAGTTTTACCGTCGTCAAACGGATTCGTCGATCTCGTCCGATGACGAGGACGACGATGAATTCGCTTCTTCATCGCGCGACGTCAAGGATCCTTGGGCGGATATTCTGCCGCTGGATAATCGGATAAGCTCGTACGCAGTTTGCGTGTCCTACAATCGCGCCAAAGCGCGTCCAGGCATCATGTTCCTCATCATGTTCACTGATCAAGTCTGCTTCGATCAGCAAGAAACCTACTTTGTCGAGAGCACGACGCAAATCTCACTGGGAAGCTTGCTTCGTCAAAAGCTCTCCGAAGTGGACTTCTTCCAGGCTGAGTTCTTGCGCCACGTTCAGCACAACCTCAGAACACCACTGCATGGTGCGCTGGGCGCTGTCGAGTATCTGCGAGCGGCGATCAACAACGGCGACGACCAAGATGCGCTCAAGATCGATCTGTCCGCCGATGGGGTCTTGGCCACTTTGCTCGAGTCAATCTCCTTGTCGGGTCTCACGCTCAATTCGTACATTGACGATCTGCTCAGTTTTCAGAATCTCTCGGGCCTCAAGACAGGCATCACTCCGTCTCCCAAACGTGCTTCGACCGACATTGTCAAGGTTGTCGAATCCGTAGCCGATGAGGAGTGGGAGTTTGCCCAGCGTCTCGATCTTCAATCGCGTAACCTAGAGATCGACTCGTTCCAGGCGCATGATGGTCCGCTTTCAGGGGTCGAGCTCATCATCAAAGCGGCTTCTGATGTTCGCGAATGCGAGTGGATCGTCGACGTCAAGTCGTTGCAGGACGTGGTACGAAAGGTGGTGTCCAACGCCATCCGTTTTACTCAGCAAGGCTACGTTGAGATCACGATCAGGACGGCTGCTCCAGGAGCTCTTGACCAGGCTGAGATCGACCTGTCTGATGGCTACGCTGCCATTGAGATCGAAGTCGCCGACACGGGAGTCGGCATGACCAAAGATTTCTGCACAAACCAGCTAACTCGACCTTTCAGCAAAGGTGATTCGTTCCGCGATGGCATTGGTCTCGGCATGACCATTGTGTCCTCAACACTGCAAAAGTACGGTGGTAAGCTCTTGGTCGCGTCGGAGCTCAATTTGGGAACGCGGGTGACCATGTGCATACCTCTTCAGCGCGGGGCAGCGCAATACGGTCGCAACGGTTCTGCGTCCAGCACGTTGCCGCCTAGGGTCGCTGTTTCCAAGATGGCGTACTACGGCTTCGAGACACGAGGATTGCGTCGCCTTGCCAACGCGATCTGCCACCACTTTAGTCGCACAGAAGGCATCGAGCTGACTCACAACTACGCTGAAGCCGACTGCATCGTTTTGCCTGAACGTGCAGCCTCGATGGTGGATGAGGGTGATCAGCCTCTGCTTTCGCAAATCAAGCCGAGCGCTAGATTTGTGGTCATCAGCTCATCGCACTTGATCAAAGCGAAGGGTGTTGAAAAATTGGACGGAAGGGCACTGCTGCCACTGCCCATGCCACACGGGCCAAGCTCGCTTCGACTCATGGAGACCTTCTTGTCGGAAGAGGACCCATTGGTGATCCATATGGCTAACCAGGTCCGAATGAACTCGCAGCATCGAGTGAGTGTGACTGAACTCGGCATCCTCAATGACACACGAAGGGCTTCAGGGCATCGCCATACTGCTTCTGATGCCTCTCGCACATTAGGTGGAGATGCATCTCGTGCTACCAACGGAGAGCTCCAAATTTCGATTCCGCAGGCTACGGACGGCAGCAAAGTCAACGGTGTCTCGTCTCAGCTTAAACATGTGCAAGAAGAGACGCTTCAACCAACCAAAAAAGCGCCGTCCAAGATTGGTACCTCTGGCTTGCCTCTTGGGAAGGACGAGTTTCGAGTTCTTATCGTGGAAGACAACCCGATCAACATGAAACTCCTCACGACTCTTTGCAAGCGTCTTGACATTCGGTTTGAGGAAGCACACGATGGAGCCGAGGCGGTTGCGAAGTTCATCTCTTTCCGACCCTCGGTGGTGCTACTGGACATCTCGTTGCCGATTCAGGACGGATTTGAGGCATGCTCTCAGATGAGAGCGCACAATTATCCAAGTTTCATTGTAGCAGTCACTGCGCTTAGTTCGGAAGAGGACAAGGCGAGAGGAATCGAAGTGTGTGGCATGGACGCTTGGATGACCAAGCCGGTGTCTCCAAGGCAGCTTAAAGGGGATTTAGAAGTTTGGAGGAAGGAGTTTGAAAAGAAGAAAGGGCTCGTTTGAGCCAAAAATCTAAGGTTTGTAGTTTCCTTTTTTTTAGCAGCTCTTGTCAACCTCAAGAAATGTTGCTTGTCCTTAGCTGTGATCATCCCTGTCACCTCCTTTTACGCACGTCTTTGCTTTTCGCTTTCAAACGTTACAGACACTTTTGTGGGATTTGGGAGCATTTGAATGGGATTTTGCATCACCATTATTATTTTGCTATTGGTATTTTTGTGATATCAAAGTTGCTATTTCACTTGTTATTTTTTTTTTCTTTCTTTTTGTAGGGTGGGGTTTTTTCTTTTTTTCTTTTCAATTTTATGTCACCGACGATGCGTACCTTTTTTTTTTTTTTTTAATTGTCTGGTTACGTTCTATTTTTTTTTGGGTGTGTGTGTGAGTTTGAGTTATTTTAAAGGAGAAAAGTTGATTTGATTGTAAGTTGTAGTAAATCATGATAATTGTTTTCATGAATTGAGGTAAGGTAATGAATAACTTCTTTTTTTTTGAAATGTACAATCTATTGTGATTGGAATAATATTAACAGTCTTTTTTTCGTTCTGTTGGTAAGTTTTCGCATTATTCAATCAGAACATACGTAGGAAGCAATCAAAGAAGTCAAGGGATTATTTCCCTTTTTGGCAAGGTTGACTCGTATAAAAGCAAAATTAAAGGTTAAAAAGTGATCATGATCATAGTAGTCAATTTCAAGGTGATCGTGAAGATGTATAAATAAATAAAAAAAAAAAGAATAAAAAAGGAGGGGAAAGAAAGAGGTCTTGGAGAATCTCCAAATTCGTTTCGCCAACGATGGTTGTAAAATTATTGTATATATGCCTATCTGCAACGATGCTTTCTTTGTGACATAACTTAATAAAAATCCTTCTTTTTCTTTCCTTTTTTTTTTCTCATTCGATTCAGTTCAAGTATGCCATATAAATATGTATAAATGATTTTTTATTTTTATATTTTTACTTCTTCTTAGGTCCACCTAGGGGAGTGCCAATATCCTTTCCCCTCAATTTCACACCCAATGCCCTCTCCAACTTTGCCAGGATTTGAGGATTAGGGATGGCTTTACCCGATTCATATTCTTGAACCACTTGGGGTTTTTCGTTGATCTTGGTAGCCAGATCTTTTTGGGTTAGACCTTTTGCTTGACGTGATTGACCAATGGTCTTACCTACGGTGGGAGCAACTTTGGGTGGAGGAGCTACTTCGTTTTCTCGGTCAAGTTTAGCAATACGTTGATGATCAGTTCCAATGTGACCTTTGTTGGTTCCAGCTGTTACTTTACGATCATTTTCAGTGATCGCTCCCACTTGCTTAGCACGTTCATAAGCTGTGGGTCCACCACCAACTCCTCCTCCTCCTCCAGATGGTCTTACACCACGTCCAATTACAGTTTTGCTATCCCAATCGGTGTTAGACATCTTGTGATATTTTTGTATGCGTTTCTGGATTGCTTTCAAAGATAAACCAACGAAAAAGGGTCCCAAGAAAGATTCGGTATTGCGTGGTTGGTTTTAAGAAGATGACAATATGATATGATGGTGGTATATACGAAAATTGTGTCAACAAAGGCTCAACACAATTACTTGTCTTTGCGACCAATGCTCAGCTTTCCCCTGCAATCCTCGTGTGACGAGAGCTTGCTTCTTCTTCCAAGCTGTACGTTCAAGTGCTGAGCCCGTGCACTCCCACCCAAACAAGTCAAGTCATCAACTCGGCCTCCACCACAATTTTTTTAAGCTTACATAAGCACAAAGCTATGTCAACCTCGCAGCTGCCCAACACGGTCTTCCACGTCTTTCCGCGCTTTTCCAGCGGGGGGAAAAAAAAAAGAAGAAGAAAAAAAAGGATTTTGCCAGTATGGTTGTACTTTTTTTTTTTTTTGTCTCGGTATAACAATGCTACACGGTCAACCTCCAAATTCACCCAGCACATGCTCAACCTTCTCGCACCGTAACACATTAACACAATATACAACATGCTGGACCGAGTAGACTCAATGATAGCAAAAATCGATTACGACGCAATGAAGAAAAGGCTAGACTGTGACTGTTTGCTTTTCTACCTCGCTCTCACTATCTTGTTGCTCTCCAACTTCTTCCTCCTTCCCCTGTCTCAGGGTGTGAGTCTTGAAGTACGGATTCTCGTCCTTCCTATTGCTCCCCTCGTGCTCGTACTCATCACCGTCATCGTCAGAATGACCACATTGCTTGTACACACCCGCGGCGCCTGGCGGTGTCTTGATCGTCTCGGTCACGGGTGACTTGAACGTCGGCTGATCCGGCAAAAGTTTGGGCTTGGGCTTGGGCTTTTTCTTGCCAAATGATGCTGCACGTTCTTGCAATGTCTTGGCCCTCTGTGGCTCATCTCTCGTTGCTTCAGGGTCTTTGCTCTCTTGGTTTCCAAACAACACTTCTCCCCTTCGCTTTCCCTCTTTTCCCTCCCGCTGTTGCGCTCCCTCTTTGCCGCAAGAGAAATGCTCCTTTTGGTGCTCGAGCATCATGTTGCACAGCTGCGAGGCAATAGCTTCGTCTGGTTTGGACGTGTCTTGCGTGTAGTCGGTCGATGTGTCACTGCGGCTGCTGGTGTTATGACTTGAGGTACCATGCGAGCGCGACATGGATTTTGAGTAGCACTCATCGGTGGGCTCATCACGTCGGGTGAAGGCATGAGGCAAGCAAGCGTCTTCGAAGATGGGTGAAGCAAACATTTCAGGCGTGGAAGAACGCGGCGAGTCCATGGTGATGATTGGTGGTCCATTCATGTCTTCTGGTTTTGGGTTGTGCAACGTGGCGATCGGACCAGAGCGGTTGCGTCGAAGAGGACCATTTCCATCAGGTTCTTCCTGGGCAAGTTCAAAGGTTTGCATCTGAGGCGACTCAAACATTTGCGCAGCGGCTGTTTTTAACTCTTGGATCTCTTCTTTGCGATCGCCCCTGTCTTTGCTATCTCGCGCGTCGTCGCTTGAATTCTTCTCACGCGATCCGGGCGTTGGAGTCTCCTCCTTGATCGTTGCCACGTCCCCAGCCGGATTCTGTGCTGCATCATCATCATCAACACCACCGGCTTGGGTGTTGGATCGGCCAGGCTTGTCAGGACTAGATGTGGATGGTGGGAACCAGCTGCTGTCGTGGTTGCTGCCCCCCGATGTGGATCGCGACGCTTCTTTGCGAGCTCTCTGCATAGACCCACCTTTCTTGAATCGAGAAATCGCGCGTGCAAATGTGAAAATGTTGGTGATCTTGCAAATAGCGCAGTCAAGATCCTCGTCGGTGATCTCGGACACCACCTTCTCGATATTCTCCTCTCTCGACAGCAAGATGCCTTTCTCAACAGCCTGCGTCCATGGATGTTGACGCATCTTGGACACAGTGATTCGCTCTTCTGGGTCCTTTGCGAGCATCCTGTGCAGGAGATCTTTGAGGTCATCAGAAAGGTGATCCGGATATTCGGGCTCTTCGTTTTTGATCGCCTCGTACATTGCGTAAAAGTTGTCCTTGTTGAATGGAAGGTGACCGACCACCATGCAATACAGAGTGACGCCGAACGACCAGATGTCATCTGCCTTTCCGTGGTACTCTTGATGGCCGGCGGTGCAGAGTTCGGGGCTCATGAATGCGGGGCTGCCTGCTGACTTTTGCATGGTGTCATCGCCAGGTTTGAAGAACATTTCAGACACGCCAAAGTCGACGATCTTGCAGGTTTTGCGGTCGTCGCTGAGCAGGATGTTGTCTGGCTTGATGTCTCTATGGACGATTTCGTTCTCGTGGAGGTATTCGATGCCCATGAGTATCTGCACGAAATAAAGCCGGGCAATATCCTCAGGCAGGGGCTCGACACTTTCTTTGAGCTTGACATCGATGACAGTGCCATCTGGGCAGTACTCAAACACCATGTAGAGGCTGTCTTTTGTCGGATCATCCAGCACCTCGAAGAGCTTGACCACATGGGGGTGGTGGAGCTTCTTCAAGATAGCAATCTCGTGCCGAATGTGTGTCAGAGGGTCCTTGAGCTCATCTTCTTCGCCTTTCTTGGGATCTTTTGCTTTGACCGGCTCGCTACGATTTTCTACATCGTTGCAATTAAACTCAGCTCTTGCACGGGGACCTGCGCCTCTGCCAGGTTTACGGAGGTTGACAGCGCGATGTGTCTTTCGCAATCGAGTCTTGCCGAACTCTTTGACCGCGAATCGAACACTAGGGTCTTCGGTGAGGATGGCCTTGCGCACGGTTCCGTAAGCGCCCCTGCCGATAACATCTGTGATCTTGTACTGATTGATGATGCGCGACCCATCTTCCATGTCTCTGCTCTTAGCATTGAGCGTCTCGCGGTACTCGTGAGACGACGTTCTTGACATGGATCGGGAGGGAGGTGGGTGTTGTTCCGAGCCGGGTACACCTAGCGAGGAGCTGGAAGCGGTCGACCAACTGCGCACGGTGGATTGGCGCTGATGCTGATGCTGGTGCTGATGCGCATGTGCATGCGCATGCGAATGAGAAGGCGAAGCAGAGATACCGCGAGGATGTGAGTGAGAGTGCGAATGAGCAGAAGCATCTGGTCGAGGTGACTGCGTTTTTTCGCGCCGGGATGTCAAATGCGATTCGCTCGGACCTGCCGATGCTTGCTGATTGGACTGCGGCAGCTGCGCCGACAAAGGTTTGCTTCCGTGTTCCATAAAGGATGGCAGCTGGTCATCGTCTTCGGGTGATCCCGAAATAAATTGCGACATGTTAGCTGAGCTTGTGTAGATTGCTGTGAATTCCAAGGCCTAGTCAAAGATGAGAAGACGAGAGTGACCAGGTCGTGCTGAATCGATGATTGTCCTGAGCCTGATCGTGCATAAAGGATCAAGCACGGAACAGTGAGGCTTTGAACTGTAGCAAGATTGCTTCAACGTTACACGCGTGCGATTCGGAATCAAATGCTCGCCAAGTCTGAATGAACTCGGTCCAGAATTGGGATATGACGGCGCCGGTCGAACCTGTCAGTGATGGTGATGGTGAGTCGATAACCGAGGACGAACGGAAGAGGGCACCGCAACGATGAAGACAAGCAAGCAAGGCAGACATGCGCGCTAATTAATGGAGAGTGATAGTTCAGTGTCGGAGGTGAAAAGGGTCGGAGATGGAAAAGGCGAAATGTGCTGAGACATTACGATACGATACGTACAGCTGGTCCAAGCGGCAAGTGTCGAGCCGCCAATGGGGAGTCCAGAGGAGTGCAGTTGTGAGTGGGGCGGCATCAGCTATGAGCCTTTACGACAGCAGAATTACGCCCCGAATAATCAATCGGGTGAAAGCTACAGTAGTAACAAACAATAATTGCTCGCTGAAAAAGTGATCTGAGACAGCAAGTGCGCAGCGTGGATCGGTTCTTGTGATTCTACGCGTAACCTTAATCTCGTGATCTCGTGATGAGATTTGATCACCTGCACCTATTATTGTGAATGGGCCTTGAATCTTGCAATTCGCCTTGTTGATGAAACAGAGTTGGCAGAGTGCAGTGAACTTGTCACATGTCTGCTTGTCAACTAGATGGTTCGATCATCAAATGCGTTAGCAAAAAGGTCTCACTCGATCTTCTAGTCGACGTGACTCCGTGAGATCCTTGTTTATTCGGCTTTTGATCTGGCTGCCTTGTGCGCATGTGCCACACTCTGTATCGTGGTTTTAGTCAGTTTTGATCAAAAGAGAATTCAAAGAAGCAGAAATAAACATATAAAAGGCACTCGCTTATCGGGAGCCAATCTGTTTGCATAGTGTATCCTCTCGATCGGACCTCGTGATCAACGTGGCCGCAGCTCGCCTGAATGTCTCAATATTGTGATTGCTACTGTACGGTCAGTAGGACCCAGCTTTTGCGTGCCTTTGGCTGTCACATCTTGCACAAATGATCACTTCCGAAATTGTGAAAGATGGAAGCAGCGGAGGCAGAATGTGTTGTCGGTGTACGGCTCCGGCTATGGAAACCCAGTCACCCATTTGAAAAGGGTGGAGCCGAAGGCAGTAGTATGAGTTCGTGTACTGTCACTACACTGAGCACAGCAAACCTTGGCTCATGCATGTATATGCAAGCGTGGCATTCTGCAGCCACAGTAAATAATTTAATTGTTGAATTCCAAATTCCTGCGGCCGAACCATAGGGCAGCTCGTTCTTGCCGCCCGAAACGCTCAGCCGCTTGCAAGTATGTGCGCTTTTAGGCTAAACTTCGGCCTTCGTTTCTCCACCTCGCACGTGATACGACTGTCACTGTATCGACCAACTGAGCTTTTGACATTTTGACCTGGAAGACACCGCTCCTTCCTTCTCAACCTGTACTGTAAATTTACATTACAGAACACGAATCAATTGGTCCACAAGCTTATAGAACTTGCATCAGTCCCTATGATCACACCAACACGTATTACATCTGCTTGCTGATTCAATACGCGCAATTTTCCGAACAAGCTCGCGAGCGTCACCGAATTTACGGCAGATCACGACGATGAAAATATTCGCAACAACATAATAGAGGTTCGCAGCCGCCCTCAAAACTCATCATGGATCGCTTACTCCCAGAAGAGACAATTTTGCGCATCTTTAGCTATCTTGATGCTGCCGATTTGTCTCGGTTGCAGTCGGTCAGCTCGCACCTTGGCGCCTTGGCAAAGGATCGTCACCTCTGGAAGCGACTCTTCTACTTCACTTTTGTGCGCCCAACCGACGGACCATCCAGCGGTCATCCTCGCAATCCTACTCTGCCAACACTTCGCGAACTCAGATCCCTCCTCCTTCACCAAAATTCTATATCTGGTAAGAACGTCGTCGGCGACGGCACAAGTCAAATCCATCGCTTGCCGCGCCGCTTTTACAGTGCTTTCCATTCTCCCGTCCCAGCGACCGCTTCTGACCAGGAAGCTGAGCGAGTCCTCTCTTCCCTCTATTCAGAGGATCAAGTACTCAAGGACACTTTCACCGACAACGTCCTCGATTGGGAGCGACTCTTCCGTGTCTCCTACAATTGGCAAGGCGGCAAATTTGTCGTCTCAGAATTGCTCACTCCGGAACTTCCGGCGATCAAGCTTTCAAGCGACTGCCCTCCGCCGTTCTCACCTCAGCACACGATCGTCAGGGTATCGAACAGTCACATCTTCACGGCAACGCATGCCGAAGCCCACGATACTGCGTCACCACCAAGCATATCTGTATACGAATCAGAGCAGGAACTGGACCATTTGAGCCGCAATCAGGCCACTGTGCCGGAAGACCTGCATGCAAAAACCCCTGTCATACACTTCTCGTCTCCAGGACTACAAAATCTACTGTCACGAAAACGATCTGGAACGGATGTGCCGGGTATCCACGTCACAGAGGTTGCTGTTGATGCCGCTGCTCCTGAGCTGTCTTCTGTCACGATGCCAGGATGTTCCAAGCGCAAATGGCCCGACAGCGAGCCAGCATCCGCTCATCCAGTTGCAAGAATATTGGTGGCCTACTCTACCGGGCACATCAGTCTGTTCTCTCTGCGAAACGTACAAGGCACCTACGAGGTGACCGAGGACGTCTTCCAAGGCCCACAAGAAGCGTTATCGGGTCAACATGTCGTGTTGGCAGCCTTGCACTCTCCTGCTCTGGTGCTTTGCTCATCGAATTTCGACGTCAACGTCTATCAAACTGGCACTTCTGGCACAGGTTCCACGGAGTTGTATCTCGTGCAGCGCATGTCGAGCTACCGATGCTCCGGGCCAGCGTCTCTGCGCCTCAAGAAGCTACCATACTTCCCTGTGTCGAAGCGAGTTCGTCGATCTTCCTCATCGACGTCGACCGAGCGGACACCGTCGAATGACAGTGACGAGGTCGCTTTCCGAGTCACATTGGTCTACTCGACACCAATGTATCCATCATCATGGAGTGTCTCCATCCAAGAGCTTGTGTTGCGACTCAGCCTTGAGTCGACAGCCAGGCGTCCTGTCCAGGTCATCAGTCGGCATACAACCGCCAAACAGCCGTTCAGGCCCACGCCGATGGATCTGAGAGGAAGATCCATGCTCGAAGGCAGACATGAGTCATTTTCATTGTACAGCTTGTCGAGCATCTCAGCCCGAGACCCTGTGACGAGGTCAATGGACGAGATTGAACTACGCAGCAGAACGACTAGCCTGACGTATGACGACCCGTTCGTAGTCGTCGGAGCCAGCGACAATCTCCTTGAAGTGTACGAATTGCTCGGCGCGACAACGTTCGTCCGGCGAGGTCCAGATGCTATTCGCGGGACTACATCTCGCTCGGCAACAGCTACACCATTAACCCAGAGAGACGCGCTTCGCCTTATCCACCGGCGTAGCTTGCACGGTCACACTGGCAGTATCCACAGCGTTTCACTGGAGGACGGAAGATGCGTCAGCGGAAGTGCCGATGGCAGCGTCATGGTGTGGACTCTGGGCGATCGCTCAAATGAAACTGACTCGATCGCCAGCTTCAGGCGTAATGCTCGAGCTACTGCTCGCGGAGTTGGACCGAGGTCGACTAGCTCGACGATCCTCGAGGAAGAAGAAGGCGACGAAGCTGCGTCCCGTATGACCCATGTGCTTACTCTTCGCACACAGATGGAGCTCGACCAGGCAGACCTATCCAGTTCAGCCGAGAAGCATATAATGTGTACAAGGGCATTTCCTGCCCGACGGATCGGTCCATCGCTGGGTCAGCTCGTTCGAAGCCGCGTTCTTGATCGTCAAGCTCGGGGCGTGATTCGCTGGGTCTCGACCGCTTTTGACAAAATCGTCAGCATTGTCGCATATCCTGACGCAAGCCCTCTCTCAACAAGCAGTTTGAACGATACATCTACTGATTTGCGCCAATCTCGCGAACGAGTGCAGGTATGGAGCTTTGGCTGACGACCCACACGCTCTTTCCGCCAATCAGGGCTTACTCTTCTTGTCTGTATTTGTACTCCTTGCGTGTAACACAACTGTTACAATAACAATGTCTAATATGGCCATTGATCGATCAGCTGAATCCGCGGCCTACATAGTCGCTCACCTGATCGCACATCATGAGTGGAAGAAGGTCAATTGAGGGAGGCATGTCGAGCAAGGAGCGGGGAGCGGCTTTCTTTTGGTCGGTCACCTTAATTTCGGAAATCGGAAAAACGAACCTCGACCCAAAGCTCCATCCAAACCCAAATTTTTCGAAGTTTCCATGCAAAATAGTGAACAGTACGCCCAACCTCGATGCTTTCACCGTGCCACCCATCTTTCATCTTAATACCTTCTCACCTTCCTACTCATTCACATACGACACAATGGATATTTTCCGCACGCTAGCAGGAGGTGGTACACGCTTCGACAAGAGACGCTTTCAAAATGATCTCAAGATCTTTGGCGGGGCTGATGAAGCCTCGACTTCCTCTACAAGCGTTTCCTCGAGACAGGCTTCTTCTGGCAAGCACAAGCGCGCAGCTGCAGACTCCGCCAGATCAACCAAATCTGCTTCAAATGGTGCTAAAGTCATTGTACCCGACGGTCTTGATTTCTTTGGTTCAGCGGCCAAAGCCAAATCGACCACCTCTGCGATCGAGCGCGAGGAGCGGCTCAGCAACAAGAAAGGGAAGCGCAAAGCTGCCGAGGTTGAATCAGACAATACAGAGTCTGATTCTGACGAAGAGGAAGAGGGATGCACTGATGAGCCACCTGTGACAAAGGCTAACCTAAGCGCATTCCTCAAGAAGCACAAGCTCAAAACCAAGGGTACCGATGTCCCCTTGCCAATGGCCTCGTGGGCTGAACTCGAATCCCGTTTCTCCGTCTCCCCTTGGCTCCGAAACAACCTCAAAAAGTACGGTTGGGAAGTCCCTACAGCAATTCAGAAGGGTGCTATGCCAGTGATTCTCGCCGATCGCGATCTTCTTGCCGGTGCACCCACCGGGTCCGGTAAAACATTGGCTTTCTTACTTCCACTGCTGCACCATCTCAGGGCTCCGAACAAGAAAGAAAATTTCCGCGCCGTCATCGTTTCCCCCACCCGAGAACTTGCTCAGCAAATCTACGAACAGCTCAAACGTCTGAGTGAGGGTAGAAATTTCAGGATTTGTGTCCTGACAAAGACCGCCGATGCAAGTGCTGTGGCCAAAGGCGACGATATTAGGAAGAGGAAGAAGTTTGACATTCTCATCACCACTCCATTGCGATTGGTGCATGCAGTCGAAAAGGAGGAGGCCGACCTGTCGAATGTGAGACATTTGGTGTTGGACGAAGCGGATCGGTTACTGGAAGAAGGGTTTTTGGAGCAGACCGATTCGATCCTTGCCGCATGCAGTCATCCTGAATTGCGAAAAGCGCTGTTCTCGGCAACACTCCCAGCAGGAGTCGAGGAGATGGCAAAAACTTTCATGGTGGACGAATGTCGAGTCATTGTAGGTACTAAGGATTCGGCGACCGAGACGATCCAGCAAGAGTTGCAATTCGTTGGATCCGAGGATGGAAAATTGCATGCGCTCAGGAGTCTCATTCAAGAAGGAGGATTGAAACCACCCGTTCTGTTGTTTGTTCAATCTATTGATCGAGCCAAGGATCTTTTCCACGAATTGGTCTACGATGGACTTCATGTGGACGTGATTCATTCGGATCGACCAAAGCTCCAGCGAGAAGGGGTGATTTCGGCGTTTAAAAGAGGTGATGTTTGGGTGTTGATCTGCACCGAACTCATGGCGAGAGGAATTGATTTCAGAGGAGTTCAGTTGGTCATCAATTACGATTTCCCACAGTCGGTTCAGAGTTACATTCACCGAATCGGTCGTACTGGTCGTGCGGGGAGACAAGGTAGAGCAATCACCTACTTTACAAAGGAAGATGCAATACATCTCAAGACGGTGGTCAATGTTATGAGGCAGAGTGGATGCGATGTGCCACAGTGGATGTTAGAATTGAAGAATCCAAACAAGAAGGAGAGGAAGAAACTCAAGCAGAAGGCACCAGAGAGGAAGGAGATCAGAACCAGTGCGGCTAGCAGTGTCGGTAGGAGGTTGGCCAACAAGAAACGCGACATGGTGGCTGCATCCAAGAGAAGAAAGGTTGAAGATGATAACAAGGGCACCACCAGTGGGAACCGAGCTTAGAAATGAGGTCTGTCGCACCATGTTTCTCGATGCTCTATCATCACACTGCAATCCACTCATCTATCATCATAGAATCACTTGCTGAAATTAGTTAACCACTTTGGTGCTTTGAAAGACTCCGAGGGGCCAAGATCAGACTTGTGTGTAATGGAGGTGAGACTAGTAATCGTCTCCCACGCTATCACCTTCACTGATCGCATCGTCCACATCCACGTCACTATCCACGCTTTGGCCCACCCCATCAGACTGCTGCACGATCCCCTGGACTGTTGCGGTAATCAACCTCAAACCTTGCTTGATCGTATCCAGCAAAGGTTGCATTTTTTTCCGCGATGCCTTATCTTTCTCCTCTCCCAATATCAAATTCTTCTGAGCGATTGTATCCAACTTGACATTCAAAAAGAACAAGAATCCTCTACTCAAATCTACGCTGCCACCTAAAAGGTTGCTTTGCAAGAATTTGACAATCTTGTCTTGCTTAAGTTCTTGTGTCACGGTGGCGAGATGGAGTGTTTTCGCTGGTGACTTTGCTTGAATCGAATGAATAAGATGGATAAGCAACAGACCGAGGAAATGGGCTGGACGAGCGTTGAGCAGTGTGAAATCGATCGTCTTCAATGCTTGCAACGAAAGACAATCGTGGGTGAGCCACCAAGCATAAGCCCGAGCCATATTTGCAATTCTTCTAGGATCGACTTGCTTTCGTCCTCCCCCTTCCTCTTCATCCCTTCCATCGAATAATGCAGCTGCAAACTTTTCTCCACCCACTTCCTTTTGACCAATTTCTCGCAAGAAATCCCACAAACAATACTGCAAAGTGATCCTCATCCCATGATCGTTCCTACAGATCTCCTGACCAATAAGTGTATAATAAGGATTGTAGATCGATTCGGATCCCACACAATGAACAAGGACACGAATGACTTCGCGACGTTGAACATCGTTGAGTTTGAGCATGAGAACGTTCTCAGCCGCTTGCTTGTAATCTTCGGCAGTAAGCAGTGTTACGAAAACAGTTCGACGAGCATCTGTATTCATCCCCTGTGCCCGTGCTAGCTCCAACAACCTCTGTTGTGTTTCATCCTCCTCAATCTTGACCACCGCGGGGGAAGACAAGCTGTTAGCAGACGATTGAATGGTGGAAGCACGTGCATTCATTGGTAGCAGCTTGGTCAAACCTTGAGCATCCCCTTGATCCGTTTGTCCGGTCCATGCAGCTCCCACCAACCACCATTTCCCCTTCTTGTCTGCATCTTTCAAATCCTTTAGTCCAAAACGTAAGGCTTCGTAACTCTTGACGGTACGCTTCTTGCCCATTCCCCCTAAATACTTTTTCATTCTGTTCAGGAGCTGGCCAGAGGGACTGTTAGGGTTGCTGGCATCGTTCGCATTGTTCTTGCTTCCCTTTGCGTTCTTTTGCAGATCGATCATACGTTCCAGCATGAACTTGGTTCGAGTCGAAGCGGCCGAGGACGAAACGCGCGTTTGAGTCAGAGCGATGATGCTCTTGAGAGATGTAGGGTCGTCTGTGCGAAGCTGGTGACCACAAGAGCGAATTGTTTTGAGAAGGAGTTCAATGTCGACTTCTCCCACATTCCTCGATGTTGCTCCAGAGGAGGAATCGGATTGGCCTAGTAACATCCGAATGAGGTCGTAGATGAGCGGACACGCTACTACGTGCAGGTTATACAGTTCGCAGGCTAGCACGGTAAGGTTGAGACACTCCTTGCCTTTGCCTTCCTCCTCGTCCTCTGCTGCTTTCTGGTCATCCTCTGACAATTTGAGTGCATCGTAGTGTCTCGTAAGCTCCTCCACGAGCCGTTGGACGAAATATGCGGCAAACTCGACACCAACGACCTTGTGCAGCGCAGCAACAAGTGCAGCATGGAGAATGACAAAGGTGTCGATGAGGTTACTGCGCGAAGTGATGGTGTCGAGGACTAGCTGGGTTACTGTAGAGGTGACGTGGGCACGCGGATGAGCGCGGTACAGATTCTCATACTCGGTGATAATGGTGTCGATGTTGGAATCTCCGAGACGGTTGAGCAGACCTTGAGCTTGGCGACGCAGCTTCTGAGCTGTGACGAAGTCCATCTCGGGTTCACCGAGAGTGGTGGCGATTGCGGTGGAGGCGGAAGGGTTGGAAGAGTCTTCAGCAGCGAGTTTTGCTCGGAGTGCAGGTGGAACATATTTGGTCGCTGCAGCAGCGGGTGCAGAGGCCGGATCAGAGACTTCGGAAGGGGCGGATCGGGCAGAAGAGGTGGATTCAGCGATGAGTGCCCGTGCTTCTTCGGCTTCCGAGTCATCCTCTTCTTCCGGTGCGGATTCATCATCGTCCTCCTCGTCCTCTTCATCTTCTTCGTCCGTGGTAGCCATAGCAGCATCCCAATTGCTGAAATCGTCCTCGTCGTTCGAGTCAAAGTCGAGCATCCCTTCCTCGTCCAGTCCGTCCAATTCTCCCTCGCTCCCACCCCCACCTTCTACCTCTACATCATTCTCCTCATCTTCGTCACTCTCTTGCTCGCTCCCCTCGGATTCTTCTTCCTCGCTAGCGCTAGCCTCCTCCAGCCCGCTATCATCGCTGTCACTCCCTTCATTGTCTTCGCTTTCACTTTGATCGTACATCCCAACCTGAAATCGATCTAGATCATCCAAGAAATCATCCAGATCATCCCTGACAACATCCTCGCCCTGTCTACTCTTGCCCAAACTATATTCCAGCCATCGAATTTCGTCCTCCTCTTCTTTCTCTTGTTGCGTCAAGTGACGCCTGCTCTTCCTTCGACCTCCGCCTAAACCATCACTGGCCTTTGCTTTGTCCTTGGAGGTAGAGGGTCCAGCTTCAGCCCTCGCAAGCATCTTCTCCAGTGCTGATGATGAGGTCTTCTTTTTGGTGGGCTTTACTGTCTCTATTTCGCCAGTAAAAGGGTTGATTCGCGTCTGAAGCGGCTCTGTTGGCTCTTGTGACGGTTGGGAATGGGAGGAGGTGGTAGTGGCGGACTTGGGTCTTTTGATGACTTTCAAACTTCTTTCCGGCTTCTGCTCTTCCGCCTTTCGCTTTTGAGTGGAGTCCTCATCCTGACGCTTTTCGCGACTAGTTGATGATCTCGATCCGCTGGCTTTTTCGTTAACGGTGATGCTGTGACTATTGCTCCCTTTGTTGAAATATGGCTTTGGCTTCCCGAGTTGATGCGATTGTTTGTGCTGTTCAATCTGCTCCTTTTCCTGATTTCGCAGTGACTTGATCGGACCTCTCTGAGTACCTTTAGCGGCGCCATTGATTGCGCTTTGCGATCTGCCGATAGCCTTGAGCTGTGGCTTGTGTCCAGTCGTTCGAGAATCAAACCGGCGATCGTGTGTGCGGAAAGAGCGCTTGTTGGTTAAAGGAGCGGGTAGGCCGAGCTCATCGCGGAGAGCGGCGGGAAGCTGAGTCGTATTGCGACTTTTTGTGCGTGGATCGAAGGGCATCTTTGCGACAGCGTCAAGATTGAGAGATGGTACGAGGAAAGATTATAATCAAGAAAGGAACGAGGAAGAAATGTGCATGGAAAAGTTGCAATTGAGAACAAAGTTTGGCAAGAATCTCGGAAATCGGACACAGAAAGCCAGAAAATGTGGATGTGCACATCAATGTTTGGTTTGTGTCGATGAAAGGTTGGTTCTTCTTGTATTCCCACATCTTCGACAGGATACCAAGTTCCAGGATTGTGTTCAGTCAACAGCAGATCGGTGTAAAGATATGAATACACTCGCAGATTACGGCTCTGGCTCGGAAGACAGCGATATAGGCGAATCCCCACCGACAGTCATCAAACATGCAACTTCAACGGAATCGAACGAGTATGACCCATCCGACGCTTTCGGGCTGAGCGATCTCAAGCCTCAGAAGCTCCCAGCACTACAAGATGATGTCTCACAGCTGGAATCAAGCTCTCGCAGCAGTCGTTTGTCGAAGAAACAAAAGTCTAGCGACGTTGCACCGATACTAGCATCGTCCTCCACCGCCTCTTCTACTTCCTCATCTACCAAAACCGTGGCTCTTGCTCCTCACGTTATCGACAACTCCTCAGCATCGGAAGCGCTGCTCATGCGACCTGGAGATGGCACGATGAACGTCAATATTGGCTATTCCGACATGACAGCTCCGCAAGCTGGTCCAGAGAATCCATTTGCACCACGGACACTTGGTGCTCAACAGAACACGGTGACAGGTCACATTGAGACCGCTGCGGTATCCGATTTCGACTTTCGCAATCAGCAGAGGACTTTCCATGTCTATGGATATGCCCGCGATCCGAGCTTGCTCCATGGTGGTGGGGAAGGGTCAGGATGGCAGTTTGTCGGCGATCAGTACGCTGCAGTGCAGATGGGGGGTGCTTCTGCTGCTGAGATCAGAGCCATCAACAGGAGCTCCAGGGATAGAAAGAAGAAAAAAGCTGTAAGAGCAGGAGATCCAAGTGTCGTTGAGGGGGAAAATTCGTACGTCGGTCCGTGGGCTAAGAGAGCGGAAGACGATGACATAGCAACACAGTTGCTGGGCGCAGATTCGAGCGTTGGGCCTTCGGAAGCAGAAGTGGTTGCAGCCCGAGCCAGGTCGGCCGCGCGAGAACAAGAAAAGGCTCAAGCTGCCATCGATCGCAAAGCAGCACAAGAAAGCGAAAAGATCACGGAGACGTCCATCTTCCACGGCAAATCCCTGCGCGACTATCAAGGTCGAACGTACATGCACATCCCCACCGATGTCGATGTCAATCTTTCGTCCGAACCCGGCGAGCAAGAGTGTTATCTGCCTAAATCGTGCATTCATACCTACCGCGGTCATACCAAAGGCATCTCGACGCTCAGACTCTTGCCCAAATCCGGACATCTGTTGTTATCCGCAAGCCACGATACGACGATCAAGCTGTGGGATGCATACCATGAAGGAAAGTGCCTTCGAACGTTTATGGGACATAGCAAAGCGGTGCGAGATGTTGCATTCTCCAATGATGGTCGTCGGTTCTTGTCATCGGGGTACGACAGACAAGTTAAACTTTGGGACACCGAGACAGGACAATGCTTGGACAGCTTTAGCAATGGTAAGACTGCGTATTGCCTTACATTTCACCCAGATCAAGACAAACAGCACATCTTCCTAGCAGGAATGTCGGACAAGAAAGTACACCAATGGGATATGAACACTCATACCATTACCCAGGAGTATACGTCGCATCTTGGACCTGTCAACACCATCACGTTTGTGGACAAGAACCGTCGCTTTGTCACCACTTCGGACGACAAAACTATGCGCGGATGGGATTACGACATTCCTGTGGTGATCAAGTACATTGCTGATCCGACGATGCACTCCATGCCAGCAGTCACGGTTTCTCCCAACGCAAAGTGGCTTGCTGCGCAAAGCATGGATAATCAGATCCTCACTTTTTCAACAGATGGGTTCAAGCAGAATAGGAAAAAGGTGTTCAAGGGTCACAATGTGGCGGGTTTTGCGTGTCAGGTCGGATTCAGTCCCGATGGCAAGTTCTTATCGAGTGGCGATGGTGAGGGCAATTTGTGTTTCTGGGATTGGAAAACGACGAGATTGTTAAAGAGATTGAGGGGGGCGCATAAGGAGGCGGTCATAAGTCATGTTTGGTTGCCTCATGAAACATCCAAGGTGATCACCGGAGGTTGGGACGGAGACATCAAGTTGTGGGATTAAGGCTGTCGTTCGTCACGTTCCACCAGACACGCAAGAGGAAGTCAAGTACAGTAATCTTTGCACCACAATCACGTTTTTGTGCGTTGCATCTCTAGACGCTGCTGAGCAACCCATCAATTGGCCAACAGAGTTTTCCAGAACTTTTTGACCTTGCCTGCCTTTGCTGCTTGGCCGGCGTCATCGACCTTCTTGCTCTCCTTGAGCATTTGGCTCCCTGCCCAATCTACAAATGGCAGATTCTTCTGCCTGTCCTCACCTTTGACGCACAAGAGCCGATAATCACGATCCTTTTCGTAATTGAACCAGCTTATGCCTATCATGTACGGCAAGCGTCTCTTGGCCTCCTTTCCGGTAATCACTTGCAACCATTCGATTTTTGCATTCATGCCTCCTCCTTGGTTCTCATCAAAGTGCAAACCGGTCTCGCCCAATATAAATGGCCTTGTGGCGCAAGCGTACTTGTCGTGAACCTTTTTCATCTTGCGTACAAAGTCGGTTGGGTCAAGGTTGCCATACGAGGGGCAGTAGTAGTCGATTCCAACGTAGTCAATGTAGTCGAGAGTGGGTAGGTAGGTTTCATACTCAGCTACAGCACCGGAAGAGGTCGAGGCGATGTTTGGACACCAAAACATTTTCACCTTTTGCTTGTAAGGTGATGGTAAAGAGTGCACGGCGATGGCTACCTGGTCGAAAGCAGTTCGAAAGTCATTTCCTGGATTGGACGCGTGAGTGCAAGGAGGGTAGAGTCCCGACTTGATGTAATAGTTCATTTCGTGTCCAAATCGCAACCTGATTTCGCTTATTGCAAAATGACCATCTTCAGTCTTGCTTCGGTCCAGTATAGCTTGCATCACTTTGACTACTTGGAGAGCCTTTGTGTTGTTGTCAGCTGTGTATCCGGTCCAAGATTGGAAAGGCATCACCGAAGCTTCGTAGATGAAGCCAACGTTGTGAGCGCATCGTGAGTATTCGCGCTTTATGTCGTCTACAAGAGGCATGAGCTGAAATCCGTTAAATTCTTCACCTGGATACGTCTGAGCATACCAGCCGACAAGGTTGATTGTTGGTGCTGGCCGAGTATGCGAGTTGTTGTGCGACCAGGAGGAGGAGAGGGCGGAGTTGAGATCAGACAGGTAAGACTTTGTACCTCCTGCATCTCCTTCATCCGGATAAAACCCAATGGTGATGCCATTCAGTGTGAGGGTCTTCATCATTGGTGAAAAACAAGCAGTATGATTGTGGTAGTAGGGGAGATAATATGCATTCACATTGTGTCTGATAGATTGTTTTCGGTATTCCGTTTGTAGGACAGTAAATTATTTATTCATTATAGTATGCAACGCATTCAGGGTCCAACCGACAACAACTTTGAGTAAGAAGAGCAAAAGCCTCTCCACCTTACCCGATTGGTCTATATTGCCAATCGGGACGGCACAAGATGAAAAATTTCCAACAACATTTTTAGTATAAGTTTAGTTCGAAGAAACTCTTTTTCTGGAAAAAGAAGAAAGAAAAAAAAAATCCTATGAGATCATTTCTTGTCTCGCTTCCTTCTCATCATCATCATCATTACCGCCAAACATCACCCTGTTGATTGAAGGATCGATTGCAAACATGCCAGCCGCAATTGTCAGCAATAACACCACAAGCTTGGATGGTACCGCTCTTCACGCCGCCTCTACCTCCAAATACAAACCCACAACAGTCGATCAAGGTCCCACTCCATACCAGTTCGATCTTGGGCTTCTCACCTCGATCAACCCCAACACTGTCTCGTCTACATCTTCGGATGCTCTTCTTTCGCGTGCTCGTGATGGTGTTCAAGCTTTGGTGAACCAGATGTTTACACTTCCTATTACTCGCGATGCCGAATATGGACCTCTCGCCGCGCTGCCACCATTCACCACCAAGCTACCTCGTGAAAAGAGTTTGCCCAAACCCAAACCAATGACCAAATGGGAGAAGTTTGCCAAACAGAAAGGTATTCAATCTCAAAAGAAGGATAAGATGATCTACGATGAAAACATCCGAGAGTGGGTACCTCGATGGGGTTATAAAGGAGCCAATAAGGATGTGGAAGATCAATGGATTCATGAAATTAAACACAATCAAAATCCGGATATGGATCCAGCCAAAACTGCAAAGAAGGAAAGACTTGCCAAGCAGCTCAAGAATGAAAAGCAGAGATTGGGTAATATGGCTCGTGCTGCTGCATCTACGGCTACTTCCACTTCAAGCAAAATCAACAGTAGCAGCCTTAGCAGTAAGCGTGGTGGAGTAGGAGGAGGTCTTGGAGATGCGAATGCAGCCAAGCTTGCCAGGATGGCAGCAAGGGAGAAGCGTAAAGCAGAATTAGAGGCAGATGTTCTCCGAACCAGAGCTAGCACCGCTTCAATGGGTCGATTCGACAAGACGCTCAAGGGTGAACAGAAACAAAAGGGTATCAAACGAAAGTTCGATGCTAACGAGAAGGATGTTTCTGCCGAGAGAGAGGGTAATTTGGCATTGTTGAACAAATTGGGTACAAGTGCCATGAGGAAAAAGGCAGCCAATACCGCAGGTCAAGGTGATGCGGATTTGGTCAATACCAGAAAGGCGGTTCAATTCGCTACGAATGGTCATGGTATCACTAGCATGCGCGATGGTGGAAAGCGTGGCGGAAAGCGCGGTAGGAAGTAAAGTTTACGCAAATGAATGGATGACGAGAAATGATGTACAGTTTTGGTTTTTAAGGTTTTGGTTCTTATTTTTGCAATTTCATTTTGGGTTGGACTGCATTTCAAGAGTGTTTGATCATTTTCCGCCAGGTTGTTTGTTGTTGATCACGAGTAGTGAGACTCAAAAACAGTCTTTTGATGAAAGCGTCTCTTGTTCGTTGAGCTTCATGTCGCAAGTGCAAAACACACCTTGAAACCGATTTGGTCAATAATGTAGGGTTCCGTGCTTGATTCCAGCAGAGATGTGAGCTACTATACGAGATGGGTGAATCTTAAAAAAAAGTTTTCATTGCTTGGTTTTGATCTTTTCCCCATGTTCCCGGCTTACACTTTGCTTAAAGTAGCCTTTGATTCTCCCAACTCCCTCATACCATTCCCTCCTCCCACCTGCTAGTCCCATGACCAACTCCAACACTGCCAGTAAGTGCATTAAAACCAGAAACACCACTCCGGTTGTCCAAGCTACCAACCTCACTTTGGCAAGTCGATCTACTCTCTCCACCAGCTTGCAAGCAGTTTGTTTTGTGTTTGGTACCTCCCTCTCTGCATGTTTGATATCAAATGGAAGAAAAACACCTTGGATGGCTTCGACAGCTCTTAATCCGGACGAAAACCCGTCCTCGTGAAATCCATAGTGGGTCCATGCACCTGCAAAGTATGCGCCCCTCGTACCTTGAAGTGATTTGAGTTGTTGTTGGGCAAGAACGGAATCAGAAGTGTAGATGGGGTGCGTGTACGATTGACGTTGGAGTACAAGCTCGGGTTTTGGTGTATAGGGCGAAGACGGATCGGTTGTGGGATTGAGCGTTACAAGAATCGGACCAAATTTTTTCTCGTCAAGCGATTGGAGAAGATTCATCCAGTAGGTAAGAGAGACTCGATCCACATCCTCGGCAACCGATTTGGTAGTTGGCTTCACCTGCTTGCCATTCACATCACCATTCGATGCATTTCCATTCGAAACACTTGCGATGCAAGGCGAAACGGTTTCGGCGAGAAAGTTCCATGCGGACCACGCAGTTCTTCTCTTTGGCATCAATCGCACATCCGCATGCAAAACAGCCGTATTCTCACTAAATTCAAACTTGTTCAAAACTCCCATAATCTCTCCACCCACACTCACTCCTTCGGCTTGGCCATGTTGGAGCATCTTGAACGTGGCGTCTGCATGTGCGGCAAAGATGACTTTATCCCATCCAGAATGTTTGATACCATCGGCGGTTTTCAACGTCCACTTGTTGTTACGTGCATCGATCCAAGCTGCTACCACTTGACCCGATTCTTTACCCTGGTGAATACGTTGGTGCGACAGACGAGAGAGGATTCGCTCAACGTACGAATGCGAGCCATTCTTGATCGTCAACCACTGGGGTCGATCCAAGATCTGCAAAAGATGATGATTGTGCATGAACCTCAGAAGCGTCAAAGCGGGAAAGGAGGATAAGGCGGTTTCGGGAGCGGTTGACCAAATACTGGCCGTCATAGGAATGAGGTAATTTTTACGAAAACTTTTCGAGTAACCTCTTTCATCCAACCACTGTCCGATACTGATTTCAGCACCGACTACCGGATGATTCTTGCATTGACGTAGGTAATCGACACTCTGTTGATTGAATCGAACGATATCCCAAACCATCCTCCAATGACCAGGGTTTAAAACGTTGCTAGTCTGACAAAACAAAGCTGCGAGACTTCCACCCGCCCATTCAAATCCACCATAACCACCAAACGATTTGATAAATCGCGTCACACTGAACGACATGTCAGAATTGAGGATCTCTACGCCGGTCAATTGGAGGAAACGCAGGAAATTGGGATAAGTGACGCGGTTAAACACGATGAAGCCTGTATCCACCGATGTTTTGAGCGCAGAGATGGGGGAGGGTGCGGTAGGTGGGGTGAATGTGACAGTATTGGTATGACCACCGATCCAAGGTAGAGGTTCGAAAAGGTGAACTTCATGAGACGAGTACTCGTTGAGTGCCCATGTGGCGGACAGGCCCGACACGCCTGCGCCGACAACGGCGATCTTCATGCTGAGTTTTGATAGTAGCTTTTGCCTAAAAAGTTACGAGGAAGAGCTGACACAGGTAAGGGGCAAAACAAGTGTAGATGCTTCGAATTTCGAGGATGGGTGAAGAGAAAGAAAGGCGTGAGTTAGGGACGAAGGATGAATCAATGGAAGCAAGATCGGAACACTACTGACTAACAGAGGATGAGTCCAGTCCAGTCCAGTCCAGTCAAGGTGCGAGCGAGTGTTTCTTGACCATCGACATGTGGTTTGAAAGCTGCAGTAAGGCGCCAAGTTGTTCGCATCGGGATTTGCATCTTGCTGTTTATCGCCCGCCCCAATCGTGAATCACAATTTGATCGATTGTTTGAGATTGACATTCACAATTCATGTGATTCGTGATTGGCTGGGCAGTGTGAGTGTGAGTGTGAGTTCAAGCCAGTAGTTTTGTCAACAAAGGTCCAGAGATCCTACCAGAAAATAGCACCATACCACTGTGGTCTGCGTGACAACATATTTAAACAATTATAATAAAGAAAAGTCGATTTTCAACGTTGCGTGGCTTACCCAATTTCACATGATTGCCCCCGCACAAATGCAATACCGCCTCCAATCATCACCGGTACAGTAATCTATAATTACACTACATCATTCTTCGTCTTGACAGTCTCGTATCACACATTTACATCACAAAGACCTCAACATGATCAACAACAAGTTCGCTTGAGCGGTACTATGCATACATGCGTACATGAAAACACCAAAACGATTTGAAACAACTTTGAACGGTGCTAATCATGATGATCAGCAATAGCAGGATGTTCTTCACCCCTCCACAATTCCGGTACATCTGGACTCGGTTCCTCATCATCGACGTTGGCAAACAGGATTCCTCTGTACCTCCTACTCCAAGCCTTGGCTTGCTGAGCGCTTAATAGCCTTTCGTACCTATACTTTCTCTCTTCTTCTCTCGCCGCTTCACTGGCTTCACCTTCCTCGTCGTCTCCTTGTTGTTCGCGTCTTTGAATTTTAGCCGAAGTGGAGGAACCCGAAGACCAGATAGATGACCATCCAAGAAGCGCACCCAACAGGCGGAACGGAATGGGTACAGGCATGACCATCGTGTTCATAAAGGCGCTGAGCGCTTCCATAGTGGTTGGCTCCATGAGCGTACCACGTGCAGAGGGGGAATTGCGAGAGAGCAGAGCTGCTTCGGTGAGACGGAACGACGAAGAGTCCGAACTTGACTCTTCTCCATGCACTGTTTTGGCGTTGCTGAAGAGTGGAGACGTGCTTGGATCGATACACGTAACGGATGCAAGTGCTGCTTCTTCGACCTCGGTATCGGAACAAGCAGCGCCCTGATAGCGTTCCTGCTCGCTGCGTCCGTCCAACATCATTGAAGTAGCGTCGCACAAGGGTGCAGATGCAAGCGGTGCGTCTGATGATTCGAATGCAAAGCCTGGCCTTCGCGTCGACTGCTGGTGTGTGTCAGATCGCGCTTCCTCGTCAAGAAATGCGTCGAGCACCTCGGATTCCAGGTCAAAGACCTTGCGCAGGATAGAGCCGATCACTCGTGTTGTCTTACTTGGGTGCCCTTGAATCATCCTGGTTGCCCGAGTCGAAGATCGCCGAGTTTCTGCGTCGTCCATAGGATGTCGACTAGCGTTGAGTACACGTAACTCATAGTCAATGCTGAGGAGCGACTGAGACGTGTTACTGCGCTTGCTTGATCGACCAGCTATGGAGCGGCGATGTCTCCTTTTGGGTCGGCGCACAAGGTGGTCAGATTGGTCGAGGTGTGAGAGACCGGCGCTGGCTGCCAGATTGCTGTTTGCCAAATCGACATTATGTGGCGTCGAAAGCTGCCCGAGCTTGATTGCAGATTGCGCGTCATTGTCTTCTTGTTCAGAGCCAGAGGTGAACACGACGGGAAGATGGTTGGCGGTGTGTGCACTAGAGCGGTCTTGCTTTCGCCTCGAGTGAGCACTCGAGTGGAGCTGGGTAGACGCGCCGGGACTCTCTAGCACTCGTTCGAGTGCATTACTCCTAGCGAGGAGAGACCACGTCTTGCTGCCCAGAAGATGGCTGTGTGACTGAGAATGGGCGCGGTCGTCTTCGTCATCAGACCCATTGCTGACGTGATGGCTGAGCTTCGACGGTCTCCTCTTAGAAGCAGTGCGAGCAGCGCCACGACGAACAGAGCTGTGACTGGGATGGGACGAAGCTACAGCATCACTTTCAAAATCAAAGTCAGATCCAGAACCGAACCCAAGTTCTTCATCAGCGTCGAGCTGCGAGTCTGTGCCGCTGGAGACTGACTCGGGGGGAAAGACAGACTCTGAGCGGTGTGCGTCTGAGATATGATCGTGATCCTCTTCGTTGCTGTATTGGAGGGCAGCGTCTGTTGAGGCGGGGCTAAGGGGGCATGCAGGAAAGAATCGACCGGTACCATCGTGCAAGGGGGGCAGGGTGAGCGCCAAAGGATCTGTGTCGTCAGTGTCATCTGTGCAGGGTGTGGATGGTGTGAGATGAGATGTATGACAAGAGTGAGAAGGGATTTGGATGGTGGGTGAATTGGGTGATGCTTGGCGCGTGCGACCAGGGAAGACAATGGACCAATCTTGAGGTACTTCGCGCTCATGTTGACGGGTAGAGTAGGTGTTGGAGGGAGAATCGTGATATTGGTGCTCGCGACGCTGCTGGCGCGGCTGGTGGTGGACAAAGGCCATGATTCAAGTATCGCTGCTCAGATGGAATCCGGAGCGAGTTGAGTCAACGAAGGGGAGTTGCTGCACTGTTGATTTGTTGCTAACCTGTTGGAAGAATCGATTTCGAATTGGAATGTAAAGCACCTGAGCTAAATTTGAGCGCCGAAATGGCTGAGGGTTGGCTTGGGAAGCTGTCGCAGAAGTAGCCAACAGGAGGCGCTGTACTGAATAAATTGTGGTGTCAAAACGATACGATGTGTGCAGTGCAATTCAGTGAGAGGTGTAGAATCGGCCGCTGTGCAATATGAAGAGATGAGAATGCGATGATTCGAGCAGTAAATGATGTTGCGAGATGAATGTGAGGATATGAAGAGGCGAGACCTTGCTCCGAGATGCTCGTTGGATTTCGTTAAGGAGAAAGTGGATATAGATGGTGGTAGCTCTCCAAAGATCTCTCGAGTTGGTCAGAGAGAGAAAGAGAGAGAGAAGTGTACTCTAAACACTTATCTCTGATAGTAACTTAGTGTAATTAACTGTACTCTATTGTACTCTACTGTACTGTCCTGTACAGTGGCGTGACTGATTGTGGTGGAGGCGCTACTATGAGCCTGTGCAGTGTCAATGTGTCAATGCACCTGAGATGCAGCTGCATTAACACTGCTCTGATGCTCATGGCTTTGCCTTCCCACCCAAAAGAAAACAAAAATCAAAAAATCAAAAAAAAATAAAAAAAAAATAAAATAAAATCGGAAAGGCCAGGGTCTGACTCAGTCCAGAGTATGTGCGTCGACTCGCTTCACTCTGCGCGCTAACCTGAATATTTGGATGGTCACATCACAATTTCCAGAACAGATGGCGAGCTTACCCTACCTGCATACGCACTCGTTTCGTTTGATTTTACTCCCACCTGCTCTCGCAATCGTGCTCAAATAAGACACTTGATACGGTCACGATGGCTGAAACGAGAGCTGCAGAGCATGGCTTTGTGGGTCTTGAGTCTTGTTCCCTCCTCTGACGCCGCAGCTCTCAATGTGAGCTCAATTACAGAGAGTGGTAGGTGCAAAGACGAAGGGATTCAAGCTGTGTACATATTGGTGGGTCATCCTGATCGATTTGAGCACAGATCTCTCTTTCTTGTAAACTGAATCGGCGGCTATCGTGAGGACAAGCTTATAGTGTGAATCAAGCAAGGCGATATGAAAGCGCGGTGTAAAATTAATAGACAATGAGAGAGAGAGAGAGAGAGAGAGAGAGAGAGAGAGAGAGAAATTGGCAAAAGTTTCCTTATCACACTCTCAGACCGGACAAAGCTCCTCTCTGACGCGCGGCGGTGAGGTATGCTACGATAAAGACTCCAAGGTACCCGCATCGTCTGACGCTGCCAGAAGCAAATCAAAAAGCAGGGTCCATTTAATGATGCATTTCTTTGCCTTAATCTAGCTGGCGTCATGAGATAGAGTAAATTTAGTATCATCAACGCTCACGCCTTGTTGCTGCCAAAGCCTCATTCATCAAATACAATCAGCCATTCCTCGCGCTCACATGATCAGCCCATTTGTACAGTAAAGCACTAGAATCGACCTTCAAGTCCAGCCTAGGTCCCGTTCGTATGAGTGTGGCTGACAATCCACGCATGGCTCGCTATATCATAAACCCCATCCACGCTACCTTGCCGCTGTTCGGAAAGAACAGGTTGAGTAGAAAAAAAGCTTGTTTGCACTCTGTTGCTACACCGCTTACCTTGCGCCTCAAGGCGGAACTTCTTTAGTGGTCTTAATGCCATCCAAAGCAGTGTCGATGTCGAGTGAAAAAAGAAAAATGCCCCGTACTGGGCTCGAACCAGTGACCTTCTGTTGTGAATTCAATTACTCAGAATATTCTGAGGCGCTGTGTATTAGACAGATGCGATAATCCAACTACGCTAACGAGGCGCTTACGTCAGACCTCGGACGCTTAATCATCATAATCACAGGTTGTGAGGACTTCGAAGCTTTTTTGTTTCGATTTGTTTTGTCTGCTATTTTATAGCGCCAAACGAGGGAAGGTGAACACACTGTCCAACAGCCATACATTGTTGCGCACATTGATTAAAATACAGGCTCTGAATGGTTAAAATTGCTTGACACTGCGATGACCAGAATCGAGCTTCATCTACATTCGCACGAAATGAGGAACAAGACCCTTAGCTAACACAAGAAGGACTGGCTCTGGAAAAATGGCACAAAAAAAAAAAGACGACGCCCGCAGAATCCATCTCCGTCATGGGCCGTGATGACATGGCTGAAGCTCGTTTTCTGTACTCTGCGTATATGTCGCAAACGAGGGTGTTTGGATAGCCGATTCCCCGCGCCGAAACATACTAACAAACACATTCTCTTACTCTCTTTTTTTTTTTTTCCATTGGTCGTCGTGCCAGCTTTTGCATTTCCTGTCATAAGAATCAATTGTCCGTGGTTGTCCGCATCGACGCTACATAGAGGCTTTTAGGTGATGCCAAAACGTTGAATTTGGATTGGCTCTTGCTACCCCACTCCGTAAAAGAGAACTCGACGACAGAGTAACTTACAGCAGTAGCAATTTACAGTACACATCCCCACACTTTCCCCCGCCTCCCTGTTGCCACTTGCCGAATAATATATACATCACAACCATTCCACCATCGCCTTGCACCATTCCTTCTACGAAATCAATCCTTCCTCATATACATCATCCTGCCATAGTGATTTGTCGCCACAATGTTGAAGTTTGACGAGGTTCAGAAGCACAACAACAAGGACTCGTGCTGGGTCATTGTCCACGGCAAAGCTTATGACGTTACCGAATTCCTTCCTGAACATCCAGGAGGTGCCGGTATCATTCTCAAGTACGCCGGTAAGGACGCCACTGAAGAGTACGATCCAATTCATCCTCCTGGAACACTCGAAGAGAATCTTCCCAAAGAAAAGTGTCTGGGCCCTGTCGATCCTAGTACCATAAAGAAGGAGGATAAAGTCGTTGCCAAGCCTGTTGCCAAGCAACACCCTGATGCTCTTCCACCTCTCACACAATGTCTCAACTTGTACGATTTCGAGGTGATCGCCAAGAAGGTGCTCAAGCCAACCGCCTGGGCATACTATTCTTCGGGAGCAGACGATGAAGTGACTATGCGAGAAAACACCTCTGCTTTCGGTCGAATCTGGTTCCGTCCTCGTATTCTACGCGACGTTTCCAAGGTAGATTACTCTACCTCTTTGCTTGGAAACAAGTCAACCCTTCCCGTATATATCACCGCCACAGCTCTCGGAAAGCTTGGTCACCCGGATGGAGAGAAGAATCTCACGGTCGCTGCTGGTAAAGAAGGTATTATCCAAATGATCCCCACTCTCGCCTCTTGCTCGTTTGAAGAAATTGTCGGTGCCAAGATCAAAGATGATCAAGTTCAATTCATGCAGCTCTACGTCAACTCGAACCGTAAGATCACCGAAAAGATCATTCAGAAAGCTGAACACGCGGGTATCAAAGGTCTATTTGTCACCGTTGACGCACCTCAGTTGGGACGAAGGGAGAAGGACATGAGGATGAAATTCGACGATGTTGGATCGGATATGCAGAATCAGAACAAGGACAATGTGGATCGATCTCAAGGTGCGGCTAGAGCCATTTCGAGCTTCATCGACCCTTCTTTGAGTTGGGACGATTTGACTTGGCTCAAGAGTGTCACCAAGATGCCTATCGTTTTGAAGGGTGTGCAAACCTGGGAGGATGCGGTCAAGGCAGCCGAATTGGGTCTCGCAGGTGTTGTCTTGTCCAATCACGGTGGTAGGCAGCTTGACTTTGCAAGATCGGGTATCGAAGTACTTGGAGAAGTGGTGGAGGCGTTGAAGGCAAGAAATTTGTTTCCCAATCCCATGTTCCAGATCTTTGTTGATGGAGGCATCAGGAGAGCATCTGATATTCTCAAGGCTGTGGCGATGGGTGCAACTGCGGTTGGAATCGGAAGACCTTTCCTGTACGCCTATTCGGCATACGGAAGTGACGGTGTGGTTCATGCAATCCAGTTGCTCAAAGCAGAGATGGAGATGAACATGAGACTACTCGGTGCTCCAACACTCAGAGACGTCGTACCAGAAATGGTGGATGCCAGAGCGCTCGCAACCCACGTCAATTTTACCCCCATATCACACGGTCATCAGATCTACGAGAAACTCAGCACCGCCGTAGGCATGCCTAATGAGCCTGCCAACAAACTCTAAAAAGCGTCCATCTCTCTTTGCTTTTTGTCTGTACCCACCTTGGCCATCTCAGTCCAAAAATGCACAAGTCAATTAGATCTCGATCCATGCTCATCGATGTTTTGGCTTGGGTTTTTTTTTTTTTTTTTTTTTGTTTTGTCAACATATTTGTGAGTGATCTATACATTGCAAAACATTTTGAAAAAAAAGGAACTCGAAATGATCCACGAAAGATCATTCCAAAATGCTCGAATCAATGCCAACAATCCTTATCGTCCTATCGAAACCACAACTAGCCACTTCATTCTCGCTCACAGCCACAACGTCTTTAACAATCGTATTTCCTCCTCTGCCCCAACTCGCCGCCAAAACCTCTTGTCCACCTTCTTGCACTCCATGCGCCAATACACTTGCCCTTGTCTTGCCCTTCAAATCCACCAGTCTCAGCACACCATCCTCAGCGTTCAACCAGCATCCTCGACCCGATGGTAGCCAAGAGTGTCTTGGTACCGCATACGAGCTGGTAGGTACGCCAGTCCAGATGGTGGCAGCGCGGCTGTTGGATAAAGGTGTGAGAAGCAGGAGTCGAGAGAGCGAGCCGGGAGCAGTGGATGAAGACGACGAAGCGAGGGCGGGAGAGGTGTGATCTCCAGTCTGGACGCAGATGTAGAGAGATGAAGGGTGGATGGAGAGCGAGAGGAGGGAATACGATACATGCAAGTCTTCAGGATTTGGATTGGTGTTGAAACTGTGCAAGGACCAATCAGGGACGGCATTGACGGATGGACGCGAGTGCTTGCCGCCGTCTTGCAGCGATGTAGTGGCAAGGTGGTTGGTGACATTTTCGATAGAGGCATCGGCAGAGGTAGGCAGGGCGATGTAGTGAACGAAGCTGTCGTTGCGGACAGTGAAGCACAACCAGGTGCGCTTCTGTTTTGCTTCGAGGATTACTACCTCTCCTGCATGGGTGCTGCACCCGCTCAATGTTGATGCATCTTTGAGTACTTCAGGAGAAAGTCCAGCTCGGATAAATAGGATCGCTTCGGGATTCGTTTGTGTATCCATCTCAAATACCTTCTCATACCTCGGTGCTTTCAACTCTTGGGCTTCTTTCTCTTCTGCCTCCTCCTCCTCCTCCTCCTCCTCCTCCTCCTCCTCCCCCTCATCATCCTCCTCTCCGATCGCATTGCCTGTTGCTGTCGCTGTAAAAGAGGTGTTGTGCAGTCTGCGATAAACCACAATCTTCTTGTCGTAGCCAATACTGGCCATATACTCCCCCGTCTCACTCATTGCCACCTTGACCACGAATTTTGCATGCTCCTTAAGCACCTGTACCACTCTTCTCTTTACCAAATCCCACACTACCACGTTTGCGTCCATGCCTGAGCTCACCAAGCATCTTGGATCTTGTGGATCTTGTGCAACACTAAGCACAGCTGCTTGATGACCGTCTCTGCTTTCTAGTATCTCATCTACTTGGCCTGATTCGGCGTCGGAAAAGACGATTCTCTTGTCCGCTGCAGTGGAGACGAGACAATCCGAGATCGAGTTTACATAGCGCGCCGTGGACGTGTCGAAAGAACGTTTGGGAAGCTTGAGCTTTGTGATGGAGAGGATATTTGATGCGTGAAGAGTGGAGTGGGTTTTTTGCAAGCGGAAAGGGAGGGTAGAAGAGCCCGGCAGTGTTAAGGTGAGCGGGTCGGCGATAGCGCGGGAAGAGTGGGTGGCGGCCAGTGCTGCTGCTTTATGCTTGCGCTCCTCGGCGGAAACGGTAGAGCGGTATGATTCTACCAAGAAGCGCAAGTCGAGGGATGAGTCGAAGATTGGAGCAAGTGGTGGAAGGTTGAGGTTGGACGTTGATGCATCGACGCGGAGTTGGGAGGCGGTAGCGGTGTAGCCTTGCGATAGAAGGAACTGCTCGATGATCAGATGAGATGCGATGGTTAGATCGTATAGATCTATGGAGGACGACATGGTTGTTGCCTCGTATGACGACGTCGACAAAAAAGCTTGTGTCGAGTTTAGAAGAAATGGTGATTGTGGTGGTCAGAAGGAAAAGGACACGACAAACCGATAGTATGGTAAGCGAGATAATGGTACGACTACATCAGGGTCCAATCTCAGGAGAAAGCAGAGCAAGTGACGTCGCACGGACATGTGTCCCTTTTTTATCTTGACGTGCTGTGCCAAAAAATGTTCACATTGTCAAGCTGGTCCTTGATTTTATATTGCCCTTGCCATGTCACATCTCTCGAGATTATCTTGATGCCACAAGCACATGGCCATATAGTGTCTGATTGATGTACGAGTTGACTTGAGAGCGGAAATCTATGATTGCAGCGGTACAAGTTGGTCTTGGAGACAGTGGGAGGAATCACAATCTATGCATGTGTGGCCTCAATACACAAGCTTGTGTCATGCTTGCCACCAGGTTCTGTTGCCTATCCCACAGGAAGGCCTCCGAGTATGTTCTACATTCATTTCCTGTGATCGTCTGCATCTCCCTCAAGTGGAACAGGTTCATGTCCGGCACTGCAAAGAACCTGATGGCGCAATCCAACGAGCTCGCTGCGCCCGCATCCAACAGGCTCATCTTGGAAAACGTTAAAGGGATGAAACTTAGCGCTCCATCCATCATGAAAACCACCAGGCTCGCGTTTGCCGAAGCACTGGTCACTGCGAGGGGAGGTCCTACATCTTTAAAGTCGGATTGAGGCAACTTGTCTACTGAAGGGGTTGGTGCGGGCAAAGTGAAATCTTGCATGGATTTCGCCCAGTCTACTGAAAATCTGTCTGCAAGTGGGGCTGCATGCTGGTCGGATTCCGCGAGAGGATCTAAGCCGAATGCGTTCTGAGCATGCAAGCCCTGAGGTGGGAACGCACTGATCAGAGTCTTTTGGTTGAGAGCAAAGACTGTGTTTTCCAAATAGTCAGCTGCGTCTCTGTCCACTTTGCCCTCCTGCACTTTTCGCAAAACGATATCCCTCATGCTCGGCAGTTGTTCTGGCTGAGCATATTGCATTCTCGGCTTCCTGCTGTATCTGGTGAAAGGAGCTCCCGCTTTGGCATTGTGGATCCTGTTGGGTGCGACAAAATCCACTGTCGCGCTAAAGGTGTTCCTCTCATTGCCATTGTCCATTTGCTGTGTAGCGATGACGAAGCGTGTGGCGAACGAACGAGTATTGCGAATGTTGCTGACGGTGAGTTTCACTTTGCGGTCTGCGTAAGTGGGGCCGAGATAGTTACCGAGCATCGAGTAGATTTCAAAGTTGAGGAGTTCCTTGCGAGATTCGATGGATTTGAACGCTGCTTGAACGGCAAGAGCTTGGACACAGCCACCGTAGGCGATATCGGCAGGGTTGCCCATCTTTTCAGGATTGGCGCAGGAGACGTAAACATCCGGTTGAGAGGTTGCGCGAAGCCTGACGAGCTCGACGAAGTTGGCCGCCATGTTTGAGAGGTAGTACGACTAATAACTTGTACGTAGAGTGTGTGATTGTGATAGTAGATGTGAATTTGAGGTAGACGGAGCAAGAACAAGGTAGATGAGATGAGGTAATAAGTAGGCAAAGAGTGAGCTGCAAGATGGAGCTGCAAGATGGAGCGACAAATGTACAATCTTAGTGAATCCAATCCGAAGAATGAGCGGAGCTGAGTGCTTAGGCGAGGTGCAAACTGCAAACTCGAGTGTTCAAGAAAGGGTGTGAATTCCTTCTTCTACGTCTCAAAGCAACAAACGAGAGCCGCTCGGCAACCGTATTGCCCAAATAGCCGGACAGCCCACTTCCAAATTCGAACAAAGAAAGATAGCAGGAGCAGCAGGAAAGGAAGAAATCCTGCATACATTCTTCACAAGCTCGCAAAGAAGGGTATCTACTCTATGCAGTCTCGCTCGACAAACAAAACTATACTTCACAATGCTTCTCGACTCTTGGCTAGCAAGTTATGCCACTTGACGCCGCGGTGGTACCTTGAAGCTGAGCTGTGCAATGCTGGAGCAACAACTTGCATGTCTTTGCCTCTTTCGTATGCCGAATAAGAACCGATGAGTCCCACTTATTGCCGGAGAACTTAGTGACGTTACGCAGATTACGCGGCGAGCGAGTTAGTCACACGTTGCTATTGTCGCACAGGTCGCGGTGACCGGGAACCAGCTGCCGTGCTTGGCATTGGGCTCTGAACAGCAAGGCTTGGGATCTCTCATGTCCCACCAAGGCATGAGAAACTTGGTTGGTGGCTCAGCGTGGTAGCACACAGGATCTGCAGAGCGAATATGCAAAGGCACACTTCGGCGACGTTATTTATCCGCGAGCCGCAGATTTCCCGATTCAGTGTTTCGATACAGGTTTCAATCGGCTTTCATCATGTCATCCCCCAAAATACACAAATGAACAAAAAAAGAAGTCGCGACCACGTTTCGCGTTAATTGTTTTCGGGACATGGAAGTTGATAAGAGTGCAATTTCTTCTGCTGTTGGTCTCGGGAAGTTGGACAAGGTACATGTTATCTTTATTTGACCACATACCGAGCACCTCGAAGGACGGCTTTGCTTCCACATGAGCCGGTACGAAACTATCTACTCTTACCAAACAACCAGAGCTGCAGCCAGTCACAATCACGCCATCCTTCGACTCGTCGCTTTGCTAGTTTTTGTCGCCGTATCCTCGGTCGTCTTTCTATCGTTTACAGACTACGTGTATTGGAGACAAAGTCAGCCTCGCACTCACTCGGTTTTCAATATGACTGCATCCTCGTCTGCACCGGTCAATGGCACCAAACTCCTAAACCTGGACGAATATCTAGCTCAGGCAAAGCAAGATGCCTACACTCACCTCAAGGCCGGGTCTAGCTCACAAACCAAACTCACTGTCATCATGGGAAATGAAGCAGGTGACCTTGATTCTGCTGCTTGTGCCATTGGATTAAGCTATCTCCTTACTCGCTTCGGCTCTCCATCCGGCCACAATTTGTCAGAGTCAAAGTACGTTCCGTTGATACAGAGCTCGCATAAGGATGACGTGTTGCGACCCGAGAACACAGCTGCGTTCAGAGCATCCCAGATCGACCCCGAAAGTGTGCTCTGCTTAGACGACGTACAGCACAAGTTGGGCCTGTCTCTTGAGTCAGAGGCTTTCGCACCATCAGCAAACGTAGCAATCGGGTTGGTAGATCATGCTTCGTTGACTGGACCATGGGGAGGTGCTAGAGCTGGAAATAGGGATGTACAAATCGTCGTTGATCATCATGAAGATGTGGGTGATCATACCAACGCAGCGCTGCGTATCATCAAGTCGCCTTCAAAGGAGCCAATAGGAAGCTGTAGCAGCATGGTAGCTGAACTCTTCGCATCCGATTTTGCAAAGTCTCCCTCCACCGACCTCGGTTTGCGCCAAGTCGCGGATCTCCTCATCAGCGCCATCATCATCGATACAGACAATCTTCGCAGTGCTCCTGGTGGCAAGGCAACGCGCGCGGATTTTGAGGCTGTCAAGTTGCTCTTCCCATACTCCTCCTTTGGTAACCCTAGCACATCTGCGCGAATTAAGGAAACGGCCTTGTGGTTCTCTCCTCTGAACCGCACGGATCATGCATCGGTAGAGCCAATCCAAGCCATCAACCCATCCGAAGACACCGACTCTGCAACCCGAAGCGCCAAGATCATCCTGGCTCCGTACTGGCAAATCCTCTCTGGCTCCAAGCAGGCTGTTTCGCATCTGAGTGGTAGAGATTTGCTCCGACGTGATTACAAGCAACTTGATGTCGTTCACCCAGAAGGCTACGATGCAGCCAATGCTGACGTCGTACTCAAACTCGGCTTCGCTTCGGTACCAATCAGCATTGTCGAATGGCTTCACAAGGATCGACCAACCCCCAAGCTTGTGGATGCAGCTGACGCGAAACAAGAGGTGAAAGAGGCATGGGCTGTATGGTGGAAAGTGCTGGATGAGTTCATGGCAGAGCGAAAGATCGACATTGCTGTCATGACCGGTTCGTTTCGAGTTGCCCAAGGCGAGGTAGACGCAGGCAAACACAAGCGTGAACTTGTGCTCGCATTCGCTCCACGCATGATCGAGTCAACCCAGGCGTCGATAATGTGGGATGAACTCAGAAAAGGTTTGGAGATGGATGCTCATGTGGCGGCGGATGAGGTGGATCGAAGATTGATGCTCGAGGAGCCATGGAAGGGTCAAAGGCTGCCTGAGAGTGCAGGAGGCAAGAGGGAGAGGGTCAAGGGTGTAGACAGTCAAGGAAAGAGGGAGGATGCGTCCGCGGACAAGCCGAGGTGGGCCAAAGTGTACAGGCAAGCGAATGCCAGAGCCAACCGAAAGATCGTCTTGCCAGCCGTAACGACGATTCTCAAAGCGGCAGTGAGAAAGTTGTGATTGGTGCGAGCTGATCCATAATGAATGACATGATATCGAAATGTTGTGCTTGGCACAGTTGCAACAGCAGTAATGGGGTAACACCATCACACCTAAGAACGCTGTATGAGATTTATCGAAGCAAGTTTTGACTGTATCATTTGACGCACTTGATTGGGGTAAGAGATAGTTTGAACGAGGTCTTGACAGGATGCAAAAGGTTTGTATGATCATGAGAGCGCGAGAGATGATACCGACGGCGACCGACGGCAACCGGCACGCTTTCTATTTGTATTCCGCGGAAAAACAGCTCAGGTCGTTTTCCTTTTTGCATTAAGGGAATCTCAGAAGAGGAGAAGACATGCTGTGTCCCCGAAGAAATTCAGATTACAAGTACCAAGGCATCGTCTAAAATCCAGGCGAGAGTCAAGTATGAAGGGAGGCGAGAGTCAAGTATGAAGGGAGGCGAGGCCTAGCTTGGCTTTGACAATTGCCGACTAGATCCTTGGCTCTTCTCTCACTTAATCTTGGCGCATCGACAGTTGAACTGTTACTGTAAGTCAGACGCGTTCAGCAGCGTTCGGCACAAACCGATGAGGCAGGTTTTCGCCGTGCGCATATGAGAGTCAAGTCGAGTATAGACTTGGATGCATTGAATAATCACGAATAGGCGCGGCAGCTCCGGCAATCTCGCTGCCTTTGGCCGGTCCAGGCAATTCAAAAGCCTTAACTTAGCGATCATGATACGTTTGGCAAGTAGCAAAGGCTGTGCTGGTCAAGCGCCGGCGAGACTGAGCTCTCAAACAACCAGAGAATCACACGGCCAACAGCCCGTCTCGGTCGCTTGACTCGAAAAATCCTGCTAAAAAAAATTGTCGCCCTGACCCCACATCCATTGTCAAGTAAGAGAGTGCAATTCTGCCTCAACTAAGGGTCCATGGCTTCGCATGCAGAGCTGCAGGCAAAATGGAAAATACTCGGCTTGGCGCACGTCCAGCTCAGCTCAGCTTTTTGGCTTTCCCCTCCCTCAACCCCTTGTCGTCCTCATCAATCCTCGTCTACCCTCGATGTGGGTGGAAAAGCATATATCCACCTTCTCTCTTACTTTGCTCGACGCTTCCCTGCTGATCAATTAACTCCTTTAGGATCTCGATCAAACACCCAAGCATTTAACCATCACACAATCTCAGTCAACATAAACACATCTCCTTCTACTCCGCTGCACCACGATCCTTGCAAGCCAACATGTCTGAAGTGGGACACGACACTCTCCAGAAGAGCTTGCACAACGGCGACTCCAAGAAGCCAATGATGGCTAGCTCCTCTGCTGCCCCCTTCGGTGGAGGTGGTCTTGTCACTGTTCAGCCTCTTCGACGTTCTGAGATGCAGCCTTCTTACAAGCAGAATCTTGGCCTCGAGACGGTCGAGCACGGTTTCTACGGCTCTCTCATCAACGGCATTGGCTCTGTCGCCGGTTTCTTCGGACAACTTCCCTTTTGCTTCTGCTGCCCTAATCCGTTCAAAGAGATTGAGCAGGGAAGCGTTGGTCTCATCTCTCGGTTTGGTCAGTTCTACAGAAGTGAGGATCCCGGTCTTGTACGCCTCAACCCGTGCTCCGAGACGCTACGAAGAGTCGATGTCAAGGTGAACACGTCTTCTGTCGGACATCAACAGTGCATTACTAGGGACTCTGTCTCTATCGGTGTAGAGTCCGTAGTCTTCTGGCATATTTCGAACCCCTACCGAGCTTCGTTTGGTATCGCGGACGTAAGAGCGGCTCTCATCGAGCGAGCGCAGACAACGCTGCGGAATGTGGTCGGAGGGCGCACTCTGCAGTCGCTGGTCACGGACCGCGAGCAAGTCGCGCTCGAGGTGCAGGAAATTGTTGGCGACATCGCAGACAAGTGGGGAGTGCAGGTAGAGGCCATCCTCATCAAGGACATCATCTTCTCCAATGAGCTTCAGGAGTCTCTCAGCTCCGCTGCCAAGCAGAGGCGTATCGGTGAGAGCAAAGTTATTGCTGCTCAGGCTGAAGTCGACGCTGCTCGACTCATGCGACAGGCTGCCGACATCCTGGCTTCCAAGAGCGCCATGCAGATTCGTGCGCTCGAGTCGCTGCAGGCCATGGCCAAGACTGCCAACAGCAAGGTGATCTTTGTTCCTATGAACCTCAACGATCTTTCCGGTGACAACACACTTCCCTCTGGCGGGCCTGGCACCAACCCTGCTCCCCCCTCCGGCTCTGGCTCCGGCTCCACATCGGGTAACATGATCAGCACCGCTGCTCTCTCGCATCTCGCCGAATTGTAAACCGGTTGGTCTGCGCGTAATTTCTGCCTCGCAAGCTCTCGTTTGCAGCTTCACAGATGCAGCAGCTGTGCATTAGAGTCGCCCAACACAGCTCACTCCAGACTTCGCCGCCAACATGAACATACATTTTCGACTCACCAAGGCCAACTGATGTTGCCCATGTATTCCAGCTTCATTGGCAGCAACGCGGTCCCTGACGCTGCGGCATTGCATACAGTGGCTGTCACGCTTTGCCCTCTTCACGATTCTGTTGTACATAAGAAGGCCCACGATGTTGCTTTGTTTCGGGTGTCGGGCCGTTTCTGATACCCAGTTCGGAATCCTACGATACCAAGTGGAACTTCTTGTCTCGTTTTGTGCGTATTATACTAGAATTTGCTGGTTGGCCATGTGTGAGTGCAGCAGCTCGACAAGGTGAGTACGGGCACGAGATTTGAACACGTTGAGTGGTTTAGATTCTTTTATGTCGTATTCTTGCACCTATTACACAGTGACGACGGGATGGATCTGTATCTGCTTATGATTAGTGGGGTAACAAATGTCGAGATATTGTCTGGGTGAAGAGCAAATAAGGTGGCGAAAGGCTAGGGTTGAACTGCAAGAAAGAACGATGGAAGAGGGTGACACCAGGTTGGCGAAGGGGGTTGGCAAAAGATGTCTTGTTCGGCGAAAAGGCAGGCGTACATATCCATACGATGGGAAAGCGGCTGTGTGAGCCAGAAACGAGGAAAGGCGAAGCCTCTGGAAAGAAAACGCGAAATCTGATTTGTCGGGTTCGAGATTAGATTTGATTTCTTCTCTCATTTAGCACATTCACAGATTGCTCGTGCAGCATAGAGATGACGCCTTTTCTGGCTCGATCGTATATCATGTCCATCAGAATATGATCAAACTTTCAATGATGAAAAAAGCATTTCAGAGGCAGGATCCTCCACCAAGAAAAGCAATGGCGAGGTCAAGCTTGTGCGATACTGGTCAAACGGCCAAGTTAGGGTTAATACATCGCGGGTGAGTGTTGCGAGGCGCAAACTAATCAGACAACCAATCACAGAGCAGACAGAACAAGAAGAATTGGTGGCTCGAACTGCGAGTGTGAGAAGTGTGACTCGTTTCTTGTTCCAATTCGCCAGCTTTCTTCCTTAACCTTACCAGCTTCTCACCAACGAATACAGTGATTTAAACTACATTAAAAATATTCTCTATTATTCGTTCTCTGGCTTTGAATACAAAGTATCAAATTTAAAAAAACAAATTGTATTTCAAGAAGAACTCAAGAAAATCCGAGCTCCTTGTGGACCAAAAAATAAAAATAAAAAATGAAAAGGGTCTTTTGCCAGCCAGACAAGAGAGTCACCGAGAGTCACTCGCAGCAGATACAGTGTAGAGGACTGTGCTGTGCTGTGCTGTGCTGTCCCTGTAATGCCGGCTCCGCTTCGTCTTCACTTATTGGCCTTGAATCCTTCTTCTTGCCCCGCTGCTCGCAAATTACCTACTCTGAACTCGACACACAACAATTCCAAAGAGAAAAAGACACTCTCACGCTCTCTCTCTCTCTCTCTCAATCAATCAATCAATCAATCACCGCTGCAAACATCCGCTTTTCTTCCTGAGTTTGTCCACTCGTCCGTCCACAAGGTCCCCGTATACCTCTTTCTTTCAATTCAAACCCGACTACCTTCTTCCCCCTCATCAGCTTAATAAGCTATACCATCGTCCTTCTTTCTTTCTTCCTTCTCTCCGGAAACACAAAAACACACACACATACCTACACGCACAGCAATGAACGCCAACGTCGCACGAACCGCCCTCAGGGCTGCCACCCGCTCGGCTCCTCGCCGTGGTGCCGCTGGCGTCGCTCGATCCCTCTCCATCGCTGCTACTGCCCGTCCCACCCTCAACAAGATGGTTTCGGCCGCTGCAAAGCCTTCTCTCGCTCGTGGCCTCAAGACTATCGAGTTCTCCGAAGGTATCCCCGAAAAGGTCTACGAGCGCGAGGACTGGCCTCTTGAGAAGCTCCAGGACTATTTCAAGAACGAGACTTTTGCCATTCTCGGTTATGGTTCCCAAGGCCACGGTCAGGGTCTCAAGTAAGTTTTTCACATTCCACTTAGTCTTGCTATTGATGCATTGTGCAGCTGCCTGCTGAGCCTGCAGGTTGGATTTCGTTATGCTCTCGAGCCGCAAAATGCGTCTTTTGCAGCCAAAGTTCGACCTTTAGCGAGCGAGAAGATAGCTGTCTGCATCGCCTAGATTCTTTTTTCAGCTCCAAGGTTTCCGCTGAAATCTGACAAGAAATTGGTTGCAACAGTTTGCTGACCTGACTGCACACTCTTCTTTTGTCTCTCTTCCAACAGCCTCCGTGACAACGGCATGAATGTCATCGTCGGTGTCCGAAAAGATGGTGCCTCGTGGAAGGAGGCCATCGAGGACGGCTGGCAGCCCGGCAAGAACCTCTTCCCCATCGAAGAGGCTGCCGAGAAGGCCACCATTGCCATGCTTCTCCTTTCCGACGCTGCATGCGCTTCCGTGTACGCTTCCATCAAGAACAAAATGCCCAACACCCACACTCTTTATTTCTCGCACGGTTTCCAGATCACCTACCAGAAGGAGACCGGCTTCGAGGCTCCCAAGGACAAGGACATCATCCTTTGCGCTCCCAAGGGCTCCGGCCGTACCGTTCGATCGCTCTTCCTCGAGTCGCGAGGTATCAACGGCTCTATCGCCGTCTTCCAGGATGTCTCTGGTAAGGCCTTTGAGAAGGTCTCTGCCATGGGTGTCGCTGTTGGATGTGGTTACCTGTACGAGACCACTTTTGAGCGAGAGGTGTACTCGGACCTTTACGGTGAGCGTGCCTGCTTGATGGGTGGTATTCAGGGTCTTTTCAAGGCTCAGTACGACGTTCTGCGTGCCAACGGTCACTCGCCCTCGGAGGCTTTCAACGAGACCTGTGAGGAGGCCCTCCAGTCTCTTTACCCGCTCGTTGGTGCCAACGGTATGGATTACATGTACAAAGCTTGCTCCACCACCGCTCGTCGTGGTGCCCTTGACTGGGCTCCCGAATTCGAGAAGGCCTGCAAGCCCGTTCTGGAGAAGTTGTACGAGTCTGTTAAGAATGGTTCCGAGACCAGGAGGGCTCTTGAGTTTGGTAACCGTAAGACTTACCGTCAGGACTTTGATAAGGAGACCGACGCCATTGCTGCGCAGGAGATGTGGAAGGTTGGTCATAAGGTGCGTGCTCTTCGTCCCGAGAATGCCGCCAAAGGTCTCTGAGCGATATCTGTTGCCGTAGGTTTCTTGTCAAATTGCTTAAGAAACCCGATCGGAAACCATCATCGCGTGGTGTTTCGGTCAAAATATATATATATATATATATATTAAAAAAAATGAAAAGAAATATCTCACACATGATTGCGTTATTAGCATTCAACCACACAACATGTATATGTACACACTTTTTTTTCACTTTTCTTTCAAAAATCCTGTTTTTTGGTTCCGTTTTTCTCCTACTCTTTTCTTTCTCGTTAGAATGTATGGCTTGCCTCTAAAACAAATCTCATTTGTTGTTGAGTAAGTTCATGTGATGTCAAGAAAACGACAAAATTAAAAGAAAAAAAGGGTGTGATTATTTTCAAAGGCGGATAGATAGGGTATCTTATTTTATAGGAAACGGCTTGAAGAGTGAGAGATGATTGACCGTGTTAAGTTTTAGGCTCAAGCTAATGAGCTGGCTTTATCGCACCAATGTAAGTAACTAATACTCAGATCGCTGGTCAACCTGAACTCGGCCAAGAAACTGCTCACGAATCCTTGACCCGTCATGAATCGATATAACCCCATTGGTGGAAATCGAATCCCAGGCCTCATTCCAACTAGATCTTTTTTTGGACCAGGTCGAAGTCCTGCTGCTTGCATAACACCATGTACTTCGTCGGGCGTAACATAGAGTTTGTGATCGTGTACGTCGCCTTGCATTGCTTTGAGAATGTCTTGAAGAATAAAGATGCTAAGATAGTAGGAAGTAGGGGTGCGATTGATTGTGTCAAACGAAAAAATTCCGTTAGGTTTCAACACCCGAGAGATGGAGGAGAAAGCGCAAGGTAGATCGAAAATATGTTCAAGTACGTCACTGCAGATGATGGCGTCGATGGAATTTGTGTCCAATTGAAGGTCATAAATATCGCCGACAATGTAGGATATGCTCATCGATCTCGACTCGGCTCTTTGACGAGCAAGCTCGATTGATCGCGCAGACATGTCTATACCTATCAGCTTGTATTGCACCTCTCCATCATTGATTCCGTTCTTTGTGATTTTGACCTTGGACGGATCTTTTGAGGACCGAATAAGGCACGAATGAATCGCTTCGATAGCCAGACCCGCACCACACCCAAGATCAAGGATCGTAATCGGCTGCTGTTTGCTAGATGCGTCTAGAGAGGAGATCCGCCGATGTAGCTTATCCATAAAGTAGCCCACCCGAACGGGATTGAGAAGCTCAAGCCCTGACTTGGCCCAATCAAAAGAATCATTATTGTAAACGTCATTGTCCAATGTGCTGTCGTATGGGTCGAGTTTGGCTAGTCGATCGTTGAATGGTGTTGGCACACCGGGAACCAAACCGAATGTATGTAAGGCACCAAACAGATGCTCTACAAGCCAGCTGATCACCATGACTGATTTTTTGATTGAACTTGAAGACGATGTGTAATTTTGGGCGGCAGTATGGAAGAGTACGATGTGGACAAGGTGTCAGAATTGTATGAAGGCGTGAAAAACTGTAGTTCCCAGGGGCGTAATGGTGGTGACTTCTATTTGTGGGTGGATGGTGCACATACTGTAAATTGCGTTAACTTACTGTAACTTTGTATTACTTCACAGTAGTAAATTAATCTATGTGAGCGTTGTTTGGCGTGGCAGCGGGAATAAATACACAACGAGAATCGGATCCTTCACTGGGCACCAGAGGAGAGAAAAAGCCCAACATTAGTGTGATGTACGAGTGCATCTGTCACACATCACTGTCACTTTGCCCTTTTAAGTTTCTTTTATTGTGGCAGAAATCACCGATACATATTAAATGTATCACCTCACAGCTTTCACGAATTACCACGAGACCACAAACGCACGCACCACTCTCTCTTGGCCTTGTTTCTGCTTCTCCTCTACACCTTTCTCTATTCTCGTCACTTTCATCACATCAAGCTTCAAGTCATCGAATCAAAGCAATAATGTCCGCCGAAATCCCAAAAGCAACACTATACACCTTTGACGGATCTGTCTGGGCGTCTGCTCCCCGCCTCGCCCTCATCGAAAAGGGCTACTCTTCTTCCGATGTCGACATCAAGGTTGTTGACCTGGTCAAGGGCGAAAACTTCGATCCTTCCTACCTTCGAATCAACTCAAAGGGTACTGTACCCACGCTCGTAGTGCCTTTGCTCGAAACTACCTCGGCTGAGGTCGACACCAAGTTTCGCGCCATCAATGACACTAAAGCCATCCTCGAATTCCTCGACAAGAGCAGGTCTCAGAACACTTTGGGTGACGAGGTAGATGCAAAGCCTGCTCCGATCTTGGCTCCTGCCACCATCGAGGGAAAATCGGACAGCGATGAAATAATCAAGCTCGTACATGAATCCTCGGTCGACCCCAACTTCTTGCTTTTAGGTGCCAGGAGTGAAGCCGAACTCCAAACGTCCAAGAAAGCATTACCAGGCACCTTTGTCACCAATCGCTACAACGCATTGCTCGAAAACAAAAATGCACTCGACAAAGCCAGAACGACAGCATTCGATGGATCAGCAAACCCAAAGGCCAGCGCCATTCATGAGAATCTCAAGAAATGGTACGAGGACAAGCTGGAATCCCAATCCCTCCTCACCAATGCCTACGTCAACAACGATGCACAGGCCATTCAGCAGCTGATTCAACTCACTAACGCTACTTGGAAGAACGTCGCAGAGACTCTCGCAACGTTGGATACCAAATTGCAGGGACCGCTTGCATTGGGTGACCAGATCAGTCTGGCCGATCTGCACGTCATTCCCTGGCTGGCAAGGATCTGCGCTATTGCAGGTGGATTGGCCAAGGATGACGATCCGCTCAAGAGCTTGGATGCTGTGGTAGGCGAATGTGGCGGCAAAGTGGGTGAAAAGGTCAGAGGTCTGTGGACCGTCTTCCAAGATAGGCCCAGTTTCAAGGTTGTGTACGCCGACGGTTTGCACTAAAACGCACGATCCGAGGCATCAACTAAAGCTTCCCAAAATGGCACTAACACTCCGTCGTACATTTCAATACAGAACGGCGCTGACCTGAATGCAGAACAGTTACGAAATCAACACATGCCACAGTTGTCTACTTCAGCTTGTGCTGATCGTAATCGACAGTCGAGGTTGAAAATGTGACAAAGTGAGATTGAGAAAAAATCAAGAAGAAGAAAAAAAATAAAAATTGGAACTGATACGCGAAAAGCGTTTAGGAAGCTATGCTGGGCTGCCAGTTCGCCTCCTGACTAGTATGCTTTCTGTCCAAGTATCTCTTACAGGCCGCCTCGACATCCACCACTTCCTTGGGTGCCGTACTGCTCAGCACCACATTGTCCTGTTCTCCTACCGCAATATCGTCCTCGACCCTGATACCGATGCCTTGAAAGTGTTTCGGGAACGCATCGTCCAACGGTACATACACACCTGGTTCGATTGTGACCACTACGCCACTTTCCAACTTGGTGGTTCTCTCCACGCTTGAGCAATCGTGCAAATCGATGCCCAACCAATGACCAATATAGTGCGGGTACAGCACTCGTTCCAGCGTTCCACCGGTGAGGTTGAATCCGATCTGCTTGAGTTCTTGTCGGAGAAAGTCAACTGAGCGTCTATGCAGGTCGGCCAAAGTGTAGCACTGATTCTCACTCGCGAGTGCTGTACATGATTTCAAAACGTTGAGAACTGCGGTGTAAAGATCCTTCTGAGGCTCGCTGAAGCGTCCATCGGCGTTGCAAGGGAAAGCCCTGGTGATGTCGGATGCATACCCATCGAGTTCTCCACCAGCATCGATACAAACGAGTTGATCCGGCCCGACCAGGCGATCGTTGTTCACGTAGTGAATCGTGAGTGCATTCGAACCTGATGCAACCACAGGTACGTATGCCGGACGTTGCGAGCCTCGAAGAGCACATTCGTACTCAAAGACCGCCTGAAGTTGCGCCTCAGATACACCAGGGCGCACGAATCCCATGGTCTCGGCCATGGCTTCTCCACTTGCCTTACCGGCGCGTCTCATCACGCGGATCTCGTTGACCGATTTCTTAAAACGCAATCGCTCCACCTCGCGCGCAAGAGAATGACACTTGCGTGTATCACCGAGCAGCTTTACCACGGCATCGAAGTCGGATTTTTTGCTGAACAGATCGAGGGAGGTGGTGCTAGGCGGAGCGAGGTAGTTGAGAATGTTTCCTGCTTTGCTGCCTACCGTGTTACCTCGACGAGGAGTGGTAGGCTGATTTGGTGGCTCGACGTAGATGTGCGTGTACTTGGGCAGAATCTGTTTGAGGTGGTTAAGAAGAATAGCAGGTTCTAACTCGTAACTCTCGTCAGCACCGAAAACATCCACAGCTCCATCAAGCCCAGTCCTAGGCCCATTCCACGTCTCGTTATGCTCGTCGCGCTTTTGAACAAACATGGTCATCTTGTAGCCCCGCGGGTTTGAAGCGTCCTTCTCCAGAACGACAGCAGCGTCTGGCTCTTGGAAACCTGTGAGGTACCAAAAGTTTGTCTCTTGACGAAATTTGTAAAAGATATTTCCTGACATACTTTTGACTCTACCGGACATGGCAACGACAACGCTGCTGTCGGAAAGTCGATCCATGAGTGCTTTGCGACGGTCTTCATATTCGGTCTTCGGAATGCCGGGCGTGAGCTGTTCTGTGGCTACGATGCCAGTGCCGACATCGTAAAGCTCACTAGAGGAGGGGAGTGCATCCCCGGGACGCAGGACAGCATCTTCGGAACCTAGTACGCCGCGTCGGGGGAACAGATGAGGATGCGAGTGCGGCAGGGGTTGACCATAATTTCGCTTACGGCCGAGGTTTGAGCTAGACGAAGCTGAAGAACAGGAGGAGGAGGACGCGGAACCGGATAGGTTGTACGGATCGACGTCGTCGGTAGGCCTTGCTGCGGAAGAAGCTGCTCTGTTGCTGCTCGCCAATGTTCTGCTGCTGCGTGACAGCTGGTTGAACAGGCTTCGCGAGCCTCTGCTCAAGCTTGCAGCCATCGTTGTTATGTGCTTGTTTCGGTGAGATTGAGAAGGTTATCAAGAGGTTTGGACCCGAATCTTGCCGTATTACAACACCAAAATGTTACAATTCGGAGGCTCGGAAATGACACGGAACAGATCTGCTGTAGAGCTGCATGATGCAACAATGCTCTTCCCGATGAGCGTTCGATTGAACACATAATTGTGAGTAATCAAACAATATCTCGTGCGAGTGCAGGTAGGTAGCATGGATTTTTCTCACGCCCATGACCTAGAAAGATGCTCCACACGCATTGCGCCGCACGAAGAGGATATTGCTCAAATGTCGTCACATGAGGTGTCGCGACTCCATGGCTTTGCCTGGGCTCGTGCTTGGGTTTGGCTCCCGAGACCGCACCATGTAAATCGGCATAACGGCATGGCCATGCTGTAGCCATCACTCATTTTCGCTGCCGGAAATGTGCCAAAAAACCTCATTTGTCATGATCGAGAGCATCGTCAAGGACCAGCAAGAATTGACATACCATCGCCAGTTGGGTGTACACCCTCATCGTCAGGGTCAAAACCGAAAGGGTGAAGACGTCGCGCTTTGCCTGACATTTCAATACGATTCAATGGCAGTGCGGAAGGTGAGCTTGTGCTCGGTTACAAGTGCCGCATGCAATCAAGAAGTTGCATGCTGGGTCATTGTGCAGATTACTACTGTACACGAGATTGATATAAGCTGCCGTTGCGGGACTCCAAGAACCCCGGCTTCTTTTCTGGATGAGGTTGCGTTGCTACAGATAAGTGAGGTCTACGCCGAGACGACGCTTGGCCGGTCCAGCCGTCTTATCGTAAAGCCATGTCTGCGAGGACACATGGTGCTCTCGCCATGTTGCGGAGCACTGTTGTAAAGATAGGACAGTGTGGAGAACCAGCCCGTGCACTGCCTTATCGGACCTGGAACACATTACCCGTGCGATGTCAAGAGCAGAATAAAGATTTTGATGATACCAGCTCCGCTAGAAACCAAAACGCCGCGATGAACACTTCTTCCTTATCGTAGAGACATGGCCATGGGGTCATTCGAATTTGTTGGCTGTGTGGGGTTGTTTCAAGAAGTGCATCACTGCAAACACCCAGCGAGATAGAATCTGATGGCTTCTCTGCGGGTTTCGAAGTGCCCTCGTCCCAAGGTCTCGTACACTTTCTCTTTTGTTTAGCTCTGGGCGCTGTCTATGCTACACATTTACACGTCTGAGTTTCGTCTTCGCCAAAAGCGACTGACTCTGAACTAGGGTCACCAATCCGAATGCGTTTGTGCATCTACAGACACCGAGAGAAAGCTTTCTTCTATCTTGTTGGTGTGCGAAAAGTCCGTAATAAACCCGCGATCGCAGGCTCGGCGTGGATGGTCTGACGATGCCTTTTCCATCTTTCATGGGCTCAGTCACGCTTTTCGCACGCCATAAGGCCAATTTCGAGACCACGTTGCCAAGATATATTGGCGACCTCTGTTGGCACCCGCCCAAGGTTATTATTGGAGTAAGGGTTGCTGACCAGATCGGGAAAATGCTAAAAGTGATGCCAGGGCCTCGGCGTTAGGGCTCCGAGGCCCGCGATTACGCTTGACAACGACATACAGACACGATCAGACCAGATTGTGGGGCTCGCTCTGGACGCAACACAAGTCGAGGCTGGTGCAGCACCGCCGCAGCCGGGTAGGTCGCAAACCCTTTGATTGTCGGCCCGCCAAGATGCCGAGCGAAGGTGGTGTCGTCGGAGACTGGCTGGAGGCTGCACCCGCCAGGAGGGTCTAATGTCACACGAAGCAAGGTGCAGCAATTCCAACAGCGCGGCACAAGCCAGAGGCGGTCTCAGTGGCTGCGGGACGCTTGATGGCATTGTCTCAGTGCTGTGCCCCGTTGTGCGGTGGGAGTGAACAAATCGAGCAAGGGGTCCAAGTCGACGTCTTGGTCAAGTTAAACAAAGGGTCGCAGGCAGCAGGTACCAATGCGAGGCGGCAAGGAGGCAGGGGGCGACGCGAGACAACAAATGCTGGATAGAAAGAGGCGTGCTTGCCTTCAGACACTTGGTTGCTTCTTTCTCCCACTGACACCAACATAGCCTTGATATCTGTTTCCTTGATATCTGTTTCCTTGATATCTGTTTCCTTGATATCTGTTTCCTTGATATCTGTTTCCTTGATATCAGTATCCCTTCTGCATTGCGACTGCCGCAAGCTTGAAAGCCAGCTCGGATTGATAAATGCCACAAGAACAGCATGAGGTTCGCTTCAACACAGTACACCGTCACTGTCCATTTGGCTAATGCGAAACTTGCCCCGAGGGCTCAGGTTCTGGATGCGGCGTCGTGTTTGGTGATCATGACGTGAGCAACCAATGTCCGAGAGTGTGAGCGAGTCAAGGAGCCCATTTTGTTTCTCTGAGCTCGGCTAGCGGCGTCTTGTTCTCTTTTTTTTTTCTTCCTTTCTTTCTTTTCTTTTCTTTTCTTTTCGCAGTGCATGGGAAAATTCGCTTAGCCCTGGTCTGCCATGGCAGCCACACGCTGCCACTGTAATGTGAACACTGGCGACCAAATCAGGAATCAATTCGAGCAGCTTGCAACGACCCCTTTGCTCGAGGCAATGGACACTGCCGTCTCAGGTGAGAGCACAATCAACATAGCTTGCGCATGATCTTGCCAGAGGCAGAAGCGAAGAGCCCAAGCTCTGTCGTGGCGTGATAAACAAAGGAAGGGACAAGCCAGCTAGTTGTCGGAGCAGCATGGATCTTGCTGGTTGAGGAAAGAAGAGAAGATGATTGTTTGCTTGGCGGATCGACATTGCCTATGGTCAGCGTCATCCTGCAAGACTTTCTTCCTGAAACAGATGCTCACACCCGAGCACGTAAATTTAGTTTATAACCTTTGGGTGGTGCTGCAGCCATGCCACCTCTGAGGCAGATGCTCACTCTTGCAAACGTGACCAAGCGAAAGAGGCTTCTGGAGCGTGCTTGCTACCATCTCTGGCTTCGACGTCGGCCCACGAAAGCCACAGCAATGGCTGCGAATTCTAATAGGTGGGTATGCTCTGTGAGTATGTCACATCAGTACGAAGGTAGTTGCGTGCGACGTGAGGTGTCGCTCTCGGAAGATTGCTTGATAAGAGTTGCGATGAGGGCTGGGCGTCCGGAGTCGGGCTCGGCAGCGTACTAGCGAGCTAGCCTAAAAAGTTTCTTGGACCTGGCTGCCTGGGTCGCCGAAGCAAGCTCGGCTATCCACCCCTCAACACAAATTTCCATGGGCGAAAATTACTTGACTCGTCCCAGCCTCAAAGCTTGTAGCGATATTGTACGGCGAGATGTGCTTGCTGGTACGGCAAAGAGAGTAGTGTGCAAAACGTGTCACGCTTGGGGCTCAATGGTAGCCGCCTGGGGTAAGCGCTTCGAAGCTTATTGTCCGCTTTGTAGAGGCGTTTCGGTTACCTCATCTTGTGATCTGAACGGAACACATCTTTGCTACGTAATCAATCTTCCTCCTCTGCACGAGAGCTGCCTTCCATTTGATCACAGGGATGTCAACACGTTGCTGATGCTAAATTGGAAGATGATACAGGCTCTCTCTTTAGCGTAATCAAGCTTCTCATTAAGGGGCCTCGGCGCCATCAAGGCCACTTTGGAGCAACTAGCATTCGAATTGAGAGCAAAATGGAGGGTGCGCGGTTGTGGCTCCAGCCCAATCAAGCATCGATGTTGCTCAGCCGCAGTGCACAATACAGTAAAGTACACGGTGTCAATCTGCTGCACAGTGGGGCTCCAAAACTTTGTCGTGCATCTGCGGGTGAAGATGCAGAAGCGATTCTAGATTGGGATCTGGCACTAAATTGTAGATTCACCATAGACCCGTGACTTATCTTTACTGCCCCATTTGTTAGGAGATACTTGCGCTTAGTCTCTAGGTGTTGCCGCAAACGTGGTGATAAGCAAATTCATATCAACCTACTACGCGGGAAGCTGTAGAGTTCAGTCTTCATGCCACACGTTCTTGATAGAATGTGGGTTTAGCTGACGCTAGATCATCGGGACGGGACCTGGGAAGCATCTGGTCGAGACCATGGTCCCAGGTCGAATGATAGGGCTCACGCTCCACAGGTTGGGAGGTGCGTCTCATTATGTGGCTGGGTTCAGATTTGGCGGATGGTATAACTGAATCTGCAATCTGCAGACCGCGGTTACGTACTGCATTTGTAGCGGCGGCAGCCCCGTGTGTGCTTAAAATCATTCGAAATCGCTCGGGTGTTAAGCTGCTACGTTTCTGTGCAGCCGCTCGGTTAGTTGATGCTGCAATTCGCATTCCGCCAGGTGGTTACCAAGCATGCAAAATTCAAGGGGCGTTCCCGTGATTTGCCTCGGTTACTGTGTTTAAAGCGGAATTTTGGATTGTGTGTAATTTTGGTGCTCCGGTATACTGTATTTCTTCCTGTAAGTTATGTACACAAGTCTCCGTTGAATGGCTGTGACCTGCGAGGTGAGAAAGAATTTCAAACTTCTGTGAGAGAGGATATGGTGCATGTGGTTCAGAGAGTAATTCGAAAACAGTTCCACACGACAACACTCGCGCCGTGAAGGAGCGGAAACCGTTGAAGCAAACACCTTTTCAGTACCGCTGAGTTCATGAAGAGTGGGTTCAAATTGCGAAGCCAATCGAGCAAAGATGGAATTTGTGTGAATGATGGATGCTTCATGTGAGCTGTGGAAAAGACGTGCTGGGTGAGCATCTATACGTTCCGCTTTGAAACGGGTTGTAGTCAAATTGGATTGGCAGATGGCAATTTGAAGCACGATCCAAGTCCTTCAGACGTTGCCAAGCCGTGCAAGCAAGCACTGTTGAAGGCAATTGGAGCAAGGGAGCAAGGTGGGGAAAGAGACTATGTACTCTGTGATTGGTCAGGAACTCACGTGTCCCTATAGTATTGTGTTGTGAGGGATTCTGCAGCTGTCACAACTGAAACCTGAAGATGTGGCGACGACGGAACGCAGAAAGAGGAGATCAAGTGCACTGCAGTGCCAAATCAATTCTCGGAGTGAATTCCCCCCTTTCCCCCTCGGTTGCGAAAAGTCGGAAGGATGCCGTGTTGTCGCAAGCCTTGCACTTGTCATGTGGTGGCATCCCTGCATCGACAGCGTCAGTCTCAGATGTCAGCACTCTTTTTACGTATGAGCTCCTCTCCATGCGTTCGCTTCCTTTTTCAGTCGCAAACATCCCTGGCTGCCACTATTTCGTTTTGCGAACTTGCACCTCGCGAGAGCAAATTCCCATCCAAACTAGCCGAGCAAGGATGGTTTTTTTTTAGCACAAATAAAAAAATCCCAGCTTTCGCTTTCCTGTACTGCAATGGATCACATTCAAATACAGGTTCACAATTGGGTTGGTGGTGAACGGGCCTTGACACAAAGTCGTAAGCTACAACAACAGTTCGGGTTCGATCTATTTCACAAGCCCTTGAACGGTGAGAAAACGGCACCGAATCGGCTGTGGCATGGTTACCTAGGTCACAGCGTATTCTCACTGCACACGGTTAGAGGATTGACGGATGATAAGAATCACCACTCTGCAACGTTGCAACGCTGCGAAACGACCGCAGCCACATTTTGTATCTCTGTGGCAGCTTCATTGGTTGTCTCGCTGACATAGCTTTTTCTGGGTGTTTCACCATGGCTTTTCCGCCTCTTCTTTTGTGTTTTGACAGTCCTGCTTCAACAATTTCTCGGCTACGGCCAGCCACTATTCACAAAATTCCTTAACAAGTTAACACAACCGTTTGTCTTCCAATTTTCGCCCTTACTACGGCGTTTCCTAATCCTGGTCCATCGCGCACACACACCACTGCCAGAATCTGCTTTGCAGCAGAGCATGCACGGCTAAATGGTCTTTCTCCAACACCTGCAGTCTGGTCTGGAGCCCCCCTTGTCAAAATTCTCTTAGCCGCCATCTCTAACGCTGAGACACACTGCGCTGCTCTGTATATTAATGGTAGCACCACTGCCAAACACCTCTGATTTCACTCGTGACGTGACCCCTTTGTTCTTCAGCCAAAGTTTTGAGCTTGATATATACAATCTGGATACCCCTACTTGTCTGCACGACCACCTTCATTCCTCGATCTATAGCCACGTCAATTGAGTCCTCCCTGGATCTTCTTGACACCATAACCATATCTCTCCATCTCTTTACCTCAACGTAGCACTACTTTCACTTTCACACAATCGCCGTCGCCGTCCGTCGTCTCTCCTACACTCGACGCTAACACTCAATCGACGCTTACAATTACAGTGTCATTTGTCTTTATCACCTGCTCTATCATCACTGTCCTGACCATTCGCCTATTGTTGCGTTCTGGTCTCAATTCTTCGGCATGGTATCTCTCTCATATTCTGCACCAGCTCCTTCCCACAATGACCCCATTTTCATTCGCACGCACTTCCTCAGCCGTGTCGCTTCTGATGCCTCCGGCCTCGAATACCAGCACGAGCTCTTGAAGAGACGCAGCAGCCGACACAGTGATCTCAACCGTTGGGACTCCAACTGGCTTGCACCTGTCACGAATGTCTTGGACTACGACAGCGATGACACAAGCGACACGGACGATGATGTCCTTGACATGGGCGCTCAACACAAATCGATGCCCGCTCATCACCTCAGGAGCCGCTCTTCCACGCTGCCCTTCACCCTCACCATGAGCGCTCCCGTCGAGATGGCACGCGCTCGCTCTATGACCGCACCACTTTCCTTTGCCTCGTCGTTCGACACCCGTCCTCTGCGCAAGAATGGCTCCACCATCGGCCGCGAAACTCGTCTCATGCCGGCTCGCCCTCTTACCATCGACACTGCCCAGCCGCTTCGTTTTCCCTCTCTCAACGTCTCGACCATTGGCGAACCATCTTGCGCGGTCAATGTTCCTTCTCCTATCTCAGCCGTGGCACCGTCATCTAAAACTTGCAGCCCTCCCTTCGTTCCCATCGAATGTTCTGAATCTGATGGCTCTTGTCACGGAGATGCTGGTGATCAGGATCCAGAGGCTCAGCTAGCGGCCGGTATTGTCCGTCTTCGCGAGCAGCGCCGTCCTTCTTCTTGCTTCAAATCATCACGTCGCACCATTTCTAAGCGTCGCTCGCCTGCCCAGTCGTCTGGACCGACCAACAGGCAGCAGCCCAAGCTCGTTGATGATGCTGACTCGGATGATGCGCAGTCTCTGGTCATTCGAAGGCACGGTGGTAGCTTTGTGCTCCGTCTAGCAGAGATGGTCCTTGACTTCGGCTCTTGCGCCCTCGAGAAGCTGGTGATTCCGGACAGAGATGAATGTGTCGATACAATGATAAGCGCAGCTCAGCAGTCTCCCACCCAGCCTCGCACGCGATCGTCCACCACTCCAAAAGAACTAATAGCAGAAGCAGGCGAACTTCTTCGTCGTCGTCGTGAGCGAATCGGCTCTCTGCTCCCTCACGACTCTGTAGCCGAGTCTGACAGCACCGGCAAGGCGACCTTGATGCGTTCTTGGTCTGTCCCTAAGCTGCTCGGTCTGCCCCTCTTCAACCCTTCTGCGTCACTACGAGCGCTCTCTTCATCGACCGATCCCACGCCGGCGACGCCCACGTCTGCCCCGATCCGCTTGCTTCCCGACTTCACCTTCACCAGCGCTACTCAAAGGCCTTCGAAATACAGCGAGTTTGGCTCATTCGACGACGTCGGGACATTCTACAGCAAGCAAAGCCTATCTCTCTCCAATCACTCTTCAAGCTTTGCTGAGGTTGTTGCCGACCCTAGCCATGTCTCCCCGCTTTGGAAACAGTGAAGCCCGCATCACATCAGTAACATCATATCACGCTTATTACTGACTCAACGACTTACGGAACACTCCCGTACACAGAGTAGCGCCAGCTTACACGATTTTACCAAGATTACGACTTCATCAGTATTCACATCACACTTTCTAGCATTCCTTTGTACTTGTATCTTTCTGGGCATCACTTCATGGATTTCAATGGACTTGGCATCATCTTGTACCTCACCGCTGTCGCCGTGTGTCTGCCTGTCCAATACTGTATGCATCATGATTGAGAATGGCAAGATACGGACACTTGTAGCGTAAGAAGGACGCCAAAGAAAGGACTGTGATACCGGGTTTGCCATTCGCGATTTGCATTAGCTTTGAATGGTGCTTGTTTGGGAATGGCGGCAAGATAAGACGCGCATGAAACCGACGCACGCACGATTTCGTGTTGTGGACGTGCAGCATTCAACTGCGCGTAACCCCCGCCCCGGGAGTGTGGCCTGCCTATTCTAGCAACTCGCAACTCCACATTATTCGTTTCTTTAACCGATGCGCGCGTGACCCTTGAATGCCATTAACCACCATCTCGGTCGCGCTTCACCGCCTCAAACAGCGGCGAGCTTACTGCCCAATCCGACAGCTACGAATCAATCGCAAGATCCACCAAAACCCCCTTGCTGCTGTGCTGGGTATCGTCTAAAACCAGGAGAGCAAGATGGGCGCAACCAGCTCCAAGGGCCCGAAAATCACCCCTCATGACCGCGCCGTGCTGGAGTAAGTCCGTTGGTCTTGCGACACTATCGGCAGGCAACTTGAAGCTGACGTACGATATAATTTGTCCCGTACCCTTGATCCCTTCTTCTTCAGCTTGAAACTTCAACGAGATCGCATCAAGCAGTATCAAAAGAAGGTTAGTAGCTCGCACTCTTGTCGTGCTCAACATGGAGCTAGTGCCTTTGCTGACTCGTTTTCTCTTCAAATACACACAGATCCAAGTGATTCTCGACCGCGAGCAAGAAATCGCACGACAATGCCTAACCAAAGGCGAGAAGACAAAAGCACTTACGGCCTTAAGAAGGAGGAAGTACCAGGAGAGCCTGATACAGAAGACCGACTCGCAGCTTGAGACATTAGAAGGCCTCGTAAGTCCAACCGTACCAGTAACTCGCATGCCGATGCCCACATTCGAATGCCTTACAAATTGCGCTACATCTGCTGTGCTCTCCATCTCCAGGTATCTTCGATCGAATTCTCGCAAATACAACAAAGTGTCATGCTCGGCCTACAACAAGGTAATGCTGTCCTCAAGGAGATTCACAAAGAGATGAACCCCGAATCTGTCGAGAGATTACTCGAGGAGACTGCTGATGCACAAGCATACCAACGAGTGAGTCCATCCCTGCCTCGTAACCCGCACTGCTTCAATTCTGCTCGCCTACTCACAGCAACTTGTACCGCTCTGTGTAATGCCGTTGCAGGAGATCGATGAGATGCTGGCAACGCAAATGACCGCCGAAGAAGAGGACGCCGTTCAATCCGAACTGGAGGCACTCGAGCGCGAAGCGGGCATCCGTACAGACGAGCCGCGACAGACCGTGCATCTTCCATCGGCACCGCAAACCGAACCAATTTCACGAGAGGAAGCTCAGCCCGAAGAACAGCTGCGAAATGCACAACACGCTGCTCCGGAGAGGCAGGCTGTTCCTGCATAGGCATTCTCGCACGCAATCAAACACAAATTATCTGAGTGTATCAAATGAGACAGCGGAATGATTGTTTCGCGTCGCGCGGTCGTCCTGTGCTCAACGGAAATGTGTGGATACGAGCGAAGCAGCTCGTTCCACAAGACGCCAGAGAGCCATACCGCCTTCCGCGCCTGACAAAGAACCCGTCTCGCGGACTAGCCGGATGGCCGTAGACAACGCTCTGACGCACGTTGTGGTGGCAAGTTTGTCTCGTGGTCCGTACTCAAGTCGATCGACGAGCGAGCTGAAGATGACGACCCATGTCGTGTAGGAAGGCGCATGCATGATTGGCGGGAATGCCTCTTTGCCTATCAGGACGCTTGTTGCAAAGGGTCCCAGCGGTCGTGAGGGCTCAGAGAGGGTATTACGGACGAACAAGTCGTCAATGAGATCCATAGATCGGTTGAAAGCGGCTTGGTCGGAGCGTGTGCTACATAATCCTTCAATGAGATAGCGGAAGGTGGTGGGAGTCGGCGACAGGCCTCGGCCTTTCATGCGTTCGAGCAGCAGTAAGGATAAAGAGACGTGTGGCGACTCTTGCAACCATCTCTGCACGACTTGAGGTGTTTCTTTCAGTCGATGCAGAACCTTTGGTGCGGCACAGTGATGGCGCGGTATTACCTTCGCCTGGAAGGCATGGGCTACTGCGTCAGGATTCTGCAAGCATCCTCCGATAAGAGCACTGAAGGTAATCTCGGAAGTCGCGACCTTGGCTTCGATCATCCTGTCGAACAGTTCGAGCGCAGCCTCGATGCGTACATCGTTCGAAGACCACAGTCTCGCCTTACCATCGGGCGAGTCGCCAAGCATGCTCTGACTGGCGAGGTCCAGCTGTGCAGCCTCAGCACCGACCAGGCATGCCTTGATCATAGCTGTGTAGGTGAAATTGTTCGGCTGTACACCCATACTCGTCATGATCCCAAGTGTTTTGCGTACCGCATCTGTGGCTGACTCACCTCCCTTTCGCAGCAGCGCATCGAGAATGGTCGTGAACGTTACAACATCAGGTTTCAGCTTGAGCTTATCCGCCAGGCGTATGGTCGAAGCGAGGGCTTGAAGGTCTCCGACTCTCGCGTAGGCGCGAAGAAAAGTGTTGATAGTGCCGATGTTGGGTGCCGGGCCTTTCTTTAGCATCTCATCGAGCAAACCCTGCGCCTGCACATGTTTGCCAGACACGAAGAGACCATGCACAGCGGCGTTGAATGTCTCAGCCTGAACATGAAGCTTTCCACCTTGTCGATTGCTATGAGCGATCATGTCGGCGAGCAATGCCATCGCTTCGTCGACCTTTCTTGCCTTGAAGAGGATGCTGATCATCGTCGTGTACATCGATTCATCTGGTAGTTGCGTCAAAGAAGAATCGGCACTGCCTTGCTTTACAGCTTCGTACCAAGTTTGCTGAGCAGCAGCATAGTTCTTGGCTCGGCCGTAGCCGTCCAGAAGGGCATTATAGATTCTGGGCGTGAGTTGAATTCGTCGCTCTTGCAGCTTTTTCCATACTTCTTTGGCGAGTTCATTCCTGCCAGCGGCGATTAAGTTGGAGAGGCAGACCGACCAAGCGCTTTCAGTCCATTCAGCCCTGGCAGGATGCGGAGAGGTAGCCTCGCCTGGCTTCTCGATTGAAAGCCAAGTGGACGGTGGCGAAGACGCCCGCATGGCTGTCTGAAAAATGGTGTATGCTGCTTCGACTTGTCGCATGGAGAACAGGGAGCCAAGAAGCCGAGCTATGCGCTGAGGGCCTCCCGAACCGGAAGATAGGCCCCGAGCAAGCTCGACCATCCACAAGCTGGACTGCATAGTCTCCCAGTCTACTGCAATCTCGGCGACGCTCGTAGCTCGGAGTCTCGGATTCGGCAAGGAGTCGAATAGACGCTTTGCGCGAGACATGGCGAAAAAGAGGCGGAATGGAGAACCAATTTCGACCTTGTCGAAGAGATCGACCAGATGAGAAGTGCGGCTGGAGGTGATGCACGCAAATGTGACTAAGCAAACCATATCATGCAGGTCGATTCTGTCGCCTTGGCTTGATACATCGAGGCGGACAAAGCTTTCGCCTTCTGTGTCTGGGTGTGATATTGCGTCTGATGCCTCGTCGAAAGACGTTCTAATTGGTCCGTTCTCGATTCGTATGCGGACGATGTCCTCCCAGATCTCAATGACATCTTCAGCTTGATCGCTTGCGAGGAGCAGACGAAAATGATCGCAAATAAGACTCACATCGCCAGTGAGCGATGCACTCTTTGCAAACTCAAGTAGTCGGGGTTTCCATTGCTGGAATTGGGTTGCATCTTGAATACCAGAGGCGTAAGAAGAGCATAATCGCAAAAGCTTGCAGTGCTCCGTTCGAGAAAGTTGCCGGTTGCCTTGGCCGATCGCTTCCCAGGCTTCCCACACTGATTGGATGTTCTGGCTGTCTATTGCCTTCAGTAGCGCAAGAAGGCCTGGGTGTGAAGTCTTAGATGAAGATGATTGCTCCGTAAGGGGTGGTCCGAGTGCAAGCACAAGCTTGTTCCGAAGTGATACACGTGAGCTATTTGGGTCTGGATTAGGATATTGTCTTGATATTGAAGGTAGCAAGCTTGTTCTCTGTTGCTTGCTGACTGAGTGGTCTCTTGCCTTGCTGCGCCTGCGGGCCTTGGGTGTATGGATGCTGAACGAAGCGTCAGCGGCAGTGTAGCTCCTGACCATTGGTCGCGTGCATTGTGGCTGCAGGCCGACATGAAGAATTCGGCGCGATGCACCTGCCGCAGCATTGCAAGAGATGTGCAGCATGATTCTGCCTCAGCCAGGAACTTCTCTCTAGGGTCGAGAATTGTGAGCAGACCAGGCTGATGTTTGTGGTACGGGGTCCAAAATGTGGTTCAGAAGAAATGAAGGTCTAGTCAGGGTGCAAACGAGATCCGAAATCCGACTTCCGGCAAGTTGAGATTATAGTCATGAATTGTTAAAGTTGAAATCAATGTGCACCTTGCTTTTCCGCGTCTTGTGCCTGGCATGAGGGAACTGAGCTAAGTTAGAGCGACGTCGTGTCGAATACAGTAGGCTACAATTGCTCAGCTCTATTTTATTTTAGTTGCCGTCAAGGAATCGGCTGCAGCGCGAGAGAGAGCCCACAACTCAGACAGATTACTGTCGAGTTGGACGGCACTGCGTTTCCGACATCCCGTTGCAGACTGACCCTGACAACCATTCATTCCACACTAACTGAATCCTCTCCATTGATTCTTTCTCATCATCAATCACTTTCGCAAAGACAAGGTGTACCGACCAGGGAGGTGAGAAGCCCGACCAAGCTCCATTCCTCAGCTGTTGGTCTCGTCGCTCACAACTTTCTACCAACTCACCCCACAGCGTTCTTGCTTTCGCTTGTCTCCGTCTACACCTTTCCCTTCTCGCTTTGCACCTCGCCTTATCTGGTACAAGTCCGACTCTGATCGCTCGACTTTTTTCCAAACTCTGGCCAAGATGAGCAATCCTCGCCACTCACTGGATCGAGATCACCAGCCTTTGCTCGACGGTGATGCTGCTGAGCTCGACAATCGTTTCGCTATCGATGACAGTCTAGCTGAAGAGCAACCTGCCACTGACACACCATCTTCCAAGTACCCGCCACTTCCGCCATCGTACGACGATACTATTCGAGTCGACGCACGCTCGCGATCCAGGTGGAACCCAGCTGCATGGTTCTCCATCTCTCGTACTACCAAGGAGCACATTCAGGCTTGCTTCCCTCGTACCAGTTCCGGTGAGCTCTTGACTTTTTCGACTGCTTTCGGTGGCTGCTACAAGGGGACAATGCGCTGCTGGCCTGTCAATCGATTCGCACAAGCCAGCGTCTTCATCATTGGCCTTTGGATCCTTGTCCTTTTCACCGGTCCCTCTTTGACTCAGAGCGGAATGGAGAACGTCGGCAGCGGTCTTCACCAAGACTGGGACTACTCTCACATCCCCTCCACCAAGCCAGCACCGCTTCACGATGACGGCTCCATTGTAGAGGAGGCCAAATGGCAATGGCACAACTGTGCCTCCATCAAAGGCACAAACAGGGTTCAATGTATGGAGACTTCGAGCTTCCTTCTCAACCCTAACAAGGCCAAAGACAGCTTCGCATCCACCGAGTCCATCTTTGTCGACGTCGATCCTATCCGTGATGACAGGCCACAGCCCGCCGGCAGTGTTCCTGGAACCATCACTGTGTTGCATCAGACCGAAGCTGTCCCAGCTGATGAGAAGGATCTCGTCAAGGTCGAAATCACTGCTCGCTACGATGAGGCGTACAAGAAGCTCTTTGACACCAGCCTTGTCGCCAAGATGAAGCGAGGTCTTTACGATGAAGGTGTCGAAATTCTCACTTACGCAAAGGCCGTCTCAACAGATCAGAGTCCGCTCATTTTTGACGTCAAAGTCATCATTCCACCACACATCAACATCCCTACCCTTTCCGTCGATACGGGCGCTTCAAATATCGATCTCTTCCAGCCATCATCCGCTGCAAAGAGGTCGTTTGGCTCACGAGGCCAGCACGCTCGTGATGCTTCACTCAGTCCTGATTTCTGCTTTGGCAAGCTGCACGCGCGCACTCAGGTGGGTAAGATTCACTCGACTTCCATACGCGCCCTTGCCGACATCCACCTCACCACTACCAACGGAAAGCTTCACATCGGAGGCTCGTTCCAGGCGCAATCTTTGGAATTCAAAACGGTCAACGGTCACGTCGACATTGATCAGAACTCCAGACTTGAAGCCACGTACGATCTCACACTCCAGACGACGAACGGGCACATTCGTGTTGGACAGCGTACCAGCCTACGCGCCACCACCTTGCGCTCTGAATCCCTCAACGGAGGCATCATCGCAGATAGCGCCGTGTTCAATGTCAACCACACTCTTTCTCTGCGCTCGCAGACGGGTAGGATTGAAGCAGGCATTGCTGTCGAGAAACCCGACCTGAGCAGACTCGATGCACCTGGCCTTGGCAAGACGGAGCTGGTGAAAGTTGACGCCCAGTCTCAGACCGGCTCCATCCAGCTCGACTTTGTTGAGCACCAGCGCGAGGTGCCGCTTACCTGCCATGCCTCCAGCGAGGTGGCTCCGGTCTCTGTCACGTTGCATCCAGAGTTCCAGGGTAGGTGGGAGCTGCGTGGTGCAACTCACTCGCGCTACCGAGGCCCTGGGTCACGGGACGGCGTCGAGGGCGATCGTGGCACTCACCGGTTTGTTGTCGACGAAGACAGCTTCGGCTGGATCAACCGCTTGACAAAGGGTCGCACGTGGTGGGATGAGCCCAATAAGTCTGGCGTCATCCCCAAGAATGCCGAGGCAACGATCGGTTCACAGGTCGGACTTGCTCTCATCACCTTCAAGTAGATCGACCTCAGCCCTTCAGTCTTTTCTTGTCCTTCAGTGTTCTGTGTCACTCTCTATCTTCGCACATTGCGTCTTTTACCAGCTCTATTCTATGCCCCTGCCAGGACCAGCCGCTCGCTCACTGTTCGCAACCTCATTTGAAGTCACGTTGCAATGGACAATTCGATCATGGGTTTGCCTCCGCATGGTGGCATGTTGCTTGCTTCCGAATGAATCGAAACATGCTCTCAGCGAGGCGTGAGATGCAGTCATCGCCGTCGAGGCCAATATGAGCCATCTTCATATCAGACAGAAGCATGCGAGCAGTAGCGGCAAAATGTCAGAAAGTTATTTTGATGCAATCATGCCATAATCCGCTTGAGTCATGAAACGTATATTTCCTGTGGATTGAAAGCGGCAAGTAGAAGCGAGCAACCGAACCTGTGATGTATGAGATCTTAGCGACGGAAGCCGAACAAAATGCTGAGGTCGAGGCACAACAAGCTGGAGCCATCCTGATTCTCGCCAGAGACGTGAACGTTGAACTTTCCAGGTGGGATCTCTCGGGGAAGAGCGACGGTGTGCACGAGTTCGTACTCGCCAGGAGAGAGAGGGCACTGGAGGTCCGCATCATTTGCTCTTGCCTGTTCGCATACATCGAACCGACGAGCCAGAAGCCTGATGAGACCGAGCTTGACGACAACATCAGCAAAGGTTCCGTCCTGTGTATGACGCGGGTGGAATATCAGCCGGTTTCAAGAGGATATATAGGACGAACATGGGCGCTGTTAGCGGCATATAACAAGGACCTGCATGGTGTGGATATCAAACGGGAGATGAACACTTACGCTGACTTCGTCCTTGATGGTACCCTTGGCACGGACAGTGAGATTCTGACCAGGAACCGGCGGGTCAGGACTCACGACGATGCTATCCACGTCTACAACCTCGTCGCCAGTGCCACAGCTGGCCCACTGCCAGCCCTGTCCCGGGACGGGATCCAAGGCGCTCAATTTTGTCTTATCATTGTAGCGAGCTTGTTGGGGTGCTGAGAAGGATATCTGTTTGGAGACGTGATTGCAGTCCTGGCCAATGCAGCCCCAAGCCAAAGCTTGGGAAGCAAAGGCGAGTGATGCCAGAGTGGCAGCTACGAAAGGTGCGCGCATAGCTGGTCAGCGAGAATTGTTGTTGATTCTAGCGAAAGACGGCTTTCACTTTCGATGGTGATGGAAGCGGACGACGAAAGTCGCAGGCGGATCAAAGGATCTAAAAGAGGTCTTGGTAAAGCTTGAGGTAAGAGATGGACGTCGGATGATCAACAGATGGAAAGGTGCAATCATGATAGAGTCCATCAACTCAGCCCATGGGGGCAGCTGGGAGGTCAAGTCGAGCGGAATTGCCGTATTTGGATGTTGGACTCTGCTGAATGAATTGCTTGCCTGCTTGCCTGCTTGCCTGCTTGCCTGCTTGCCTGCTTGCCTGCTTGCCTGCTTGCCTGCTTGCCTGCTTGCCTGCTTGCCTGCTTGCCTGCTTGCCTGCTTGCCTGCTTGCCTGCTTGCCTGCTTGCCTGCTTGCCTGCTTTGATGCATGTGGAGTTGCGACTGCAGACGCAGAATTCGACAATTTGTCCGATTGAATTTGAACCCTCTCGGATCGCCCATTTTTGTGGCCCCTGATTTTCAGCGTCGTCATTTGATCAGGTCTGTGTTGTGTTGTACAAAAATCGTATTCAAACCCGCTGCACGCTGCCTTTTCGCCGCAGTCATGGACCTAAGCCTTTCAACACAGCGCAGTCGAAATTCAGACTCAGTTGTGTGAATGCCCGCTCTAACAAAGTAAAAAGGTTGGTCTGACCTCGGTTCGTGGAGTATAGATGAGAAGGCTCCGGAAAAGTTGTCTTTCTCACTTTCAGGGTCCTGATGAAATCTCCCACGAAAAAATTCTAGACGACACCCTGATAGCTCGAACTGGTGTCGAGAACCACTCTTCTTCGCCATCATCGTCAACATCATTTCCGCAACCACACCCTGCATCGTCAGTCGGACAGCTGCTTTCCGGGTAGCTTTATCCGACAAACTCAGCAACAATGCGTCTCGATGCCACAGATTTGCGTTACATCACCAGTCAGGAGTTTCGAGTCCTGACTGCAGTCGAGATGGGTTCCAAGAACCACGAAGTCGTGCCTTCCACACTCGCAGCCCAGATCTGCGGCCTTCATCACTCTGGTATTAACAAACTCCTCGGCTCTCTCGCAAAACGCAACCTCATTGCTCGCGTGCAAAACACAAAATACGACGGTTATCGACTCACGTATGGTGGATATGACTATCTTGCCCTCCGCGCATTCTCAAAACGTGACACCGTCGCTGCAGTCGGCAGGCGTATCGGCGTGGGAAAGGAGTCCGACATTATGATTGTCTCCTCGCCCGATCAGGAACAGAGGGTCCTCAAAATCCATCGTCTCGGTCGTATCAGTTTCAGAGCTATCAAAGAGAAGCGTGACTATATGGGAAAGCGCAAGAGCGCCAGTTGGATGTATATGAGTCGATTGGCTGCTGCCAAGGAATACGCTTTCATGAAGATTCTTTACGAGCATGGCTTCCCCGTCCCTCAGCCCATCGACCAAGCCCGTCACTGCATCGTCATGTCCTATATTGACGCTTTCCCCCTGCGACAAATCGCCGTCTTACCAGCAGACCAAATCCCACTTCTCTACTCTGCCCTGATGAAGCTCATTGTTCGTCTCGCAAGAGCTGGCCTCATTCATGGTGACTTCAACGAATTCAACTTGCTCATCCGCGAAGTCACAGACTCAACCGACGACGAAAATGAGTCGGTGTCCCAAAGGCCAGCGCCAGCCAAAGATTCCCAAACAAGCAGTACGGGCAAGCAAATCGACTCGCAACACGAGCGGCAGTCTGTGCTCGAGATAAATCTGTTTGACGGCCAACAGATCGAGCATGGAAAAGGGTTCGAGAGGGTTGTCGCTTCGGCTTCGTTCCAGACACCAGATGAGGTTGCCTCGGATCGAGAGAGAGAAGAATCGGAAGATGAGGAAGAGGAAGAGGAGGAGTGCGACGACGACGACGACGACGACGACGACGACGACGACGCAGCATCCCAGGGTCAGGTACATCTTGGCGAAGATGTCACCGTCGAGCCAATTTTGATCGATTTCCCACAGATGGTCAGCATCAATCACGAAAATGCGGAATACTACTTCGAACGCGACGTTGAATGCGTTCGACGATTCTTCCGGAAACGTTTCAGATACCATTCGGACGAATTCCCTCACTTTCAACAAGTCGTTCCCGAGCATGCACGAAAGCAGACCAGGATACGAAAGACCGCTCCAGACGCCGAGATGGAAGAGAACACTGATGAAGCCCAGCTGACAACACGGGGAAACGAAGTGCGTCTCGATCTCCTCGCCAAGGCAAGTGGATTTGGTGGCTCCAAACAGGACCGCGAACTGGAACAATTCATGTCAGCTTTGCGCTTGAGCACCACCGAGGGCATGATTGAGGTGGCTGATGCTGAAGACGGCGATTCTGTTGACGGTGAGGAGGAGGAAGAGGAGGAGAGCAGCGGCTCAGACGACGATGATGACGACGAAGACGGCTCCAACATCGGCGATGCTAGGGAGGACCGCAAAGCCGCCAAGGCGGCGAAGACCGCGCACGGTGTCAACATATCCAGAGGCGCCGCGCGAAAAGCGGCACTGGACGGTGATGACTCCAAGATTGCTCAATTGGTAGCATCTGATCGTGCCAAGGCCGCGCGTCGCGCCGAGAAGCATCATGGACGCAAGGCGCACGCAGGCAAGGGTGGCAGAGCGCATGCGGGGGGTAAAGCCAAGACTGGCAAGGCAAGAATGATCAGCGACTCAATGGATTTCTAGTCATGACCAATTGAGATGTAATACTATCAAACCTGTCTTCGAAACTTGACAAAGCATCCATGATGTGAGGGCAACCTGCTCATTTTGCAGAGAAATGAGACAAGCTTGGTTGATGCTGTCTTTTGCAGTGTGGCTCTGGGTCCTCAAGAAAGAAGTTCAAATATGTATCGGTCCTAGCAAAAAAAGAAAACTCCAAAGCCTTTGTCAAATGCATTGTTTCTGCGAACTTAGTTTGCTGGAGAAAAAATGAACACCACGTTTCTCAGGAATTTTAGAATCCACCATCACATATATCACATAGCGAAAAGAGTCAGGATCAGCCGCAATGTTCGTCGTTGAGATCACGAGATTGAAGAACAAAAAGGACACACCTGTACAACAGCAGGCAGCAGATCCAGTGAACGTTTTGTTAAAATTTCGTCCTGGTGGCTCTTCACCACAGCATAAAGATTGAGGCTGTCTGATACCCTATGCAATGATATTAGTTATCTGCAAGCAGACAGGAAACAAGGTATAACCTGCGATGCCTACCTTCTTCTGCAGTGGCATGCAAAATCACTGCATTTGGCAGCGGTGTTGGTATTACTTACGCGTCCGTACTGATGCAGTCGTGTTATTTGACCCATCCAAAAGTACATTACGTGGGCACCAGTGACAGACAAAGTTATTGCGTAAAAAGGTAGAAAGTCGTACTACACAAGGCGGTGGCTCCTGGGATAGCTGCTCGGTCATGTTTTTAAAATACTATGGGGCCGAATGCGCTCATAATCTAAATTCGCACCTGTCCTAGATCAGCCGACCTAAGAATTGCTTAGGATGAGATCTCATGTCGAAAAAAAAAAATCAGACTTGTCCGTACGCGGAGGTTATACGAACAGGCATATCTTAATTCAAAAGTTATTCAAGTTGAGGAGCCATCCCGATAGGCCACCCTGCTCATATTCAAAAAACAGGAAAAGCAGAAAAAAAAGACCAGGTTTCGAATTGGGCGACAGTAGCACATTTTCTTCAACGTTTTATTACGGCTGAGACGACCCTAAGCCCTTTTTAGAAGGAGAAGAAGGAAGAGACCAATCATCATTTTATACTTGCAGCGTGCTGAAATTGTAAGGAGAAGTCTTGACGGGATCAGCCAGCTAATTACTTGTTATGAGCTTATTGATCCTCTATATATTTCTAAGCTGGGTCAAGAATGTCCTGCTGAGTGGCTTTTCCAGGTGGCTCCCAGTTTGGCTGGTGAATTATGCTTCTATTTTTCCAAAGATATACTCCCATCTTTAATTCAGTTTAACTCAATCTATTTGACTCGGCTCTAGCCGCCATGCGCCTAGCTTCAAAGCCCAGCTTGTATAGGTAGTCAGTGGTGAAACAAGAGATGCCTGAAAAAGAAACACCCAGCTTGGTATCTGCCTTTGTCACCTTTTCTGAAGCAAGTGAAAACTGGCAAAGATCGAGTCTAAGCAGCCACTTTTCTCAATGCTCTTCTCGGCGGAAGGATCGACCAAGTGGTGGCTTCACAGGTGGCTATTCGATTTCGATCTCTCCTTTTTCTCTGATAAGCGAAATTGGGCCAGCAGAGACATAAAAGGTACCTAAGGCGTTAGGAGTGGACAATTGTCCGCGGGGCCAAAAGACAGCCTGGTGAAGGCGGGGGGGGGGGGGGGGGGGTTAAAGCCAGCTTCAAATAATTCGACATATTGCGCAATTCTATAATGTTGAAGCTCAATCGACCCGATCGCCCCCTATGCGCCTTGCCCATCAGCTTACGTTATGCTTGATACAATGAAAACACGAGCCACCGGGAACCACCGCTCGGAGCAGCGATTTGAGCAAACAAATCCGGCTGCATAATTGCAGACGAAAACGTCTCCCTTGGCTTGCCTCTTGGACGGCTTAATCGAAGACATAACGTCTACGTAGAATTGAGAAGCCACCCAATGGAGGAGCCACCCCAAGGACGCTGCCTGAGAATAGCCGCCTTGCGTGATAAAGATAAACGACGCAAGTGCATGAAAGATGCGCATGCAAATTTTGACAACAGACACTACAATAATGGCTTTGCCATAATCAGTAGCAATCAAGAAAGTGTCATGTGAATAGCAATAAGTGAGCTAGGCAAGTAAGAAACAGTGTTATTGATAAAGTAAGTGTGAGTGCAACAAGTCACTTTAAAAATGTTGCACTTAGCGAGATCAGAATTGATCGAGTCAATTGTGCCCAAGTGGGAAAGTGCGGGAGAAAGGAAGAAGAAGCAGAGAAAGAAAACGGAAAGGAAGCAGAGCAACTTGTGATAAGAAGCCTCCTAGAAATGCAGAACAAGTTTTTCCACTCTCTTTTCAGGAGGTACAAGGCAATGTGAGCCAGCGCGTATCATGCTGCACCCAAATGAGGATCACGCTAGGACAAACTTCCTCCATGTCTGCTTCAACTCCATGTCATAATACAGGCTCAATAAGCTCACATCTGCTAGGATTTACGACGCAGCAAAACTACATCACAAGGCTACAGACTGAGATGCTTCGGAAAGGTTAGGGTATGTGGAATTGCGCGCGGTCAAGAGACGGAAACAACGATTACAACAGCTCTATCGGCTAATGACGATGCCCTGATGTTGTGAAGGTGCCATTCAAAGCATGTTTAGCGCCTAACCATTACCGAAACGACTTTCTACCGGTGAGACTTCTCGAAGCTCTGCTAGCCCCAGAGGCTCTCCCCGTGTTCTGATAGACTGCCTCGACCAAGCTGGAATCTCCGATCTGCTCGACATAATCATCCTCTTGCATGGCCGCTTTCTTCCTCAACTTCCTCTTCTTCTTCGGCGTCACCGTCTCCTCCATCACCATACTCGCATCGCTCAAGTCTGTCAACATACCAGCCTGATCTATAATGGACGAGTCATGAGACACTCTGGCTTTGGCAGAAGAGCGACGAGCGCGAGCAGTGGCTATGCTGCCGTTGCTGGCACGAACTGTAGGCATCGCGCTCGTGCGGCCAGATTTTCTTCGTGGAGGAGAGAGCCGCTCTTCTTCGCTATCGGCGGATTCGGCGTCCAGATCGAAGTCGGAGTCTGACTCCTTGGCGGCGGCCGAGCTAGCGACGGAGTCAAAGCTGCCATCCGGGAGGTCAGCGGGAATCTCGACGTACACCTGGGAATGCTCGTCCGCGTCTTTAGGTTCAGATTTGTTGCCCTCGTCCTCATCTTCTTCATCGCTGTCATTGTCCTCACCGCTTTCCTCGTCTTCAGCATCGCTGACAGCTGAAGACACGTTCGCGTCCTGATCGCTCTCCAGCTCGGTTTGGGTCTCTTCTTCCTCTTCCTCCGACAAAGATTCTTCAGAGGACACGTGCTTGGCGTTTTTCGTCCCTCCGCGTTTAGTAGGGCTCCTCCTTGTCTCGAGAATCGCCGACTCGTCGTCGCTATCCTCTTCGTTTCCCTCGGCTTCACTATCTATCAGAAGAGAGTTTGAAAATTCGCCTTCAGTGGCATCATCGAAGACGCTTTCTGCACCGCTGAAATCGCTCATGCTGTGATCGACGGCGCGGCTCTTCACTGTGCTCAGGTCGCCTTCAACCTCTGCCTCGTCATGACCAAATTCGTACCCCTCTTCGCTCACATCGCTGTCAGACACGAGCTCGGGTTCGTGGCGCGCGTTTGTGCCGACTAGTAGATCGATCTTGCGGTTCATGAACTGCGCGTTCTGCTCTGCGTCATTCATCATCATACGGTTGTATTGATCCTGCATCTCCAACAGCGTTTGCTCGAGCTTGTCGCCCATCTCTTGGCGCACTTGAGCCTCGATGGTTGCGCATCGGAGTTCGGCAGCGTAAAGCTTTTGACGCAGCTCCTCGTGCCTTTCGACAAGCATGTCCACAAAGGGGTCGTGGTCCTCGTCACCAGACTCTTCGTCGTCCTCGACGATGGTGACGTCCGCGCTAACTTCGCTATCTGACGTGCCGACCTCGACAGTCGACCCGGACTTGGGCAAGAGCCAGGAGCCAGAAGCGCGCGCACTTTTGTGTGGCGGAAGAGGGGGCAAAGTCTTGGTGACAGGTCCCATGTGACGAGGGACGGCAACCTCTTTGGCAATAGCACTGAATTTCATCACATGCGAGTTTTCGTCGAAGCCAGTATCGTATGGGTTGGCGTTGACAATCATGACCGCCTTGCCCTCTCCGACGAAGAAGCTCTGGAAAAGTTCAGTGAGCTTCGAGTGGCGGAAAGGCACGATGCTCACGCGTCGCTTGACGGTCTGCGCTTGCCCGCCTTCAGTGGTACCCATCAGTCGCACCTGATTCTTGCGAAGGGTTTCGAGGCATTGGCCCAGACACATCAAGCTCTTGTTGATGTTGCCGGCCTCCTTGAGCCGATCACCGCTGGCAAGGCCGGTGTTGGCGACACGCTCGCTGCCTGCGAGGTCAACGATGCTGAGACGTGCGGTGGTGAACGAGTCGAGATCGTCAACTGACAAGTTGGTGATACCTCCGTGGTGACGCACAACTTTGATGGTGAAGATGCCGTGACTACGCGAACTCGCTCTGTTTGCCATGGTTCCGAAAACTGCTCGATTTTCCTGACCTCGGTGGAGAAGGTCGCGAGCCTCTTGTGCGGAATTGATCTTGATCTCGCGCAGACCGGCGACGTACTTGCCTCCGTTCTCATGGTCGTTCTTGAGACTGAGAGGTTTGCGGTTGAGGGTGATGCTGGCACTCGAAGGAATTGAACTTGGCGCAGCGTTGGCCATATTGGCAAGACTCCAATTGGAACCACGGACAGACTCGGATCGACCGAGCGTGGCGCCGGGAGAGACGTCGAGAAGGTCGAAAAGTTTTTCGTTGTAGATCTCGACGTAGCTGACAAACACACTGTATCGCAAATTGCGGTCGACGGGCACTTTGGTGGTGTCATGCTCGATGAGCTTGGCCGGCTTTGCGGTGCGAGCGGGAATGTCTGCGAGCAGTCTGCGGGAGACGCTTGGTATCATGAAGGGGTTGACTCCGAGATTGGAGGTGAAATCTGCTTGTGCGGACGGGTTGTCAACGCGCTGAACGCCAGAGACGCCCATGGGTTGGATGTTGGATGTGCTCTCAAGACCCTGAATGCTGTTGAAGATGACGTCAAGTGCGCGTGGAAGGATACCGGCTCCTCCGGGCGAGGTGTTACCCATGACAGTGTGACTCTTGCCGGAATTTGTGACACCGTATGTGAACATGAGACCGCTCTCACCCTGAAGGAGCGCTTCGACGAGAGGCAGCGTGGTATGATGGAAGAACGCCGATTGCGACATGTCCTGTTCGGCACCCGAAGACGAAGTCGCCTGATGACTGCCAAAAACTTTGGAGAAGATATACTTTGTGGGAGGGATTATGCTGGTGGTTCTAGACCTGGCGCCGGGGATGGAGCTGTTGTAGGCGGTTTGGGCAGGTGGATGCATGAGAACTTCGGTTTGGCTGATGACCTCGATGTAAGGACGAGCAGAGTGGATTTGAGCATCTTGGGGTGGAGGTCTGATACGGAGGTAAGCTTTGACGGGCTCGATGTCGAGCATCTTGGAAGAGTCATCGGTAGTGGAAGAGGCGACGGTGAGTCTTGAAATGTCGCTGACGGACTGCATCTTGCGGATATCGGAAGAAGGGTCGAGGAAGGTCTTTGGTCGTGGGGTGATGGTTGCAGGCTCGGTATCTGTGCGTTTTCTCCTAGGCTGCGGAGTAGCGTTGGAAGCGAACGTAGGTGACATAGCAGAGATGGTGAGGGAGTCGGAGGGGACTCGTTTTTGCTTTGTTTCGGATTGAAGATGTGTGGGAAGAATACGCTTGGAAGATACCGAGTTGGTGATGTTGTTCATGCTCCGCCGGGAAGACAAGAGGACGACGGGCTTTGCGCGAGGTGTGGAGAGGGTGGGATCGTTCTCGCTGTGCGGTGTAGCGTTCCTCGAAGTAGGTGTGGGCATGGCAAGTGTGTGTTTACGTATAGTCAATACCCCGCTGATGCGAGCGGTTTGAGTGTGATGAGCTGCGCTGCGTGCAAAGAACGGGGCTTGGCAGCCCGATGTGAAATAAGAAGCTGGATGATATGGAGTCTGAGCTGTTCGACGGACGATCGGTGGTGGAAATAGTGGAAGAAGGAAGCGTAAGACACAAAGAGAAAGACAAGATCAAGATACAATTATAGAAAGTACAGAGTGGTGGTTCTCTGTAGCTCTGTTGTGTGAATGCACCAATGACACTTTTTTTGATCTTGCGAGTATGCGCCAAATCAAGCAGTGGAGAAGCACACAGTTAATTTACTGTATTTTTATTTATTATTATTTTTGTGTGCGAGGAGATGCGTTGGACTGCAACACCGCTCATTAAACGCGTTCTTTTAGAGAGAGAGAGAGAGAGAAAGGGAGACAGAAGAGAGTGGGCTTAAAGGTTCGCGATTTGACCAAAAGTGTTGTTCTGTCATATAGCTTACTTTGCACGTTCTCAATCAGTCACGTGTCGGTTTCGTCTTGTTAAATCGCGAGGAAATTAGGAGTGAAATTCGATTATTGCGACTGCTCTTCTTGTCAGGGACAAGGATCGATTCGATTGAATTGTCTACTAGACTTAGCTAAGCCCGTGCGCTACGTTGCTGTTTTTTTCGAGAGGTCGTAGTGTATATGAGCAGAGTTCTCTAGTTGCATGGACCCTTACCTCTTTCAGTGGCATTACGTCGATCTTCTTGTCATTCCCTCCAATCTAATCGGTCCATCCGTTCCTTCACATTCCCCTTCCCTCCCCGCCCTTCCCTGCCCTCCCCTTTTCCCCCATTCGTCAGCGTCGCAACATCCTCCATTTCCCACGCTGCCATACCATTTGGTCATATACCCCCAATGATGAACCAGCTGTACGAGCTACTCGATCGCGGATACCTTCCCGACCCTGTCCTCCGACGCGCCATCCGACTCTTGAACTCACAACGAATCCGCTCTTTGGCCAAACCCGAGCATGACTTTGGCAAACACATTGAGACAAAAAAGGATTATATTCGCTCACTTAAACTTCGCGAGATCGCCATTGAACAGGACAAAGCCAACCAGCAGCACTATGAAGTTGACACGGGTTTTATGCTATCCTGTCTCGGTAAACGCGCAAAGTACTCTTGCTGTCTTTACACCACCGCCAACGAGACGCTAGATCAGGCGGAGGAAGCCATGTTGAACTCTTATTGTGAAAAAGCGGGCTTAAAGGATGGTCAGGACGTACTCGATCTTGGATGTGGATGGGGAAGTCTAAGTCTTTATCTCGCAGAGAGATACCCCAACTCTCGCATCAAGGCTCTCTCCAACTCGAGGACCCAAAAGATCTACATCGACAATATGGCAACCACAAAAGGTTTCAAGAATCTCGAAGTTCACACGGGCGATGTCAAATCTTACCAATTCCCCCAAGGCTCTTTCGATCGCATTCTCAGCATCGAAATGTTTGAACACATGAAAAACTATCTTCAACTCTTCGAAAAAGTTTCATCCTGGCTCAAGGATGGTGGAGAATCAAGGTTGTTTATCCACATTTTCTGTCATCGAACCACGCCGTACCATTTCGAAGAGGATGATGGATGGATGGCACAAAACTTCTTCTCGGGTGGAACCATGCCTTCCTTCGACCTCTTTCAACATTTTCAACAAAACGTTACGCTCGAGGACTCTTGGTGGATCAACGGTACCCATTACGCAAAAACGTGCGAAGATTGGTTGAAAACCCAAGATGCCAACCAAAAGAAACATAATTCTGTCAACATGTTGCGAAAGGATGCAGCAAAGAAGGGCAACAGCGAGATCGAGGGCGAAAAGACTTTTTACAGATTTAGGATCTTTTACTTGGCCTGTGCCGAGTTTTTTGCCACCAACGGGGGTAACGAGTGGGGCGTGGGTCACTATCTCTTTTCCAAAAAGTGAGAAAGTTTGTTTTCCATCTCCCTCCATCGATTGTGAGCACAGTTCAAGGTACCAACCGCTCTCAATTCGTCGAACATGAACTTCGGTCACGGTTCTTTGTTGGAATAGAAATACAAGTCATCATCAATACAAATGGAACAGTTCGACAATGGGGAAAGCTTTTCATCTCGGCAGGCTTGCCTTTTCTGTGTGTATGTTTTGTGTGTGTATCATTACGAGATGTGCAAAGGTCCTCACTTGGTCAAAGATGTTCCCTCTCCCTTGCTCTTCTCCTGACCTTGCTGTGCGCTGTTTGGATGCGGAGCCATACCAAATAGAGCCCATTTCTCAAATTCGCTCTCACCAAATCTCAACAATGTCGTGATACTCCCATCCACCACCGCCACCACCACTGTCCTTCTACCGGCCTTTAGTGCTGGGAAAGGATTACCCGTACCTCCTCTACCTGCTGCTGCGCTACCCTTGCCACCTGCTCCTCCTTTATTAAACCTTCCATTCTTTCCCCTATGATTATTATTGTTAGGGTGTTTCGGCTTTGTCTCGCTCCAGCACCCTGGAGGACAATGTCTGAACAGCCTTGCTACAACCTTTAGCAATCCAAAGTCGAGCAACAACACTTTTATCAATGCCTTTCCGATTAGAGTGCGGCTCAAACGTTTCCAAATCCCAGCCTGTGAAGCGGCAGTGGTGAAGGATTTACGCTGAGCAATCGCAGCTTGTCTACTCGCCGCTTTTTCACGGAGATACTTTTGTTTACCTTCACTGAACTTCCCATAAGCAGCACGATTTTTCGCCTCGTTGCTCGCCTTGAGCATCTTTTCGTACTCGACCCTTTGTTTCACTTGTTCCTCAGTCATTGCTGTGCTACCGTTGACTTCCGCCTCAACGGCTTGGTCGGAATCAGCTCCACCAAAAGCAGTGGTAGAATGAGAAGAGGGGAGTGTTCCAAACAGTTCCGCATCGGATCCAGGAATGGGAATATGAGCAAAAAGATTTTCAAACTCGAACACCGAGGGTACAAGGGTAGTGCGAGCGTTGAGGATCACAATACGGAATTCGGGTGGTGGCGGATGCGACTTGCGGTATTGTGTTGCTGGTCGATAGGCGTAATAGAAGGGTTTCAGCTTGTTTGCTTCTCGCGTCTGTGATCCTGGTTCGTTCAGTACGCTGAGCGATTCTTTGCTTTGGAGTGATGTTGCATTGGTGGATGTTGAGGAAAGTGCAGTGGTGTGGGTGGTGGTGGAAATGGAAGAGGGGGAGGAGGAGGGTAGCCAAAAGTCATGACCCGAAGGTACGATCTGAAGCGAAGAAAAGACCGCATCGTGGCTGTCCCAGTCCACGTTCCCTTTCTCTCCTAAAAATTGTCGACCGTCATCTCCTCTACTCTTCAAGCCCAAGGCTAAGCCTAGAGTCCCTGCATTGCCTTTGTTAGCCTTCTTTTCCTCACCCATTATCCTGACTGTTTGTGTTGCGATCATCGCGATGAACCTCGCAATGGTTTTTCTCCACACCCATTGAACCCACTTCATCACCGACCCAGCGGCATCACCTGTTAGTTGTGCAATCCGCCTCGGTATGTACAAAAGCACGTCCCAGATGGTCACCAGCTTGACTGGTCTCTGAGGATCTGCGATGATGCCTTCCGCCTTAAGCTGATCTTGAGTAAATGCTGCGCTTGAGTTGCTGCTGCCGGTGCCGCTGCTGCTGTTGTTGTTTTTCTTTGCCAATGTCGATGCGCTGATCGGAGCAGCCCTTACTGAATCGACAATGCTCGCCCTCTGCACCACATACCCTAACCTTTTCAGATATGCAAAAATCAAGTAAGCCTCCCTTGTCAAAGGTTCATCTTGTCTTTTGCCATCCTCTCCAGGCATCATTAATGTTGCAAATGCTTGTTGAAGTGACATTGGTACCATCCGAGCTTGTTCTCCTTCCTTGGTGTAGATCTGCAAACTCCCCCTCTCGGCCAAGAACAGCGCTTCTTCCGGTAAGAGCTCGTTGCTCGCCTTTGTAATGTTTTTGCCTGTCTTGGGATCTGAGGTTTGTTCTCGCCTGATGACGCCTACGGTCTCGAAAATTTTGCCTTGAACGTCCAACAGTGTTGCTCTGCACCTTTCCGCATTCCAGATGGCTCGAACCAAAGTTCGTGAACCAACCTTACGTTCGCCAGAGACCGCCTGAAACATTGCCTCCCTAGATCTTTCGAGGAGTTTTGCTTGACCACCGAAACCTGTAGGTTCAAAATCCTTTTCGCCTCGTTTGGGGATGACGATGCCAGCAGCCGACGATGAATTGGAGGTAGAAGTAGATTTGGATTTCGGATTGAGCGTCGATAAGAGACGCAAATAGTCGGGCGCTTCATCTTCATCGGCTGAATCATCGGCAGGGTTGGTGGTGGACGATGGGATGTGACGAGGAGAAGAAGATGAGGGAGCATTGTTGCGAATGTATGCGGTTGGCGTAGCGGTTGGATCGTCCATGTCTTCTTGCACATCGAGCAATAATGGTGTGACCGGGGTTGAAGGTGAGTCGCGACGACTGGACGATGTTGAAGGCTTTGTTGCCCGATGCGGTGTAGTTGGTTGTGACATAATGATACCTACTCTCGCACAGATGATGCGATGCAATGTGAGACGAGATTTGATGATGATGATGATAAGGATGTTGAGATTGGATTGGGTCGGCAAAGCTTCGTGGTGGAGTTATGGTACAACAAAGGATTATTTATATTTTTGTCATTTAAGAATTAATCGCGCCTGATTTTCGCTCAACAGGAAGAAGAAGAAGAAGAAAAAAAAAAAAAAAGGTGTTGGACCCTGAATCATCATCAATCTGTGCCTCTTTGCTTCATCACTAACAGCTATGTAACTCTCACACAGACCTTACGTCACATGATTCAGTATCGTTCTACCTTTAGAATGATAGCATCACACAAACCTCGTTGCTACGTCCAACAGTGTCATTGGGTAAAATCATCTATGATCTAACCATCGTACCGTCCGGAGTCCAGATCACCTGTCCACGCTGATCTTCGACCTTTGTAAAATACCTGATGCTCAGCACTCCAATCCCCTTGGCGCCGGGTGTAAGCACAACCCCATTACTCGAGAGCAAGAACTCTATCCCATCCGCAATAGCCGTCTTGATATCGATGTAAATCAACCGATTTGCACTCTTTCGCATACCCGAAATAACGCCAGCTTGACCAAATTTGCCTTTGGCAAGGTGAATGTGGTTTCTCGTCATACGTTTCAACCCACCACTGGACAGAATACTTTCCCATGCATCTTTATACGTCCCATGGACTACCTCTACCACTTTATCATTCCCATCTTTGTGTTCATCTTGTTTGATGCCTAATTTGGCATCAATTTGGCTTGCGAGTTCATCATCATCTCGTTCTTCTTCACCCTCGCCATCCTCGTTCTTTTGCTTTGTGGACAATAAGTGTAAGTTATCGAGGGTGAGTGGTATGTGTTGCAGTTCAACCACTTGTTTGAGCGAATGACCTTGAACTGCACGAACCCACCAATCTCCATCACCACCACCATTGTTCGTCTCCTGCATGACTTCGAACCTCTTCTTGTCGTTGCTTTCTGTGACATTTACCACATCTTGTACACCTGGCTCCTTCTTTGCTGTGCCATCGCCTTGTCCTTCGGCCATATTGACACTCTTGACTCTCGGTCTCTTCAGCACATCCTTGAGCAATACGTATCCATCAGGGCGGATTTTCAACCCTTCCTTGTCGGCTCCGTGACGCAAAATGTACGCCAGAGCTCTGCTGAGCTGTTCTGATGGACTTTGCGGCGCTCGTGCGGGTTTTGATTTGGTTTTTGTGGACGATGATGATGATGATGGTATAGCGGTAGATTGGGCCGCTTTGGCAGCTTTCTTGTTGAGTGCTTGCTGGGCTTTAAGTGCTTTCGCCGCATCTTTTCGTGCTTTACGCTCGAGGTTTACGCCTGTTGCTTCCGATGCTGGGATGGTAGCATGGCTTTGAGATTCTGGTGCGACTGCTATTGGCGTTGCTGAAGTTGCTATTGATGAGGTTAGTTCTGACGACATGTTGCACGTAGTGTGTAGTTGCAGTATTGGAGGAGAGGAGAGGGAAGGCAAAGTAGTACAGTCAGCTCCAAACACATGGAACAGATTTTATTTATCAGTGGAGGTGAGTCGTAGGATCTTCGACTAGAATGTTAGACTGTATTAACCACTTAGAACACGAATTGAATGACTCGTGCGATTGGAAGAACGCAGTCTGTGCGCACAACCAAAACCCGAAAAACCGGCTGAACCGGAAGCGTAAACGTTCCGACCGAACTTGGAAATTGTTTGTGTAACGACACCTTTGCTCCTTTGCTGAAGGCGACTTCCTTTCCGATATGATGGGTTCGCGCCACACTCTTTCGTGAATGTGCATGTACAACAAATCTGATTCGACGGTCAAGGTCAAGAGGGCCAGCCTCGAAAAAGAAAGCAAAAAAGGATGGGGATGCTCAAGTGGTACCGAACGGGCGTAAGAGGAAACACCCACATCCAATCAACCGTTGAGCGGAGTGATCTAGCCGAGGCCAAAGGATCGGCATTTTGAGAAAAACGATACACAGACAGCTCACAGACTGAAACTGTATTCATTCTTGTTCAAGTTGGACGGAGCCATGTGCACAGCCCGTAATCATTCTCGTCCTCACCTCCGCTTTTGCCGTTCCCCCCTCGCATCGCCGCCCTCTTTCAACAAGAGAACGCTCAAACGACACCCGCGCTGCAATTCTACCTCCGCTTTCCACTGTCATTACTATTTATATTCACTAAGCGTTCTTCCTTTTGTGGCCTGTGCTTTGCTTCTCTGCCTCCTTTCCTCTTTCAAACTTTGTACACTCTCAAAGGTTTCTTCTCCCTCTTTCCACCCCTTGAATCTTTCACATCCACACCACCATACCGATTGAATTACTCCTTCCACACGATCACGCTCACCCTATCACTTCTCTTCAAGATGATGACCTCAAACCCCACCTCGTCGCTCCCCGCTTCCGATTCCGAAACGACTTACCAAGGTCACCTTACCGCTGGAGATGGTGCACTCGCTTCTCGCCTCCATAAACCTACCCACCCTTCTCTGGTTCAAGTGATCTTCAACAATGGTAGTTACAATTCACATCTCATCTCGCTCCAAAACTTTTCAAAGGGAGATCTCATTACGCCTTTTGCGCCGCATGCTGATTTTGCCAAAACCAAAAGCTACTCGACCGTTCAGACGGGTAAAGACACTCATATTGAGCTCAATAGTGATCTATTGTACTGTAATCACTCTTGCGATCCCAACGTTGCTTTCGTCATTGGTGATGCAAAAGATAAAACAACTTGGAAAGCAAGGGCTGAAAAGGAGATTAAGAAGGGTGACATTCTAACTTTCTGTAAGTCGCACAACCTCCTTCCTCCCCCCCACCCCTCTCCCTGTGAACGAATCCGAAGAGCACGATCTTATTGACACGTTCGGGAATTCACCACTTTCCTTGTTCCTTCTCTGGTTAAAATTAACAGTCTATCCAAGCACAGAATGGCAAATGTCGCAACCTTTCGATTGCGCCTGTGGCTCTTCAACTCATTGTCTGGGTAAAATCGACGGAGCTCATTCCATCGCGGTCGAAACTTTGACCAAATACTTTGTCAATCAGCACATTCTCCAACTCAAACGTCAACAGGTCGAAGTCAACAAATCCACTACCTTAAGTGCACACCAAAAGGAGGAACAGCTGAAACTCTTGTCAAAGTAAAAAAACCAAAAATAAAAGAAAAAAAAGAAAGAAAGAAAGAATAAAAAGCATCCTCTCTCCCCTCTCCATCCTCCAAGTTCCCCAAAAATTAAAGGTCGTAACCATAGAGACCTTCGTTATCTTTGATTTTTTTTTGATTTTTTTTTTCCATCAAGAGAAAATGTTATACAAACCAGTGCACACACATACCGTGGTAGACATACAAACAGTAGAAGCGCCTTTGAAACAAATCAGAGCTTGAAGAGTGGCGAGGATTGTGAAAAATGCAAGTGTCTGGATGGCGCAAGAGAGAGAGACAGAAAGAGAGAGAGAGGAAGAGAGAAATTTGTGTGTGACAACCATTGTCGGAATTTTAGTGTGTTTGTCACAGGGCACTTCGTTTGAAGGTGTTTTTCAAACTGAGCGCTACGCATCGAAATGGGGCCGAATGTTAAGCTGGAGCACAGCCTAAGCATTCCAGCGCCTCACACACACTCTCAATCCTTAGGGTCCGTGCAAAAGTATGTATATAAATAAATATATATATATCCAAGAAAGGAGGCAGAGAACGAGAAAGGATATCAACAAAACGAGGAGAACAAACTAGTATGCAATGGGCTGTGTTTTCCAAAAAGCGGCGGCGAGTTGCCTTTTACAGCCAGCTATTCGCCTTTTCACACTGCCACCATGTACTGCTCTGTAAGAACAAATGGAAACTGTTCCTCTTCCAAAAGCTGCGCATATTCTCCTGGCGCATCGCCTGCATTCGCTTCCTGTTTCTTTTTCTTGTTTCCATTTTTGCCACTCTCGTTGCCGCTCTGGTTGTAACTCTCCAAATAAGCATAATGCTGTACCAAGGTCTGGAGCAGTGCCTTTGTACGTTTGGGATTGGGCCTGATACTGACGGCAAAATAATCGGCAGGCAAACCGTACCTCAACACGCTCTCGACGTACGTCCTAACCAATTTGAGATGCGCCAAAGCCTGATAGGCCTCGCTGAAGTTGGTCCTTGCCAAACGCAACAATTCGGTCCACAGTTCCTTCTCTGAATCGCCCGCCTCGTCCAATTCCTGACGTTGACGTGAAACCAGATCGTCGTCCCAAGCAAAATCGGTACGAACGACAAACTTGTTCTCTCTGCACTTTTGTACAAACTCATCCTTGACTTTCTTAAACACAGTGACATTGAACAGGGCAAACTCTTGATCGTGGGTGATCTTGTTGCTGGATCGAGGAACGACCATGTTGGTGAGTCTTTCGTAACGAGCTTGCCAATCTTTGGTGTTGTTCTTGGGTACCGCCACCAGTAGGGTTTCGAGGTATTCCGAATTAGTGTCAACGAAATCTTCCTTGTGGACGACGTCTGCCAAGCTTCGAACGGAAAGATTACCCTGTTTCTTCCTTTGCAATTGCTGCAATTGACCTTTTGCAGCGTTGTAATTGCCCAACTTCTGCTTCATGACATTGTCGATCGAATTGAGTTCCTTGCCAAGCATTTCGACGGTGTCCGTCAAACCTCTATCTGCGCGATATTTGCCAGTGTTCCAACTCCAGCTCAACATGTAGTCGTCTAGAGTTTGTTCGTTGACAAGGACATGCTGTGCAAGCGCAGTTTCGTCGTTGTTGAGAAGAGCACGAAGCGTGTCGATGATCTTTGCTACAATTTGAGTGTAGGTAGCATCGAGTTTGGGAAGATCTTCGGAGAGAGATATAAGGGATTCGAGGGTGCCTGTCTTGAGAGGAGGGAAAAAGAGTTGACCGAAATCGCTCGAGGCTGAACCACCGTCGGAAAGGAGTTTGGAGCCGAGTTCAGAAAACATGCGATGAGGGTCTGAATCCTCGAGAGGGACAGAAACAATCCAGTATGCCAGATCAGATGGCATGATGGCCAAAGTTTTGCGTGAGGATATAGTGAGAGAATGATGATGATGATGATGATGACAGCGTGTGATTGAGGTACGAAGTTGAATTCAACACAAATTGGAAATCGTGGCTCGACCGCACACACAACAGAAACGGGTTCGAACAGCACACACTTGGATTTTCCCACTCAAATTTCAGATTTTGCAATTATTATTCACGCCCATTTCCACTTTGAACCAATTTATTCGCTCCATTTTCGAGACCCCCTTTTTCTTCTCCTTTTTTCTATTCTATTCTCAAAATATTCTCACCTCCTCTTTGTTTGTCTACTCGCACCTCTCATCCACCACCACTACCGCTTCTTGGACCAGAACGAGTTAAAGCGCAAAGCTACTCCGCCGTGTTGGATTACCAATTACAACATGAATGTGGTCAAGGAAATTGCAAGGATCAACAAGGCAGAACTCGATATTGCCATCCAAAACCCTTCGGCAAGCTGGCATCAACAGTACAACGATTCAGCCTACATTTTCATCGGCGGCTTACCTTATGATCTCACAGAAGGCGATGTTATCACCATATTTTCCCAGTATGGCGAAATCATTGACGTGAATCTGCCACGCGTCAACCCCAATTCCAACAGTATCAGCAACCAACATGGATCACCAGCTACCTATGTTGAAAAGCGCTCAGAGCAACCTAAGCCCGTGGGTAAAGGAAAGCATAGAGGGTTTGGATTCCTCATGTACGAAGACCAACGTTCCACAGTGCTGGCAGTCGACAACCTCAACGGTACACAAGTATTGGGCAGGACATTGAGGGTGGACCATGTGGCTGCGTACAAGCAACCCAAAGTGGTCGATGACGAGGGTAACAAGGTTCATGCTGATACCAAGATTTACAATGCCGCACCACAGCTCATACACGATGGCTCAACCCAAAATAGCATCGATCACGAAGCCGATTTGGAAGATCCAATGGCAGCTTACTTGCAGGGAAAACGGGTCGAGGACAAGGGAAAAGCCAGAGTCGATGACGAGTGGGAAAAGCAGGAAAAGAGACGAAGAAAAGAGGAAAGGGCTAGCATCCGTGCTCAGCGGCAAGATCGAAGAAGCAAGGGTGATCGTAGTTCAGCAAGAAACAATCATGACGATACGTACAAGAGCAGTCGATACCGATATGACCAAGAAAACGAGACCAAGAGACATCGGTCTTCAAGGCATCGAGATGACAAATATGATCAAGACGACCAAGTGAACAGGTACCAACAGATGAAAAAGTCTCGCGACATCCTCGATATGAGTTCAGAACACAGGCATCGCTCATCGCGGCATCGTTCGCACACACCATCACTACCACCACCATTATCATCATCATCATCATCATCATCGAAAAGTGACAGACACGCGGGAGAGGATCTCAAATATACACATCGTCATCACCGCGATGATGACGATGACAGGCACCGCAGACAACAACAAAGTGATCAAGCTTCCTCACGTCACAGCGCCAGTCGACGTAGGAGTCGTTCCCCGCGTCCATGATGTCGCATTCCACTCAATCTCATTCGATTTGAACATACCATTTGCACACGTTGTTTCCTTTTCCTTTTTCGTTGTTGGTTGGGCTAGGGCTCAAAAATCTTTGCATATTCCAATCGAGAGCACGACTCTACTCAATCTTGAACCCTTCAAGAATATCCTCATTCCAGGTGACGAATGCACCTTGGGCACCCAGACCTTTTCCATCCTTTCCTTTAGGAGTTTGCCTGCTACCCTTGGTAGCGAGTGCTGCAATTGTGAATCCTGGTTGTTCTGCTTTGAGCAATTTGCCTTCCTTGTGCATTGTCATGAACCTTTCAATTTCGCTTTCCTTCATGGCCTCTTTTCCTCTGGATCTCAACAGTGTTTGCATGTCCGTATCTACCACTCCTGGTCTCACTGCAAATGTAGCAATCCCTTCTTCTTCATTGGCCAATGTACGACAGATGGCATTCATGGCGGCTTTGGACGAATTGTAACCTGCCCAACCTGCGATATTTCCCGTAGCTGCACCACTTGATACGAACACAGCTGTTGCGATCTTTGACTTTCGCAATTCAGGAAGGGCAGCAGAGAGTGTAGTGATCAGAGACACGGTATTGATGTTGAGCATCTCAGCAAAATCTTTAGGATCCAAGGTGGCGATTCGTTCAGTGGAAACTACACCCGCATTGAGGATGATACTGTCCAGCTTTCCAAACGTGGAAATCGCTTTCGAAACAGCATCGGCGTTGATCGAGGTGGACGTCACATCGCCTCGTACACAAATTAGGTCGGAAGAGTGTTTGGACTGGACCGAACGCAGCTCTTCGGAGAGCGTTCGCGAGATGGTGACCACGCGAGACGCGGGAAACGAGGCGGAAGGATTGGAAGATCCCGACAGGAGAAGTTTGAGGATGGCAAGACCCAGACCTCGAGAGGCGCCTGTGAGGAGAACTACTGGTTTGTCTGTCATTGTTGAGCTGCTGAGCGAGGAAGATGATGATGGTCTTTGGATTGCGAGAATGGCGTTTCTACACAAAAAGAATCGCCGAAACAAAAGGCGCGCACGGTCACAGCTTCTCCCCTTTAGCAGGTGGAGGCTGTTTTGACCCGATCCGACCCTCTTCCCCTCCCCGATCCAATAGCATCCCAAGGTTTCTTTTTTGCACTATCATATATGTTACACCACCGTTTTCATTTCATTGTAGAAGCACTCAAAAAAATCGAAGAGAGGGTGAATTCGAGGCTCGTCATTCTCACTTGAAATTGTGCAAGCTCGAGTTTACTGCGCTCACCTCGACCATACATAGTTGGACACCTGGAGAAGATCCCGCACTTCTCCTCCTCCAATGGTTGGATCCTGGATGTTATCTGACCCACAGGCACAGACAGGGATTGTTTGAGCCAAGAAAAAAAAGTTTCAAAGATGCCATTGTACTGAACACAGAGCCAAGAATGGTGGCCAATTCAAACCCTAAGGTGAAGACTAAGAATATGAATGGTAGAGTGGATGAGCCCCACTCCTCCACAACTGACATGACCATGCCCTTATACACTATGGCTGTCCTGTCCCTTATCTGTATACTAGCCCCTCTTATTGCACTTGTAAGTGAACCTGGGCTCCATGCTTGTCAGTGCTGACTTCTGTCACGGGAGTGGGTCCCAAGGAAGAGGTCTGCGCAGACCAGAGATGTTGAATTGGCTGAGATCCGGTGGGAGAGCATGTCTCGACGGATCTCAGGGAGATCTGGTGGATATTGGTGGGCTCATGGGATTTAAGGTTAGCGCAGAACCAAGAAGTTGAATCGGACAAAATCCGGTGAGAGAGCAGGTCTCGACGGATCTCACAGAAATTCGGCGAGTGGCAGTGACTCGCCGGATATCAAAGGTATCGATGGCAAGGGGAGCATCTGCAACGGCAGCGACCAACGCCATGCCGGAACGACACATGGGCCGATCGACGCCCAGGGGGCAACGGAGAGAGAGCACGCGGGCGTGCTTGGAAGCACCCTGCCAAAGGACTAGGGGCAGTCTTATTGTGCAGGGGTCCAAGCTTGACGCACGCAGGTTGTACAGTACCGATGGACCTTGCACACAATACATATATATAAATACTCTGTTCCCCGCTATCGGATGAGCGGAAGCTCATCCACTCTATCTTATATCTCAGTCACACATAGTTATCAGTACGTTGTACTTATTATACTCTTCACACGTCGCACATCGCAATACCATTTATTGCAATCCATATAGTCTGTGTCCCCGTCGGTGAACGGAGAACAACGTATAGACGTTGTCGACATCCAATCGACGCTGTAGCACCTCAACTACAGGCGGAACCTCAACTGCGGGCCTGGCACCACAACCAGTCCCTCATATCTCCACCGGCAACGACGGCTGAGGTCTAACCCAGCTGCCAGCAGTATCCCGTTGGTGTTGTGACACTCGCATTGACCAAGTACCCCGTCCGAGCTTGCCACGTTACCTCTGTACGGAGTGTCACCAGCGGTCAGCCGATATCCGTCGAGAGATCGCCACTCACGGGATTCTCTTCGATATCCGTTGAGGCCAAGCTTAGCCGCCAGAACTCACTGAAATCCGGCGAGTCGAGATTTCTCATGGGAAGTTGGATCTCTGGCACGCAACCGCTGACAACTTCCTGAGTCAGTAACTGACAGCAATTGGGCATTGTACATGCTAACTATTTGACTTGGCCTTCCATACCAGCTGGAAGCCTAGCATACCATACCAAGGCCCTCAGTAGTCCCTGTTCCTGATCTACAGCATTCGGCAGATTCCCAATCAAGTTTGACAACTTATTGGAAGTCAAATTGAAACTCAATGAAACTAAGAGTTTTGTCCAGATTGGTGTTTTGATGCATGCAGAATAGCTTTCCAGTGTTAGGACTTTACTTGGCTGGAGAATACAATATATATATTGCATCTTTCCAAAGCTTCTTGTTTCTCCTCTTATCCCCAATGTCCAGCAGCTCTACTCATATAGAACTTCTCAGGTCCCATTGCTTAATTTGGCCAAGATGCAGTTCACTCTTTCCCTCCTTGCAGTGGCCCTAGCTCTTTCCACATGCACCCAGTCACATGTACTACCCAATGACCAAGCCCCTTATGCACATTATTCATCAGCCATCCCAGCTCTTGAATCTTGTTCCAAATTGATCAGCTCTGCTGCCAAGAGCATCCTTCATTGTTGTGTGACTTGTCACGTGCAACCCAAATATTCTTCCTTGCCTCTTTTTTAAATGCCAGAATGTCAATGATGGTGGTGTGACATCCTCCAATGGCACCCCACAGCCTGTTTGAGGATCCAAGGGTGCGCCTTTGCTCCAAAAGAGCAACTTTGCTATTGATGCTCAGAATCCTGACAATCTCAGTCCACCCTCTACCAATGCAGGTAACATCCCCAACCTCAAATGGTCCTTCTCACAGTCTCACTCCAAGCTCTTGAATGGAGGTTGGGTACACAAGCAAACTGTGACCAATCTGCTGTCTTCTCCACTTGTTGCTGTGGTCAAGCAATGTTTGTCTGCTTATGCCTATTGCATCTGCACTGTCATTGGGTGGCTGAGTGGGGATTTGTACTCAACAGTTGTTAAGGCTGTAGGGTCTAGGTACCGCGGGGCGGCTACAGCCGGAGTAGGGTCTACGGGTACAGAGAGGTTGTAGGCGTAGGCGACACAGGCGGTTGGGGGTCAGAGCACACTACTACGTTGCTATAGAGCTAACTAAGTAATACATGTGACGAGGTCCGGAGGCAATTTCATGTTGGGCGGGGGCGGGGTGGTAAGGTCCAAGAACTATCAACCACCTCCCATGCCAACTGCAGTAACTACCTCCCACTGCGGCACTACAATATTAGGTTGCCAACGGCCGTATTCTGCTTACAGAGGGGCCAGCCGCGGTTGGATGGTAGGAGGGTCATGTTAGGCCAACCACTCCTCTGCAAGGGATCTGGAGAGGATTGGTTGTGGCTCAATTGCAACGGTTGCTCAATTGGGAGGGTGGGGCCAAGCGCCCACTCTTTGGACTACGGTTGGTGGGGCACTAACAACAGTACTATTTGTAATACAGCCAAAAATGAGGACAATAGGAACTGTGTTGAATGATGCCAAAGAGGGCAATCTATGGAGTTTCCCTCAAGGCATACCACACACTCTGCAAGCAGGTCCTGAGGGTGCTGAGTATTTACTTGTTTTTTTTTTAAAGGCAATTTCAACACTAGTTGGCACTACATTTGTGCTTGACAATTGGATCATGCATACCCTGCACAATGTTCTTGCCAAAGACCTTTGGTTGGGACACTTCCATATTCAACACGATTCCAACCCCAGATCTGTATATGGTTGCAGCAAAGCAGAATAAAACCCGGCTTTCTCTCTCCATGAGGCAAGGAATGCAGTCAGTGCAAATCCTGGTGGTCAAGTAGAGTCTTGCTATGTATATGCACTTTCTCCAGCAGATTCAGACTATTGCACCAAGTGGTGGTGGCTGGATCAAGATCACCAAGTATTGTCAATTCTCTGCTTGCCCAACCTTTTGCTTCTGCACATGTCCATGTCAAAAAGGGCAGACTTTGTGAGTTACACTGGCATAAGAATGCTGAATGTTTCAACTTCAAGCAGGTGATTTCCTGAGGTTTCCCCTATCAAGTAACTGTCAGCGGTCGCGTGCCAGAGATCCGAATTCCCGTGAGAAAGCGCGACTCACCGGATTTCAGTGAGTTCCGGCGGTTAAGCTTGGCCTCAACGGATATCGAAGAGAATCCCGCGAGTGGCGATCTCTCGACGGATATCGGCTGACCGCTGGTGACACTCCGTACAGAGGTAACGCGGCAAGCTCGGACGGGGTACTTGATCGACGCGAGTGTCACGACGTCGACGGGATACTGCTGATGGCTGGGTTAGACCTCAGCCGTCGTTGCCGGTGGAGATATGAGGGACTGGTTGTGGTGCCAGGCCCGCGGTTGAGGTTCCGCCTGTAGTTGAGGTGCTACAGCGTCGATTGAGGTGTCGACGACGTCTATACGTTGTTCTCCGTTCACCGACGGGGACACAGACTATATGGATCGCAATAAATGGTATTGCAATGTGCGACGTGTGAAGAGTATGGTAAGTACGACGTACTGATAACTATGTGTGGCTGAGATATACGATAGAGTGGATGAGCTTCCGCTCATCCGATAGCGGGGAACAGAGTATTTATATATATGTATCGTGTGCAAGGTCCATCGGTACTGTACGACCTGCGTGCGTCGAGCTTGGACCCCCGCACGATAAGACCGCCCCCTAGTCCTTCGGCAGGGTGCTTCCGAGCACACCCGCGTGCTCCCTCTCCGTTGCCCCCTGGGCGTCGATTGGCCCACGTGTCGTTCTGGCGTGGCGTTGGTCGCCGCCATCGCAGATGCTCCCCTTGCCATTGATACCTTCGATATCCGGCGAGTCACTGCCACTCGCCGAATTTCCGTGAGATCCGTTGAGACCTGCTCTCTCACCGGATTTCGTCCGATTCAACTTCTCGGTCCTGCGCTAACCTTAAATCCCATGAGCCCACCAATATCCACCAGATCTCCCTGAGATCCGTCGAGACATGCTCTCCCACCGGATCTCAGCCGATTCAACATCTCTGGTCTGCGCAGACCTCTTCCTTGGGACCCACTCCCGTGACACTACCCCCCCTTCGAGAGCCGAGCTCCGTTGAGGCTTAAATAGGGTCGGCGGGTGTTCCCCCGACTTGTTCTTCCACCAACAGCACCTTCTAAACCGTCAAGATGTCGAACCACTCGAATAATGCCCCTTCCGCTGCGTCATCGCGACCAGCGTTGACACGACTGCCTGCCCTCAGGGCAGAAGAGCCTGTGCGCCGTAGCGCCAGGCTTCGCAACCGAAATCCTGCCACTTGGGCAGTGACAACACCTTCGGCTGTCGGCCTCGAGGCCACAGCTTCGTCGTCCCCTGCTGCTGGCGAGCAGCCCATCGAAATTGTGGCTGCTGAGCAGCTCGTCGCGTTGCGGTCGACGCCGCGGCCACTGGAACCGCTGTTTTTGGGAAACGATGTTGCGGAGGAGGAGGAAGAGCGGCTGGAGGCGATGGAGGTGGAGGAGTCGGTCGTAGGGAGGATTAGCGAGGTCGGGGAGGAACCTGTCGCTCCGCTCGTTGGGCCTCATGTGCCCAACTACCTCGAGGTTGCGCTGTGGGCGGAGTCGCTTATCGCTCCGGTGTTGCTGGTGTTCGTGGCGTGCGAGGCCTGGCCCCCCACTTGGGTGGTATCGGAGGGTTCCGTGACGGCCGGTCGACTGCATCGTCTGGTTCTCCTTTGGCTAACCGAAGGCTGCATGCCTTGGCCGAGCTGGCAATGCGCCCGCTGCGCCAAGCTTGGTATACCGTAAGTACCACTGCCCCCTTCGACGTTCGATACTCACTGCTGACTCTGGTTCTTCCTTTTTTTGTTTCGTCCCAGTTGTTTCCCGTCGGCCTTCGCTGACGTGCTTTCTGTCGGTGGCAAGGGCCGAACTCCGCGCGCTTGTGTGCATTGCCATCTGGGCGGCCACAAGAAGTGCGTGCGAACCGAGAGGGCATTGCCAACGATGGTATACGCTGGCGACGCCCCTCCTAGCCATCTACATCGAGGCGAGCGTGGCGTCGAACGAGCTCACGTCACGGGAGCGGGGGGTCGAGGGTTGGGAGAGGTACGTGGCCTCGACCGTGACTCGGATGGTGTGGCAGACCCGAACTGGGCGCACGCGATGCGTATCATTTGGTCTGCCTCGCCTCGCGGTCGGCGCGTGCCGGTACTGACGACGATCGAGGAATACTTCGATCGTCAGCGGCGACTGCGGTCCATGTGCTCGCCCTTCGAGGATATCGAGCCTCCTTCGGTACCTGGGCCTTCGTTAGCCCCCGAGTCTGCGGAGTAGTCTGTGCCCGCTGGCTGTGTCGACTTGTTGCAATGGCAGTGCCTCGTTACCCATTGAACCTAGTGTGAGCTTGATTGCGTGACTTTCGGTGTGCAACAGGTGCGACGACTCTGAGGAATATACTTGTCGACTCGCATCGCCCGTTAAGGCCTGAGATCCTTTGGATCATGCATTCCTCGGCGGATTTTGTGCCTTTTTGGGTTCTCGTTACCCCGCGATTTTTTTTTTTTTAATTTTTTCTGAGATCCGTTGAATTGTGCAGTACTCGGCGGATTTCGTGGAAATTCCCTGAGTCGGGGTCATTGTCCGGATCTCGATTCCTGCAAACTTCTACCTTCGCCGCTCGACATCGTCGTCGAGCTTCTCACCATCTTACTCTCCTGTGATGGCATGCATTGCGGCTCGCAAGATCCTCTTCAGCTTAGTGTCTCCGTCCCCCCGCCAATTCCTCATACTCCCGGATGAGGTCTGGGCAGTTGAGACAGTCTGTCGGTTCCCACGAGGCTGCGTCCTTGGGGTAGCCCCTCCATTGGACTTTGTACTGCACTTGCCTACCCTGTTTTCGCTTTCCCACAATGGCCTCTACCTCGAATTCTAGAGTGTCGTCCGGTAGGGGCGGCGTGACTTCGAGGGTGGAGCGCTGTGGGAGTGAGCTCGCCCTTTGAGGTTCGAGCATCGAGACATGGAAAACGTCGTGTACGCGCAAACTTGCTGGGAGTTGGAGCCAGTATGCTCTTCTGCCGACTCGTTTGAGGATGGGGAACGGGCCTGCTAACCTTGTGTCGAGTTTGGGACTGGGTCGAGCCGTCTTCCAGTTCTTTCGGTTGACGTAGACCATGTCTCCAACTTTGAACTCAATGTCCTTCCGTTTGCGGTTATATTGCTCAACGGTTTGGCTTTGAGCGTACCTGATTTGCTCCTGTAGATACTCCGTAAATTCTTGTCTTCGGGTGGCAAACTCTTTTCTCTTGGGGTCGAGCACACCGACTTGTTCTGGGAGATCGGGGTGTGACTTTGGATTCCACCCGTAGCAAGCAAAGAAAGGCGAGACTCCTATGCTGCTGTGGACCGTGTTGTTGTAAACGAACTCGGCCATCGGCAGCCAGGTTACCCAGTTGTCCTGCTCGTAGTTGCAGTACATACGGAGGTACTGCTCGACAACTTGATTGACTTGCTCCGTTTGCCCGTCCGTCTGTGGGTGGTAGGCTGTGCTGAGCGAGTGGTGGATGACCAGCTTGTTGGTGAACTCTTTCCATGCCGCCGAGACAAATTGTCGGCCGCGGTCTGAGACAATGTGCTCCAGTACCCCGAAACGGGACATAACTTGGTCTTTGAGCATCTTTGCCGTCTGCTCCGACGTTATTGTCTTGTACGTCGGGGTTAAGATGGCATATTTGGTCAACCGGTCGACCACTACGAAGATCGAGTCATACCCCTCCGATTTAGGTAACCCTTCAATGAAATCCATCGAGATGGAATTCCAGGGTCTTGACGGCGTCGACAGCGGCTGCAAAAGGCCATATGGTCGGTGTCGCGGTGCTTTATATCGAGCGCACACTGGGCAGCTTGCTACATAGTCAGCAACCCATGCTGCCATATTTGGCCACCAATAATGCCGCCTTGTGAGCTCGAGGGTGGCGTCTCGACCTGCATGGCCAGCGGTAGCGCCGTCGTGGCATTGGGACATTACCATGTATCTCAGGTGCTCCACCGAGAGCGAGCGATCCTTTGCTTCGGCGGCACTCCGAGTGTTGCGTTGACCTTTCTTACCTGGTAATGTGACTCGCGGCACCACTAGCCGACCGTCGCAATACCACAGGCCATGTCTAACTTTGAAAGGTTGCTTCTGATGAAGCTCTGCGAGCTCGGCATCGAGCGGCTGGAAAGTCTTTACGAGTTGGACCAGCCCTCCCTCCGTGATATCGGACATCGTTGGCTTTAGCATATTTATTTGAGATTCGGCGAGTAGCTCTTTCTTGGCGAATTTTGGTGAAATCCGCCGAGTTGAGTCCACTCGGCGGTTTTCGAAATCCTTGGCAAATACTCGTGCTGGTAACAGCTGTCGGACGTTGTGTAGGTCTTCTTCTGCGGTCGGCTGCATATCACTTCGTCGTGTCAACGCATCTGGCTCTCCCGCTTTATCTCCTGGTCTGTATTGGAGTACGAAGTCGAAGTCAGCGAGTAACACTGACCATCGAGCCTGCCGACCTGTGATCTTCCGCTGAGACTTGAAGTATTTGAGCGCCTCGTGATCAGTGAGAATAATGAGCTGACTAGGTAGTCCTGCAAGCATGTGCCGCCAGTGGTTGAGACAGACGACAACAGCGAGGAGTTCCTTGTCATGGATCTCGTAGTTCTTCTCCGCCGATGCCATCTTGCGCGAGTAGAATGCTATCGGGTGCCATCGTCTGTTGTGCTCTTGTTTGAGTACTCCGGCAAGAGCGAAGTCGCTTGCGTCCGTTTCCAACCGGGTAGGACGATGGTAGTCGAAGTGTTTGAGAACCCCAGCGGTGGTGAACATTTCCACCAGCTTGTGGAAAGCAGCGCGAGCGTCGTCAGGGAGGTCGAACTTCTTGAATCGCTCTGTGGGCTTAACGAGGGAAGTGAGCGGTCTCGCTATACGTGCAAAGTGAGAGATGAATCTGCGATAGAAGTTGGCGAACCCGAGGAAGCGTTGGATGTCGTGTATAGACTCCGGCATCGGCCATTCCTTGATAGTCCTGATCTTGTCGGGGTCCATCTTGATACCTGACGGCTTGATGATGTAGCCGAGGAACTCAACAGTATCGGTATGGAACACGCACTTCGAGAGTTTGGCGAATAACCGCCATACCTTGAGCCTACTGAGCACCGTCCTGACGTGCTCGATGTGTTCCTTCTTGTTGTCGCTGAAGATCAGGAAGTCGTCAAGGTATACTACCACGTATACGCCAATGATGTTGCGGTAGATGGTGTTGATGAGCGATTGGAAGTGCGCGGGCGCATTTGCCAATCCGAATGGCATGACCAGATACTCATACAGTCCGAGTTGAGTACCAAACGCGGTTTTCCATTCGTCCCCGTCGGCGATCCTAACCAAGTTGTAAGCTGCCTTTAGGTCCAGCTTGGTATAGATCTTCGCTTTTCGTAGGAGGAACAGCTGCTCCTCAATTAGAGGCAGTGGAGCTCGGTTCTTGACCGTGACCTCGTTGAGACCGCGGTAGTCTACGCAGAGTCGCAGGCCGCCGTCCTTCTTAGGCACGAAAAGGACGGGTGATCGCGCCGGGCTCTTTGAGGGCCGAATGAATCCTTTCTCGAGATTCTCTTCGAGGTACTTCCTCAGCTCGGCCATCTCCTTAGGGCCCTTGAGATATAGCGGACCTTGAGGTGGCGTCGAACTGGGTAGTAGCTTGATGTGCAAGTCGTGCTTCGTGTGAGGGGGAAGCTTGTCCGCTTTGACCTCGTCGAATACATCCTTGAGGGGGTAGTACGGGGCTGGGATGTCGACGGCAGTGGGAGGCTCTTCTAGTGTCGTTTCCATCTCTATGCCTTTGTCGCCTCCCGTGGGGACAAAGCCAAACGACGGGAGCGACGTCGGAGGAGCGCTGATTAGCATGACCCCTATGGGGCCATCCCGTAGTGCCGCCTGAACGAGCTTGTTGGCGTCGACGAACTCGTAGCCATGTACTACTAAGTTTGCTCGAGATTCGGCAGATTGGCCGGTCTCGGCGGATTTCGGTGAAATCCCTTGAACGACCGCGTCTGACCGGATCTCGTTGGTTTTTCCAAAATCGAGCTGTCCAGTATCCCAATGGACCCTTGGCTGTAGGCGTCGTAGTTCATCGTACCCCAGGATGAAATCGTAGTCGCTAGCGTCAGCGACGGCAACCTTGAGCATCCCTAGGTGTTGTCCTCCTATGACTACGTCGACGTCAGCAGCGCTCGTGATCGTGAGGGAATGTCCGGTCACTCCGTGTACGGTTCTGTTTTTTATGGGTTTTGTGGTTATCGAGTACTTGCGAACAAACGGAGCTGAAACTATAGACAATGCAGCGCCGGTGTCGGCGAGAATGCTAGCAGGATGGTGGTTGACCGTACCTGCTAGCTCGAGTACTGAGGCACCGGAAGCTGCAGAGAAACATAATGAACAATCTTGACATATACAAGGTGATGGCGAAGGCGGTCTTAGAGCGATGCATGCCATCATTGCATCGCTCCAAGGTCGTTTCCCTTGTCCTTGTGGTAGGGCTCGCCTGCGTCGTGATCGTCGGCGAAGAGGTTGGGGTCAAAGTGGTCTTCAAGACCGCCATCGTCTTCGCGATGGTCTTCAGCTCCGTCTCCTTCCTCTGGTGAGCCGTCCTGTGGTTTCTCTGACTCCAACACCACGTGCGCTCGCATCTGTGGTCCTGATGGTCTAGCCGGGTAAACCGTTGGCTTGGCGTCTGGACAGTTCCGCTGCCAATGCCCGGTCTTGCCGCAGACCCTACAAGCGTCGCTGTTAAATGTCGTCGGGCCGGGGACAACCCTTCGGTCGTCGCGAGGTCTTGGTGGTGCTTCCCGTACCGGCAGCTTCTGTGCCAGATGAGGGGGCAACGGTCGAGAGCCAGTTCTCTGGGGAATGCCCGGTTCGGTATGAGCAGTCCTGATTGCTGGGGTTGGGGCGAAGCGGACAGCATTCTGCTGATGCCGCATACGCTGGCGATCAATGTCCTCGACCTCCCGGTACCAGGCCCACTGGTCTTCAGGTGGGTTACGCTCGAACTTCTCCTGAAGTGAGCGAGTAAGGCTCCCTCGGAAGAGGTCGATGACAAACTCAGGGTCCTCCATGTGGCACTGAGCTGCCAGGTCTCGGAATTGCTCGACATGTCGCGTTGCTGCTCCTGGTGTGTCGGTAATAAGCCTCAACGCTAGGAGTTTGTTGTAGGCATTGACCCTGTCGCTGCGCTGATTGTACAGCTCCCTGAGTCGGGTGGTGAAGTGGCTCCAATCATGGAAGAGCATCCCTTGACGATGCCGATCGACGCGGAGCTTACCCTTCCACCACTCTCGAGCGGTGCCCTCGAGCTGGGCTGCCGTGTGTAAGATCATCGAAGTATGGTCGTACACACCATTAGCCTTGAACCAAGCGTCGGCCTCGAGAATGAAGATATCGATGTCGCGAGTGTCGAGCTTGGGGAATGGAGTCTTGAGGGCAGCGTGGGGCTGAGTGTCCTGTTCACTGCCAGTGCCGGTCCATGCCTCTGGGGTCACCGGTTTGACATACCGAGGTCCAGTAGGCGTAGCGTACTTCTCTTGGTCGGTGTACGCTCGTCGGTCGAGAATGTCAAAGGTGACGGACCGAGGGTGTGGTCTAGTCGCAGGCGTGGGTGTCTCGAGACCACCAAGGTAGGACTCATCCGCCTGCTGCGAGGCTCGACGGGTCGGGGAGCTTAGATCATGCTCCCTGGCTCGTCGACCAGGGGATGGGGTCTCCTGTTGGTCGAGCCGAGCCTTGAGTGCGGCATTGTCTACCTGCTGCTGCTCAAGGAGGGCGATGAGGCGGTCGAGTCTGTCATGTAGTGCAGAGTCGGCCATCTTGGTGAACTTGGGGCGTCGCTTGTACGATCCACTCTAATGTCAGCGGTCGCGTGCCAGAGATCCGAATTCCCGTGAGAAAGCGCGACTCGCCGGATTTCAGTGAGTTCCGGCGGTTAAGCTTGGCCTCAACGGATATCGAAGAGAATCCCGCGAGTGGCGATCTCTCGACGGATATCGGCTGACCGCTGGTGACACTCCGTACAGAGGTAACGCGGCAAGCTCGGACGGGGTACTTGATCGACGCGAGTGTCACGACGTCGACGGGATACTGCTGATGGCTGGGTTAGACCTCAGCCGTCGTTGCCGGTGGAGATATGAGGGACTGGTTGTGGTGCCAGGCCCGCGGTTGAGGTTCCGCCTGTAGTTGAGGTGCTACAGCGTCGATTGAGGTGTCGACGACGTCTATACGTTGTTCTCCGTTCACCGACGGGGACACAGACTATATGGATCGCAATAAATGGTATTGCAATGTGCGACGTGTGAAGAGTATGGTAAGTACGACGTACTGATAACTATGTGTGGCTGAGATATACGATAGAGTGGATGAGCTTCCGCTCATCCGATAGCGGGGAACAGAGTATTTATATATATGTATCGTGTGCGAGGTCCATCGGTACTGTACGACCTGCGTGCGTCGAGCTTGGACCCCCGCACGATAAGACCGCCCCCTAGTCCTTCGGCAGGGTGCTTCCGAGCACACCCGCGTGCTCCCTCTCCGTTGCCCCCTGGGCGTCGATTGGCCCACGTGTCGTTCCGGCGTGGCGTTGGTCGCCGCCATCGCAGATGCTCCCCTTGCCATCGATACCTTCGATATCCGGCGAGTCACTGCCACTCGCCAAATTTCCGTGAGATCCGTTGAGACCTGCTCTCTCACCGGATTTCGTCCGATTCAACTTCTCGGTCCTGCGCTAACCTTAAATCCCATGAGCCCACCAATATCCACCAGATCTCCCTGAGATCCGTCGAGACATGCTCTCCCACCGGATCTCAGCCAATTCAACATCTCTGGTCTGCGCAGACCTCTTCCTTGGGACCCACTCCCGTGACAGATCCAAGGGTGCGCCTTTGCTCCAAAAGAGCAACTTTGCTATTGATGCTCAGAATCCTGACAATCTCAGTCCACCCTCTACCAATGCAGGTAACATCCCCAACCTCAAATGGTCCTTCTCACAGTCTCACTCCAAGCTCTTGAATGGAGGTTGGGTACACAAGCAAACTGTGACCAATCTGCTGTCTTCTCCACTTGTTGCTGTGGTCAAGCAATGTTTGTCTGCTTATGCCTATTGCATCTGCACTGTCATTGGGTGGCTGAGTGGGGATTTGTACTCAACAGTTGTTAAGGCTGTAGGGTCTAGGTACCGCGGGGCGGCTACAGCCGGAGTAGGGTCTACGGGTACAGAGAGGTTGTAGGCGTAGGCGACACAGGCGGTTGGGGGTCAGAGCACACTACTACGTTGCTATAGAGCTAACTAAGTAATACATGTGACGAGGTCCGGAGGCAATTTCATGTTGGGCGGGGGCGGGGTGGTAAGGTCCAAGAACTATCAACCACCTCCCATGCCAACTGCAGTAACTACCTCCCACTGCGGCACTACAATATTAGGTTGCCAACGGCCGTATTCTGCTTACAGAGGGGCCAGCCGCGGTTGGATGGTAGGAGGGTCATGTTAGGCCAACCACTCCTCTGCAAGGGATCTGGAGAGGATTGGTTGTGGCTCAATTGCAACGGTTGCTCAATTGGGAGGGTGGGGCCAAGCGCCCACTCTTTGGACTACGGTTGGTGGGGCACTAACAACAGTACTATTTGTAATACAGCCAAAAATGAGGACAATAGGAACTGTGTTGAATGATGCCAAAGAGGGCAATCTATGGAGTTTCCCTCAAGGCATACCACACACTCTGCAAGCAGGTCCTGAGGGTGCTGAGTATTTACTTGTTTTTTTTTTAAAGGCAATTTCAACACTAGTTGGCACTACATTTGTGCTTGACAATTGGATCATGCATACGCTGCACAATGTTCTTGCCAAAGACCTTTGGTTGGGACACTTCCATATTCAACACGATTCCAACCCCAGATCTGTATATGGTTGCAGCAAAGCAGAATAAAACCCGGCTTTCTCTCTCCATGAGGCAAGGAATGCAGTCAGTGCAAATCCTGGTGGTCAAGTAGAGTCTTGCTATGTATATGCACTTTCTCCAGCAGACTCAGACTATTGCACCAAGTGGTGGTGGCTGGATCAAGATCACCAAGTATTGTCAATTCTCTGCTTGCCCAACCTTTTGCTTCTGCATGTGTCCATGATAAAAAGGGCAGACTTTGTGAGTTACACTGGCATAAGAATGCTGAATGTTTCAACTTCAAGCAGGTGATTTCCTGAGGTTTCCCCTATCAAGTAACGTTCTTCCAATCACTTGGCTCATCCTTTCTTCCAACCCTTTCTTGTCTATCTCTTTTAAAAGGAACAGAGTTTCTGACTGTACTACAAATGCACTCTTCTTCACCTACCATCTCGTTCTTGTATAGGCTACAGACACTACATCCACAACAATACCCATCTCCATGGGTATGTTTTTTTTTTTTTTTTTTCTGTAGCCCTCAAATTTCAACCAATTAGCATCATGACAGGCTACTTTGTACGATAGCAAATCTGTTGTATATGTCTTGATTGATTGTTCAGATTGGCTGCTTTCTAACGTTTGAGATTGTTGCCTTCAGAAGAACATGTTGGTTGTCATTTTTCATCAATTAAAGTCGAGACAAAAAAAAAAAGGATCAGATTTGGCAGAAAGTTTGGTAGCGTAGAGAAAGTACAAGGTATCAAAAAAAAAGAAACATGATCAGGTGTAAAAAAAAGCTACAATAGTGAAGATGATTTTGATTAATAATTCTTGTATTGCTCAAATTGAAGAAAAGAAAAAAAAGTCCATGGCGATGGCTAAAAGTTGCACAATCGACGGCAATCGGATCATTCTACTTTCCCTAACTCATTCATTGCTAAAATGAATAATTTAGGCAAGGAGCCAGAAACCAGAACCGAGGATGGCAGCGACAGCAGCAGCACCACTAGAAACCTGTAGAGCGTTGGCACCATTACCAGATCCCGAACCAGAACCGGAACCAGAGCCGCTGGAACTCGAAGTCTGAGTAGGAGCCGAGGTGGCAGCAGCGGCCGTGTTCGCAGCAAAACCAGAAGAAGCGGCAGCAGCATTTTGAGTAGTGTTCAAGAGAACTCGATCAATGGTATGAACAACTCCATTAGAGGCAACATTGTCCGACGAAATGATTTTAGCTTCAACGCCACCAACGGATACGAAGGCACCCGACGAGTTGGTAGTGAACACAAGCTCATTACCAGCAGCGTTGATGGCATTCTTGACGTTAGTAAGCTGGGTAGAGTAAACGACGGTTCCGTTAACAACGTGATTGAGGAGGACGGCAGCACGCTGCTCGTCAGTCGCGGCCGTGACGGTGTCGGAAACCTGCTGAATAGCCTCATTGGTGGGGGCAAAGACAGTCACGTTCGAGGTGTCAAGAGGCTCAACGAGGTTGGCATTGGTGAGCAGAGTAGCGAGCTGCGAAGCGCCAAGAGCACCAGCAACCGAGCTGACATTGGATGGGATGGTAAGAACCTGCTCAATGGGCTGAACACGGATATTCTGGTATTGAGGGCCATCCGTGGCCGAGGCGAAGGAGACGTTACCAGTAGCGAGTTGAACGTAGGCAGTGTTGTTGTTGGCGTGCTTGGAAAGAACGGCAACCTGGCTACGACCATTGGGAAGCATAACGTACTCAGACATGTTGAGAGCGGTGGAAGCAATGGTCTTGTTGTTGGCGCTGATGCCTTCGGTGGTGAAGGAGCCGTTGAGCACTGTTGAGTCATACGTACGAAAAGCGGTGAACAAGTGTGAGTATTCTGTTTGACAGCTCTTGTGAAGTGCTTTGTTCGAAAAGATACAAGGGCGACTCTTAACGCGATTCATTCAGAACACGACGCAACAATCACTCTTGCCCGAGACAGTCTGAAACGTGAGGAAAGGCAACCGCAGATGTGTGAGGTACTTACCGTGGTAGGCAATGGTGGCAACGAGCGTCTGGTTGTCGACGTTGCCAAGAGCCATGAAGGCCTGGTTGGAGGGGGCAAGCACGGTCTTATTACCTCCCTGAAGAGCGCCAAGGAGAGCGGCAGAATTGTTGCCAACGGCGTCAGCGAGCATGGTGAGGTTGTTGGCACGAAGAGCAGCAAGGAGACCGTCAGCGAAGGCGGTAGCGTTGCCGCTGGACTGGGCGAAAGCACCAGCGGTGGCCGAAAGGGCAAGGGTGAGAGCGGCGAGGAACTTCATTGTAGTGAATAGGACGGAGACGGAAGGAAAAAAAAAGGATATCGACGTGTATGGTTACAAGAGAGATTAATCCAAACAAAGTATGGCGAGGTATATAACGGAAACAGAGACTAGACTGTGGTGAGGCATCCGTGGCTGAAACTCTCAGGATCGCAACCAGCAAGCCTCAGCGGGAGAGAAACAAGAAGCGGGCTTAGGATCGGAAGGCGGATGAAAGAGGCGCCTTTCGTTCAAGACGAGGGCACGCAAGCAAGGAGCCATTGGCTTGTAGGCGAAGCGGCTGCCGATATGTTGAATGCATGGAGCTCAAGGCTGCGCTTGAAAAGACATTCCAAGCTGCTTTGGTAGGCACCTGCAACGGAACTCTTTAAGTTTGAGGATTGCGTTTCAACGACTGAAAAAGGTGGAGATGTGGAGCGAGGAAAGCGAGGAAAGTTTGATAGCCAAGCCTTGAGACATGGTAAGCAAAACGGCAAGACTTGGAGGAGACCTGCGCGCAGTATTGGACGGAATCGCTGAGAGGGACAAATTAAAAATGTCAAACATAGTCAAGGGATTTGCCTCAGACCTCGCTTAGAGGCGAGGGGTGTATAGAGGAAACAAGGATTTGAGCGTGTGACGAGAGTAAGAGAAGTGGATAAAAAAAAAGTATCATCATCAAATAATTGTACATTTGCTGTACATTTCCTAAAAGCACCATCGAAAAGGTACGAGACAGTTTCGTGACCTGTGTCAAGGGAGGAGGGGGCGACGAAGGGGTAGGGCCAGATTCAGAGAGCCAGATTCAGAGAGCCAAATTAACGAGAGAAATCACTTTTTGCAGAATGAAAGCGGAAGAGCGGGATGGCATACCTTGGTGCTTTCCTGTTAAGAACGCAAAACGGAACGACTTGGCACCAAAAACTCAAGTAGTCTGTACACATAGCAGGCGACGCACGATTCGGACAGGAAGATCGACATGCCGACGTTGGGTGGGAAGCGAAGGGAAAGGGAGAGAGCCAATTGCTTGGCGATTCGACTTTGAGGCTGAATGCAGTGCAAGGTGGCCGAGATGGTCGAAACTCGGCTTTGGTTGAGAAGGACCGATATTTTGTGTGAGAAAAAAAGGTATTTAGTTGCAAGCGCGCTGACAATCGCTTGGGACGGTCAGAAAGGTGGGTAGAGCAAATATGGATTCCCCGTAAGGTTGGTTGTTTTGTAGAATGCTCCATCTTTCCGAGTGGATCTCGTCCCCATATTGACATCATCATGGCGCATATAGAAACAAAAGTTGCAAGTATTGGCATTTGATTGACTGATTTTGCATACTGTATCCCAGTGGTTTGAGGCCGGAAGCAAGCTAGCGTAATAGAATGGTGAACAGCTTGACGACACGGCACCTCGTTCTCCCCGCAATTCCGCGATCAAGTGGCAGACAAGGGTCCAGAGAAGATGTGCTTACGAAGCGTTTGCACGGTCGAGAATTTGCATAGGGTTTAGCAGCATTCAACAGAGCTTATTTGATCATTGTGAAGAAAATGAGCATTACGTGATCATTGAATGATCAGGCCACAGTGTTGTTCAACATGAGAAAAGGCTGTGACGCCTTACATGACAATGACTTAATTTAAATATGAGATAGCTTCCGATTTTTGATTAACGGTACGATCCGAAAGAAAGAAAGTGGTCACGAGTCGTTAAAATTGCCAAGTGCATGAAAAAGGCGCCACTTAAGCAGCAAGAAACATTTCATTGAAATTGTTCCTGACATATTAATAATAATAAAAGGTACGCTGCAACACCTTAGATATGCGGGGTTTTTGACTTGCATCTCACCTTCTTTACCCACTTGGATTTTCCCGATCGGTCAAGTCTCGTACGGTATCACATATGTATTTTAAGCGCAACGAATTGAGTTGATCGCAGTCTTTACGGCGCAATGGTTAAGATTGAGAATCAATTTCTGTGTAAAGAATGTCGAAACGTTTTCTACTCGATCCGATGCATGCTTATACAAGCTTGACAGGGTCCTGATGCGTACATCCTGTTTCGTCTGCCCTCTCTTGGGTCTTATATCGCAATTGCCTCCTTTTTCAACAGGTACAGATCGTCGCTTGATTAAATTTAGAGTGTTTTCTTTTGGAATGACCTACCGGCATCACTTTTTTCAGTCACTTGACTACTGCTCGGAGCACCCGCCTCCGGTATCCTAACAGACAACACTAAGTCTGTGTGGTCTTAGACCTCTTAGACAATCTGGTCTCACTCCTCTCTTTCTTGAACTATGCCAAAAGTACGCCTTCATATTTAATTTCCCTTTTGTTTTTGACTTTCCTTTTCCGCCACGCAGCTCACCCAAGTTGAGAAAGGTGGAGATTCGACAAGTGGAAATCTGCCAAGAAGCGCGTCGACATGAATTTCACAAATCAAATCAAGTAATAATGTAATTAGCCAAGCTTCTAGGCATGATCAAACCTTGCACCAACTCTCATGAGCCAACCAAATATTGCCCTCTCTTTTTGCTTTTAATAAGCAGACTGCTTTAGATTCATTGCATCATCCACCACCTGTAGTATACATTCGCATAAGCAGAGCCAGGCATTGCATTTGTAGCTTGGCTGTTAGACCATCAAACCACATGATTGCAATGTCCAATACCAATCCTTTGTAATTTTGGATGCTGGAAAAAAAAAAGGGAAGAACAGATTTTCCCATCCCACCCTAACTCTGATTCAACAAGAATATGGTATCTTGTCAGTTGCAATTCAAGCCCACTTGGTCCCCAAAGGAGTTCTTGAACAAAGATGCTAGAACCTGGTTGCAATTTCAACAAAAAGGCTGTACACTCAACTTATCAAACAAGATCTTGGGCATTTTCACTGCAATCGTCAAGCTTTTTTCTCTCAAGCTGACCAATGTGTCTAATTACAATGCTACATGCATGCTTCTTGGTTTGACTCCTTGCATTTGGGGGTTTTTCTAACACCTCATATTGGCCAACATGTTGCACAACATCAATTTTACAGGAGCCACAATTCCATTCAGCCCAAAAGGTCAACAGAGATACATTCAACCCAAAACACAAGACATACCCTGTCATTGCGAATCACCACATTTGCGTTGTGTGCAGAAACAGTGTTTATCTACCATATCTATGTTCTGTCTTTGCCAGCTTGCGTAATGCCTTGACAAAATCTGAACTATCATAAGCTCTATTCGACCGCACATGTGCATCAAAAAATAAATCCGACAACCTAATCGGCCAAGCTGGAAACCCGTACAGCTTGCGCAATCTTGGTTTACCTCCAAACACGACCACGAGTTCGGGCTCGCCCATATATCCTGTTTTAGCCAAGCTACGATCCAGCTCAGCTACGGTGAGCTTCGAGGTGAAAGCTTGTCGTTTGCAAACCCAAGCTTTGCGTAGTGATGAGGTTGAAAAGCGCCGTTTGGTTGCATTCGATGCTGCCGAGTTAATGTCGGCAAGCAGAATATCGCAAAAATAGGTTTCAGCTCGGTGGTGAATTTGTTGGCTGATGAGTTGAGCGAACCGTTCATGTCCGTCTTCTTGACTGAGCAAATTTACTTGCAATGGTTCTACTCCTTGTTCGTCTTTGAATCGTTTCGTATCTGGGGTAGCTGCCTTAGACGATAGAAGAAGCCCAATCCGAATATGGACAGTAGCATCGAAACTAACCATCTGCGCGTCGTTATCAGCAGTGTAGGAAGAAGCCATAGTCTCATCGAGCGAACAAGGTCCTGCTTCCGAGTCGCTCGATGCCGGTGAGCCAGGCCAACTCGTTGATGATGAGTCACTGCCTTTCGTACATCCACATGCTGTTCTCCTCCTCAAAACAGTGTATCTCGACCAACTCTGTTCGTCACCCTGTATCTCAAGCGTTTGCTCCTCTTCCGCATCTTGCTGCGCCAGCACTACTTTGGTTTTGTATCCGAGCAACAGAGCCCTGTTCAATTTCTGTACTGCTTCCGACGACAACGGCTGTGATGTGAAAATGCTCAATTGCTCTACACCACTAATTCTGGCCAAGTGAATCATGGTTGCCATGTCGTTGATGTTCTTGGCTTCCGTCGCTGCGTAGTATTGCGTTCTAAACTCGCGCCATACGTCGGAAGCTGAAGTTACGTCTCTTTGACTTAACTTGATCAATAGCGTTGAAATGTACAAGCGTATCCAAGAGGGTACAAAATCAGCGAGCACTACGCCCATGTGTGTGGGCACACGTATATCGGTTGCTCGAATCTGGTGTGCGTCCAAAAGATGCGGGAGGGAGGCGAAGGATGATGGTGCTCGATGTGGTTGGTGCTTGAATGCATCTCTGGTTGCCGCACTGATATAACGAGCAAAGAGTATGGTGTGGTAGATGATGTGAATGATTGCGAACGCCAAAGCCATAAAAGGAAAGAGTATTGTCGATGTGATTCCTGCGCTGTTCGGTGCGGTAGGCACATCGGCCATCGGTGTTGACGAAGACATGGCCAACTTATGTTGCGAGGTGGTCGCCGAGATGTCTGCTATTGACTTACGCCTAGACATGGCTAGAAGCTATGTGTTCATGTCCATATTACACACATGAGAGGTATTCTTATCGACAAATCGAGATGGTGGACAGTGTTGGTATGTCAAAGTATAAGTTTGTATAATGTCAAAAAAGCAAAGGGTCATTATTATTATCATTGACAGCTTTTTAGAAGCTCTTTTTTTTCCCCCTCATAATTCGGAACTCGGTCATCAAAAAACAAATAAAATAATAATCATCTCGCACGTTAGATTCAAATACTCATTCCCAAAGTATTTAAATAAATGAAAAAGGAACGTTTATGACGCTGTTTGGATGCATTCAGGGTCCAATTGCATAGTTTGCAGGGTCGGACGGACACATACCCTTTCATCCCTTCTTCCATGTCTCTTGACTTTTGCGAATCCGTCCGTTGCAGCATGCTCTCAAGATACATGACTCAACTTTGCTACAATAGATGAAACAAAACTTCGATCGACATAACCTGCGTTTCATCATGATGCTAACACAGGGTTCGTCTGCGTCGCTTCGAGGCTTTTTGCACCTCAAGCCGAACTGCTCAATACTCGTGCGTGCAACTTTTGGTACATCTCTTGGCGGTACCACGCTTTCAGGAAAATCATTGATACTTGGAAGCTTTCCAGATCCAAAGTTTCAGTCATGTAGATCCTTGACCACTTCACCGATCTCCTTCGCCCGCCTGCCTCCAACCAATCGCCGTCGTGTAGAACCAGCTTCTACAAGTATCAGCATCGAAGACGGTATACCTCTGGTTAACCCTGGCCGGCCCGGATTCATCCCACCAACCTCATCAAAGCCCTCGATATCTCTTGCGGTGCTATTTTTCCTCGGTTTCACTACCCTCTCCTTCACCGGAGCGGCCTACTACTCTCTCACCACAACCTCACACATCGCTTCAGAAGTACGTGCCTCTCAAGGAGTTTTTGGAAACCTTGGCTCATTCTTCAACTCTTCTTCCACGAATTCTAACGATAGTAGTAAAATTTGGGGCGTTGGCGTGACTGAAAAATCGTTGATGGTAGCTCATAAGCACGAAACAGCGACCAAGCTAGGATTGCGCATGGAATGGTTGGTCGGGTGGTGTAATCAACTTGGGTTGCCTAAAGGCTTGACCGAATTTGTTGGGAGGGGCTACATCATCTGCGCGGAGAGATACTTGGATTTGTCGCCGTCCAAGCAAGTGGTATTACCTATTGTGGCTTTGAACACGATCGTGTTTGGTGCTTGGACCATCGCCAGTGCTCGTAGAGGTGGTGGAGGTGGACTGTGGCGATTCATGAATAATCACTTTATTCATCGGCCTGGTTGCAACAAAACCTATACCATGCTCACCTCGGTATTCAGTCACCAAACGTTTCTGCATTACTTGTTTAACAATGTCGCATTGTGGTCCATAGGTGGATCGGCCATGATTGTTTGCACCCACATCAACTCTTGCAAACCCGTCATTCCTGAAGCATCGTTGACACCGCAATATTTGACATTCTTTGCAACCGCGGGAGTGTTTGCTGCGACCGTGTCACATATTGTAAGCGCGATACGATTTCGAAGGGTTGTCAAGTTGACAAGTTTGTCGACGGCCAAACAGACGGTGGGTAGGCAGGGTAGTCTAGGTGCAAGTGGTGCAGTGTACGGTGCATTGGTTATTTCCGCTCTAGCTTTCCCAGATGCACAATTGGGCATCATTTTCTTACCCTTTATCACGTTTCCAATTCGAGTAGGTGTGGCAGGTTTGATGGCAGCAGATATTGCAGGCATCTTGTTGAGGTGGAGAATGTTTGACCATTGGGCGCATTTAGGAGGAGCTGCTTTTGGGTTCATATATTGGTATCTGGGTGCTAAATCTTGGGAAGCCTTAAAAACCTTGCTAATCAAAAGGGTCAAAGAGGGTGAATACAATGACTAGCGTACAGTACAGTAAAAAATAATGTTGCTGGAGGAACAACCAAAATAGAATAGATAGATTCGACCGGACGATTGGACGAAACACTACTCTTATAGTACTCTACAGTGTACAGCATGAAAATTTGCATCTTGTGCAATATATCTCCCCATGGGATTGAATCGCTTTTAAGTTGCTTCGGTTGCAAATTGTGCGCAGTGCGCTCTGCCACAAGTCCAAGCTTCTTTGACACTTTTTTTTTTGTGCACGCAAAAGAGTTCAACTCGATCGGATCCTTTAATCAGGTTGGTAGTAGAAGTACAAGATTTTTGAGCACCACACTGCGTACGTGTGGGGGGAAAGGGTTGGGATACTCGGCATTCGTGAACTTGCTCCTTTGACTAGTGTTTGTCGATTCGACCTTGCTCGAACTGCATCCTACGAGATTCGTGTCGAGTTTGCATGCACAACAGGTGAAAAAGGGAGAAACTAAGAGAAGCGTCGAATGTTATCCATCTCCTGCAACAACGAGTCCAACAAAGCATCGTCTCTGGTAGCCAAGGTGGGAATCAATGCTTTCGCCTCGTCCAATTCAGTAATGCAAAGGTTGGCGAGTTGAGCCATTTCGAATTGGGTCAATTGCAAGCCTTCAGTTTCAGCAGGTTGATCGATTGGATTTCCATCTTGGTCCACTTGTGATTGGAGAGGTTCGTCGAGTTTTGCATGTTTTAAGAGCAATCTTTTGGGGGATTTTTTTTTGGCCAACAACGATAGAGATTAAGTTGAGAAGAATAATGGGTCGATATATGAGTATTCGTATTTGACCCAGTGTGACAAGGGGAAGCCAATTTTGAAGCTTCAAAGGATGGCAACGTGCGGATAGTGGATGCATGATACTCACTCTCGAATCTCTCTGATTGTATTTGCTTCCTTGTACCTACTGAACTCTGAAACATAATCTTTTGTCTTTGAGAATACGGCTGTAGCAACCTCATCTCTACTACCTGCTCCCGCTTCACCGCCAGCACTACCCAATGCATCAGGTTGTGAAAAGACGAGTTCGACTTCGGAAATAAGCAAACAACCTGCATCGTCAAACTCTTCACCTAGCTTTCCGATGGTTGCATCCTCCTCCTCGATGTTATGTCTACGATCCCTTCCGCTAGCTATGTCGTGGGCCTGCATGATGAAAGGGTAATTAAACCGAAAGGTTAGGTTTCCGAATTTCTCGTTCGATTGTGCGTTGATAATTATGTGTCGAAAAGTGATAGGTTTGCCAAAGGAGGGATATGGCAAGAAGGAAGTTGGGTGGTATAGTTATTGACGACAAGAAAGAGGTATGCGTTTGAAAGATTTCGGCTTTCGGGAAATGGTTGAGTCTCTAAATCGGGTACTGAATCGGGATGGGTTGAAAACATTGGACCCTGAATTCTCCAACCAACCATTTGTCCTTTGGCATCTTGTCCTTTGCATCTTGTCCTCATCACTTACTATCATCTCTTGCTCTGCGAATCAATACAGCTCTCTCGCTACTAGTACCTCATAAGAGCCGTCTCATTCTTAATCCGAACAGTTGCTACAACAATGGCTATGGAAATAGCCGAAACCATCAACGCAAACTCCAACCCTTGCACATCATCACCTGAACTCATATATACTCTCAAATCGCACACAAAGTCACTTACCGCCGTTTGCTTCTCGCCCAATGGTCAGATGTTAGCCACTGCATCGGCAGATTCGACCATCTCGCTTTTCTCTTTCAACACGGGTAGTCTGCTTCACAAGTTCACTTCTCATACTGGCGGTATCAATTCCATCTGCTTCTCGTCCGATTCCGCCTACCTCGCCTCGTGCTCTGATGATAAATCCATCCACATTCATTCGGTCATCACTTTGCAACTTGTTCGAAACTTTTCCGAACACACATCTTACGTTGTTTGCTTGGCGTATAATCCATCTAGCACGTTGTTGGTGAGTGGAAGTTTTGACGAAACCGTACGATTGTGGAATCTTTGTCGAAATCGATGTCATCGAACCATTTCTGCGCATTCTGAAGCTGTCACTGGAGTGGATTTTAACAAGGATGGAACCATGATCGTTAGTAGTTCGTACGATGGAAGCATTAGGCTATGGGATACTTGTACAGGTGCATGTTTAAAAACGTTGGTACATAAGGATCAAAGTGCAGTAGGAGGTGTAAGTTTCACTCCAAGTTCAGAACAGTTACTTTGCAGTGCATTGGATGGTAGTGTAAGGTTATGGGATGTGTATAATTCTAAAATCGTGAAGACTTATGTTGGTCACTTGAACTCGAAAATTCCAATGACTGCAAGACTCGTAACCAAACCCGCAACCAGAACAAGTTTAAATTTGCCCATATCAAAATCAAGCAGAAGCACAGTGGAAAATGGTGGTAGTGGTGGTGAAAAGGATAAGTGGGGTGCGGTGATGATTGGATCAGAGGATGGAAAAGTGGTAATGTGGGATGTTCAAACGAGACAAATCTTGAAGACTTGGCAAGCGCATTCAGGTGCAATCATTGCAACGGCTACACATCCAAATTTTAACATTGTTGTTACAGCCACAATCGAGCCAGAAAACTCGGTCAAGATTTGGTTGTTCCATCCTCCTTCTTCTTGTTCATGATGTTCAATGTAAAACAAGTACAGGCGAGTCAGATGCTGATCGGGGGAAGCAAAGATTTGGATTTCCATTCGATTGCGTTTCAAGCCGTGTAAGGCATACATTTAGTGACTACGAATTTAAGGGCGATGGCAGGACAGAAGATTCCACACTTACGGTGCGCCGTCGAAAAGCTTTTGTGAATTGTAACAAGTTTAAGATGTCGAAATAACGAGAAAGGTAATCCTACTACTGATTCTTCTTGTCATTGACTCGACTCTTGCCCCACACATTGTCCTCAACCCTCGCCTTGTCCTCCTTACTGGCAATCACGTTGTAGTAAATCGTCCTCAACAACGTGTCAATGGGCAAGAACATGCCAACTCTCTTCTGATAGTCCTTGTACTCTGGGTACTTTTCTGCAGAGACCTGCTCCGAGTACCTCGCGCTTGGAAAGAATAGAGCATTCATTGCAAGCGGAGCGAGGATGGCATAATTGAGGAAATGGCTCCAGTGAGCTTTGCTAAAGTCGAAATCGGCGGGGAGGAAAGTAAGCGGCACAAAAGCGTAGAGGATCCACCAAGTGGTCTGTTCGCAAGCAAAGTTGGGGTGTCGGCTCCAAGCCCAGAGACCTTTGGTGACGAATCCTCGTTGTGCATCGTGAGGGGTGGAGTAAGGCATGACGTTCTGATTGTGAAGCGGAAACTTGGTGACGGGGTCAACCATGGCGTTGGGGAGCGGTTTCTCCTGAGAATTCTTTCCACGTTTGTAGTTCTGGTAGTTCCACTGTTGCTGGTCGGCGTAGAACTGAATCGTGAGGTTGAGGACGAAAAGCGAGGCGAGCACATAGTCTCCGAGGATGAGCTTGTTCACCGGTCTAGGCACGGGCTCGGTGACATGCTTGACAGAGGTGGTAGTGAGGAGCAGGTAGTTGGGTAGAGCCGTGATGGCTAGCAGGATGTTCTGGGCAATAGCAATGAAGAAAATGGAAAAGATTTCCCACACAGGGCGGGACATGGTCTTGCGGAGCAAAGGCCATCGGTAATCCTCCTCACCAGGCTTGAACATTCCTCTTCTATACGCGTTGTAAGTCAACCTGACGCACCAAAGCACGGAAAGAGTCGTCATCAACGCGAGACGGGGCTCGACCTTGTCCCAGATGGTGGCGTGCTCGACACCACCAAAGAGGGTGATCTTTGCAGGTTGATAAGTAAAAAACTTGTGCACAGTAAAGTGAACCGAGTAAATGAGGGGTAGGAAGGTCCAGAGTCCATCCACCTGAGATGCATTTCCAGTGATCTTCTCCATGATCCACACATAGAAGCTGACGACACCGCAAAAGAACATGGCTGAATGGAATGGGTCAGCATCGGCGTAGTATGCCTTGTAAGTAGAAATGTTGGTAAGAGTGTTTGCATTGCCAAAGTACGAGGTGAAAGCGGGGTAGAAGGAGCGGATGGCAGGAAGAAGATGAGTTGCCGGATCCAAGGAAGCGTGGGCCCATTGAGTAGCGGTGCCCGTCATATTACTTGATGTCAATAAAGTTAAGACCTTTTGAATGGGTATAGGGTCTTTTGATGATTGATGGTTGGAAGAAGAGAGAGAAAGATGGGCGAGGGAGGTACAAGTAATCACAGAATCATAAATTTACTGTACTGCCGTAATATCTGTGCGTGACAAATGCCTCCACATGCATATTATTGATTGATATATATATATACATACAGCGGCCGTGCACTCACTCACTCACTCACATTTGTTGGACAAATCAGTGACTCTTTTAATGCCAAATTCGAATCATTTTGTCCCAAGAAAAATAAAATTCAACTTGTGATGCATGCGTACGCGGCGATTGGATAAGCCTCAGTCATTCCCCTAAAATCAAATTAAACACAGAACTGGGTCTACGTTCTAACATTCTTTTTAGAATAATCGAAAAGAATTTGATTTCAAACATCACGTGAGGTGGTCGTCCTCTGGCTGATTGGGGGGAATGGAGCGCGTCGTGTTAAAAAACGGGATTGTGTTGATTTGCGATTGTCACATTTGGTTTTCACTCATCAGCTGCACAGGCACATGCTTGAATCTTTGTCCAACGCTGCTCATCATCATCATCATCATCATCATCATCATCATCATCATCATCATCATCATCGTCATTCTATGTTTGCTAGCTACAATAGATACCCAGTACAAAGCTAGGATTCACCATATCATTTGCGTTATTACGCGCACAATCATTCCCAGCCATGTCCGCACTTCGACGACAACCGTCGTCCTCTAACCTCGTTCGTCCAGCTCAGCCTCGCTCAAGAGCTCCAAGCGTGGCGCCACCTATTTCATCCTCTGGTGCTGCTAGGAGGCTCACCGTCAATTCATCTCAGTCAGCACCTCGTCCACCTTCATCCGCTTCTAGCAACGACGCAAATAACAAACGCTCTGATGCCACCGAATCCAATATTCAGGTCGTCGTTCGTGTACGAGGCCAAGCTCCCAACGAACCAAACAAGACAGAAACTGGTATAATCACCACATCAGGCCCTCGCTCTCAGCAGATTGATGTGGCTATCGAACCAGCTCCCGTTTCTTCCTCGTCACTCCTGACTTGCTCCTCTTCTCTAGTTCAAGAATCTTCCACACGCCAAAAGAGCTATCACTTTGATCAAGTGTTCGGTCCCGAAGCAGATCAAGGTATGGTATACCAAGATGTCGTTGGTCCCATTCTTGAAGAAGTCATGTCCGGCTATAACTGCACCATCTTTGCCTATGGTCAGACAGGTACGGGTAAAACTCATACCATGGAAGGCGACTTGACTTCTCAGATGGGCACCTACAGCTCAGAAGCTGGCATCATTCCCCGCTCGCTCTACCGTCTCTTCCACACCCTTGAACTTTCCAAAGAAGACTATTCAGTTAAAGCCACCTTTATCGAGCTGTACAACGAGGAGCTTCGCGATTTGCTCAGCCTCGAATCTTCCACCGAGTCATTTCCATCAGCACACAAAGACTCGCAGCAGCACAACCTCAGAATGTACGACGATGCGCGTGGTAAGGGTGTAGTAATACAAGGTCTCGAAGAAGTCGCGCTCAAGGATGCCGCCCACGGCCTCACCGTGCTTCAAAGAGGCAGCCAAAAGAGGCAGATTGCAGCCACCAACTGCAACGAGCAATCGAGTCGATCTCACAGTGTTTTTACCATGACCGTATTCATCAAGGACAAGGGTTCACGCGGCGAGGATGTGCTCAAGATCGGCAAGCTCAACTTGGTCGACTTGGCGGGCTCCGAAAACATCGGTCGCTCCGGAGCACAAAACGGTCGAGCAAGAGAAGCAGGTATGATCAACCAAAGTCTGCTCACCCTCGGTCGTGTCATCAATGCTCTTGTCGAAAAGAGCAGCCACATCCCATATCGCGAATCCAAACTTACCCGACTCCTCCAAGAATCCCTCGGCGGTCGTACCAAAACATGCATCATTGCCACCATTTCACAAGAACGTGCCAACATTGAAGAAACACTCTCGACGCTCGACTATGCCTTGCGAGCCAAATCCATCAAGAATCGCCCCGAGCTCAATACACGCATGACTCGTTCCGCATTGATCAAAGAGTACGTGTTTGAGATCGAACGACTCAAGGGCGACCTTCAGGCTTCGCGCGATCAGAACGGCATCTACTTGACCGACGAGTCTTGGAAAACGATGCACAACGAACACGAGGAGCGCAAGACACTCGCCGAAACGTTGAAGCGCAATGCAGAGGTCACCGAGAGCAAGCTCAGTTCGCTAAAGGAGCAATTCGAGCAGAACATGCAGCTTCTTGTCAAGCGCGATAACGAAGTGAAAGTTGCAAAGGCAGAGTGCGCGGACAAGGTAGCCGAGCTCGAAGCTCTGATCGCAAAAGCAACCTCGCTCGAGTTGACCATCGAGGAAGAAGTGGCTCTCAGAAAGGCGTACATGGCAAGTGAGGCGCATCTCAACCAAGCCGCAGCGTCACTCGCCGAGCTTGTGCATCAGAGCACCGCCGATGTCCAAGCATTGTTCGACAAGCTCGAGAGGAAGACGACGGTGGAGAAAGCCAACCGTACTCTGGTTGCTGAATGCAGAAACGCAGTCTCGCAAAGAGCCATCGAACTCGAGACAAGTTTGATCAACTTCCACTCTGCTGAAGGTGAATTCCACGCTTCGCTCAAATCCAATCTGGATTCCCTGGTCAAAGGGACCGAGACTCGACACGATGAGCAGCAACAATTCCTCCAAGCACGCCTCAAGAAGGTTTCGAACTCACTCCGCGAGGTACGATCTGGACAAATGGAGTCCAAAGACGTACTATCGGCTCTATTGGGGGATCTGGATTCGACCATCCAAGAAATGCAGGCTTCCAGCGAGTCGAGTCTTGGGTCGCTCAAGCAAACATGTCGCGGTGCAATCAATGACGTCGTGTTGGCAAACACGCAACGTTTTGCGCAAGTAGCTGTGTCAATGAAGCAGATGGTACAGTCACACGTTGCATCGCTGCGCGACGTTAGAGAGATCAACGAGATGAATCAGGGCAAACTTGCAGAGGTCAAGGCGGCGGCCGAGGCGGCGAGCAACCAAGAGATTTCGCGGTTGAGAGAGCAGAACGCGATACTCACCGCAACGGTGGATGAGATGAAGCGCAGCAACATATGCCTGAAATCGGACCTCATGGCAGATTTCGGTAGACTGCTTGATCGATTCACAGAGAAGCAAGAGTCGGCAGTCTCGACATCCATCGCGTCTGCTCAAAATCTCGTCTCGCGCTCCACTGAAGCGTCTGAATCTCACGCTTCGGAACAGCGCAACCAGCTTGACTCGATCTGTTTGGCAACAAATGAGATGGCTTGTCATCTGGAACGCTCACAGACCTCTCTTGTGTCCCAGTCGAGCGAAATCGCCAAAGACGTTACCGAAGCCAGCGACGAGCTTGGACACAAGATGGACGCATTCGCTTCAGCCATCGAAGATGATCTTTCAGCGTCGACGGTGAATGCGTCTCGTGTTCATGAAGAGATTTCAGGGCTCACTTCAAAGACGAGAGAAGAGATCGAATCGCGTACCAAAGCGCAGTCGGCCAAGATCAAGTCTACCAATACCAAGCTCACAGAGACGTTGGAATCAATAACTTCAAACCTTGAGGCGTCGTCATGCGAAGTTGGCTCGGCAGCCAGGCAAGTGGTTGAGTCGGTTGATGAAAGGCAAGCGGAGGTGAGAGTGTGGGGCGAGCAGATTGGTCAAGGGCTTAAAGGTTTGTGTTGCGACTCCAACACTTTGTTGGCGAGCAAATTCAAGGAGGACAAGAGTACCGGGCAAACGCCACAGAAGAGGGTGTGGAAGATGCCTGGTAGATGGAAACTTGTTCCATCCAATCGGGAGGATGCTATTCAGGCTGGAAGAAAGGTAGTTGACACTTTGGTAGTTTCGACTGTTACTACTGCGAGTGATGACTTGATGAGTTCCGAGGTTGGATTCGAAGCTTTATCCGAGCCTGAAGACGTCCAGATTACTGACGTTGCACCAGATTCCGCAGATGCGAGTATTGATAAAGTGGCCCAGATTCGAGCCGAGACACCAATCGAAGTGCAAGAAAAGCCAATAAAAACACGCTCAACACGACCATTACGAGAACTTGCATTCGACCATTCCAACCTACCCACTTCAACATGCAACAATGACAAGTCGAACAACCACTCGATCAAAACAAACGTCTTCAATGAATCATCATCACTATCAAAATCAAGAAACTTACCAAAAAACAAACTTGAACTTCTACCACCATCCACTTTACCTATGAGCAAACGAGCCAGATCTTAGCCTTAGTAAATAGTAAATTTAGTTTACAATAAGTTGCTCAGCTGTAGGTTTTCGAGTAAGATTGTACCCTAAACCTTTTCTTATACCAAGTGTTCAAGCTTCGATGCGTATTTGTTTACTTTGCGTGGGTTGTGCAAGAATCTAGCCAAGTGTTTCACAAATAGTTTCATGCTGTATAAGACGCAGAGACGGATGAGATCATACTATAATGAATTTAAGCTACCATAATAATCTCCCTTCCCTTCCCTTCTCTTGAAGAAAATTATGATTTTGTAACGTCGAAGTTTTTACCAGTAATAAGTTGATAAGCCTCTCTATATTTTTGCTCTGTCCTCTTTACCACATCATCTGGCAATGTCACTGGTATTCCCTGATCTGCAGCCTTGTCCAACCCATTCTTCTTGAGCCAATCTCTTACATACTGTTTGTCGAAACTATCCTGACTCGTACCCACTTTGTAAGTTTCAGCAGACCAAAATCTGGAACTATCGGGAGTGAGAACTTCGTCAACTAAGATCATGGTATCGTTTTCACCTACGATGCCAAATTCGAACTTGGTATCTGCCAAGATAATGCCTCTGCTCTTGGCATGTGCAGCGGCTTTGGAATAGAGTGCCACAGCAGCGCAAGACATACGCTTTGCGAGATCGGAACCAATGATATCAGCCACTTTGTCTGGGTGAATGTTTTCATCGTGATCGCCTTGTTCGGCTTTGGTGGAAGGGGTAAAGAGAGGACCGTTGGGAATTTGTTGAGATTCTTCAAGATCAGCAGCAAGTTGAATACCATGAACTGTTCCGGTACGTTTATATTCGGCCCAACCGGAACCGGTAATGTAACCTCGAACAATGGCTTCAATAGGTAGAACTTTGGCTCGCTTAACGAGCATGGAACGACCCTGGACTTGATCTTTGACCGATTCGAGTTTAGCCTTGAGCTCGAAAGGGAAGAATTCATAGTCGGTGGCGATAATGTGTGATTCGATCACAGATGGAGTGAGAAGGTCGAACCAAAAGGTGGAGAGGGCGTGAAGTAGTTTGCCTTTATTAGGGATGCCGTTGTTGAGAATAATGTCGAAAGCAGAAATTCTGTCGGTAGCCACAAAAAGAATGGCACCGGCATGAGGACCGTGTACGAGACCTGCATCGTATACATCACGCACCTTGCCTTTTGCTATGAGTTTGAGTGGCAAGTCGGTGGTGACAATAGCGTTTTGAGACATGGTATTGTTGACGTTGACTTGACGTTGACCTGGAATGTAGTGATGGTGTTCAGGACACAAGCAAGAGAGACAAGAGACACTACAACAACAACGACGACGACGATGCGACGTTCCAAACCCAATCTAATCTATACATTTCACAATTTCAATTTATGTATACTTAAGCAACCTAACATATGTAAAAATACCAAGTTAACCAATCTAACAAATTTGCAGTAAATTTACAATATCTTTGTGTAAGCAACACAACTCTGTCCTTCCTTGCTTGTCAACATCATCATCGCCATGACCACTTTTCTCCATTCTTGGATACAATCCTCGTACAATTATCAACACTTGGGCTAGTCTGCTTTCCATGACACTGCCACTTACCGATCCACGTGTGCGGAATCGCGCCGCCTAATTGCATCCTTCAATATATATTGACTTTTACCTCGTACTTCCTCCCCATTTCCCCCCTTACTCCCATCGTCGACTTTCGAAAGATATGATCGACTCTACATCATCACATCCTGGATTGTCGCACGCTCGAGTTGCTTCAAATGATTCACAGCCTCAATCACGGTTCAACGACACCGCTCGACACACCAACTTGCACGATTCATCCACAATCCCTGCCATTTCAGTCACTAGAATGGCCTCCGCATCCAAACTACCAACATCAGCACATGCTCTTCTTGAATCCACAAGTGCTGCTTCAGCCGAGGCAACCCGTTACGAATCTTCCGTCATGCATTCCAGCACGCTCTCCTCAAATCAGCACCAAACCACTCGCAATCGAGCAAGAACGCGCATCAGCGCAAAAACACCGAGTCCCAATAGCGAGGCAAACGCAGCTGACATTGATCAAGCAGAAAAGCAACATCTCCCTTCAACTACTCATAACGACACCAACAACGGCAAACGCAAACCCAAATCCAGTCGTGTCAACGCGCATTGGAAGCGTTTCGCCGCCACCATCGGCCTCTACCCTCTTCCGTGGTACTTGAGCTGGATCTTACCTTGCTTCACTTGGCCAAAACTCAAACCCGTCATTCGTTCCTCGCTACTCGCTTGGATCTGCATGCTCTTTATCCTCATCCGTCCCACTGAAATCGCTCTCGGCAGTGCTTCTTTCCTCGTCCTCGTTGCCGCTTTCATCCAGCCAGCAGAAGCTCCACTCGCAGCCGTCGTCGAGCGCGAATTCTTCACTCTTGTCTTTGTCTGTGGTGCCTGGCTATGGTCAGTCATCGCTATCGCCATCTCCCACGCAGCTCGCAAGAACAAGCTTTCTCGCGCAGAGTTTAGTATCCAACGCGCTGTAAGGGGCGACTACATTGAAGCACGCTCCACCATCCCTTGTGCTGTCTTCCTCTCCGTCGGCTCGGCAGTCATGCTCTACGTCAAAGTTCGCTTCGGCCCAGGTCCTTTCCTCTTCGCTTCCGTCCTCAGCTGTATTCTTCTCAACATTGCTTTGACCTACGCTCCTCTTTACCCTTTTCCTTTTTATTCCCTTGGCCAAGCAGTAGTGGTGCCTCTTGCTCTCAAAGCCGCCGTCAACATCTTTCTCAGCATCGTCTTCTTCCCAAAGTCCGTCAACTCGCAATTTGTGGAACATCTTGTCGCTGTCCTCAACCCCATTTCCGAGGCTTGCGGAGATCAGGTCAAGCTCTTGCTTACTTCACCGCTCGACACCCCCTCCTCCGACCCATCCAGCGACAAGCACCCAGAAGTCGAGTCTGCCGAGCAGCACAAGCATGGCTTCGACTTTGAGTTTGTCAAGAACAAACTCGCAGCGGCAGAAGGTGGGTTGGTGCCCGTGTCAATGTCATCGCGCCTTTTGACACGCGAGATTTCATTCGGCTTGGCCAATGGTGACGACCTCAGAGCGTTGGAGAGGCTGTCGCGTTCGTTAATAGCCCCCGCCGATGGTTGGTCCTACTACTACGCCTCGATCAAAGCAGACATTCAATCGGCACACTTTCCAAAGACGCCGGTCCCTTCACGTCTCGCCACTCCAGCTATCACGCCTGCCATCACTCCTAGGACCTCGTTCGAGCATTCCAGGGATCATTCCGAGTCGGGTCACACAACTCAACGTGACGCCACACACCCCACTTTCACGCAAAAGGACAGTCACCAGCATCAATTGCATCCTCCCTCGCGTCCGCATTCGCCAGCCTTGACACCGCTCACGCCTTTCGCTACGGCACACCATGATTCGCCGCACATGCCCGTTCCTGCATCCGGCACGAGCACGCCCCATCGAGAGTCTCCTCTTCACAGTCAAGTTTTTCCCCACGAATCGTCCCATTCTACTGATGCTACTAGCTTCCGACAGCTCGACGAGCATCCCTCTGTCCAACCGGGGAACGAACTCACTTCGTCACGCTTCCGCAAGATGGCTCACTCCATCGCAGCCGCATCCCGCAGCTCCTCACCCCGCCGATGGACCCATCACGGCCACCACGGCTCTACCGACGTTCGCGACCACCACCATCATGACAGTCGCTACCACCAAGCTCTGGACCGCTCCAACCAGCTTCTCCACAACTTTGTGCACAAGCGCGATCCCGCACCCGTCGCCATCTGGGAATCCATTCGCTTCGGCAACCTCGAATCTTATCTTCACACCCCCGCGTCCAACTTTATCACGGAAATGTTTGCACAGCTCCTTCGTGAGACTTGCTCCGACCTTTTGACTGCAGATGCTGAGGCGATTCGTCATGTCGTTGCTTGGCTCTCACATCTCAATTCTCAACGCTATCGTTTCTTGCACGATAGGCTCTTCTTGTCAAAGGAGCAGAGGGCAGACAAGGGACGAAAGCAAGCGGACGAGACAGCCAAAGTGATTGCCAGTGTCGAAGCAAAGCTGTCGGAATTCAACAGATCGCAGCGATTGAAAGTGCTCGACCCTTACCGAGACGCCCTTTGCGCAAATCAAAAGGCTTCGCTTGGCAACGCGGATTTGGCAGCTGAGCTTGATCTGCGCACAGGTCCCGGCGAGATTGGAAAAATCCATCACAGGTATCTGTACCAGGCGTGGTTACACCAGTTTCACACAATCAGCTTTACGGAACGATTGTTGGCGTTGCTGAGGGAGGTCGAAGCGATTCAAAGGGAAAGAACAGCGGCTCATTTGTGGTTCCCGCACTGGCCAAAGATGTTATCCGTCGACGCGTGGCGTAATTCGAGTGGTGATGCGCACGAAGCGGACGAACCAGACAATGACCCGGAACACATTCCGGATATCACCAGTGACACTCCAGCCGCTTCAAGGACATCCAGTAGAGGCAGTGCCGGTGCTGTCGAGTCCAACAGCAGCAGTCAGACCCAGCGTGGTCATGCACAGGATGAAAAGGGTAACGGGCATGCACATGCACACTTTTGTAGCAGCTCGGATCACCCACAGCACCACCACCAGCATCACGACGACAATTTGATCGGTGCTGAGCGTGACCCGATTGTCGACCTTAGCTCCACCCGCGCTCGAGACCCAGACGCGCTTGACCCGGAAGGATTCCTCCAAGTTGTCGGTCATACCATCTACTTCTGGACTCGCCGTCCGTTCCGCGGCAACACGCTCTTTGGTGTCAAGGCAGCCGCTCTCATCGCGCTCGTCTCGCTTCCCGCACACCTGAAATCCTCGGCGGGATGGTGCTACGAGAATCGAGCGATTTGGGCCATCTTCATGGCGCAACTGACTCTGGCGCGTTTCCGTGGCGAGACGGCGTTTGCGCTTCTCTCGCGAATCCTCGCCACAGCGATTGGAGCGGTGTTTGCGCTCATCATCTGGTACATTTCCACTGGAGACGGCAGAGGCAATGCGTTTGGTCTGGGTGCAACCACAGCGGTAGCTTTCCCAATCGTCATGTTGTTCCGAATTTACTTTCCCGGACCTCCTATCACGCCCATCATTGCATCGGTGACAACGGGCTTGATTGTGGGGTACAGTTGGAAAGATGTGACGAATCCAACGATTGGTTCTCCTGGCTATGGTTGGACCACGGCTTGGAAACGGTTGGTGGCGGTGGTTGTGGGTGTTTCTGCCGCTTATATCTTTAGCTATCTGCCACCGACTTCGACGTTGAGGCAGTACCAGAGGTTGTCGCATGCGGCGACGATTGCCGAGTTGGGCAAGATTTACTGTGCTGTGGTTGGGATTGCTAGCCATTCTCATCAGCGGGCAACTGCCTGTTCTTGTTGCACTACTACCACTGGGGTTGAAAAAGCTGTGCAATCGCAATTGCAGTCTCGGTCAGGTTCACGCAGGCCCAGTCTACACCATCCGTCGGAATCACAACAACCATCACCAGCTCTTGCTGGCCAACTGAACAACGCCAAGAATGAAAAAGAAGAAGAAGAAGAAGAGAAAGGAAAGAAAGCGACGCTTGTCAACGTACATCCGAGCTCTGAAGCGGTTCGCAAACGAATCATTGCGATTCGTGCTAAACTTCGACGTTTGTCCATGATCTCTGTCAACGTGTCGTACGAGTTTTCTTTGCGTGGACGATGGCCTGCGGCTAGGTATAGGGAATTGTTTGATGTGCAGATGCAAATTTCCAAGTTGCTTTCTCATTGTTTGGCGATTTTGGAGAGGCTGGGACCTGCGTATTCGATAGCTTTGTTGAGAAGGACGAGGTTTTTGGATCCAAAGTTTTTGGGGGATGTGGTGAGCGTGATTTCAATGTGTTCCACAGCGCTTAAAACGGGAGAAGCATTACCACAAGTAACGCCTTGTCCTTTGGTGGATAGGTTTTTGCAAACTCCTCATGGTTTTTCTGCTTACCTTCCCACGGAAGACAAATACAAGAACAACATGAATGGAAACGGTTGGAATGAATTGGATGAAATGTTATCGACCTTACCTCAAAAAATAACGCTCACCACACTTCAAGATGCAGAATACATGACGTTCAGTGTTGGCGTAGCTACACTCTTCGGGTTAGTGGTACGAATTGACAAACTTTGCATTGCGGTCAAGGAATTGGTAGGCGAAAGTTACGCTCTCCCCGTCCAAGTATACGCAATGCTGAATGACAACAATCATGTTCAAAACCTACACTGATACCCTTCTTGTACTAAGAAAAAAAGAAAATACGGTAATGGTATTCATATTTAAATGGGTAACGGTAAACTAAAAAGTGTAATACAGTCGCGTCCAGATTTGCTCGGCATCTTTTAGGATAATTACTTGCTCATCACCACACATCAACTTTGCTTTTCGCAATAGCTGGTATTCTCAATGAAATGTAGCTTGTGACATATTGTTGGAAAGTTGAGATTAAGAGAGGTGCAAGTAGGTGTAAGTTTGGGTGTGATCCGAAAGTGCCACAATCTAATTATTTATTTTTCAATCTTTTGAGTGTAAAGCTTCTTGTAAATTACTATGTTTGTATAGCCCCCCCTTTTTTGCAACTTTTACAGCCTGTAACCTCCTGTGAATTGACTTTATGATTGGCTGAACTGATTTGTTTAGAAAAAAAAATGCGCCCAGAACCTTTTGGTAGCTGCAATGAGTTGGAGTTTTATTGTTAATAATATTTATTTTTGATGATATAGTCACTTTTTCAATTGCTACCACACATGTTCCATACAGTTGCAGGTCTGGGAAGACATTGGAAAACATGGCAATACTTTGCTCCAGCTTATTCCTTGGTGACTTTGCCAGTGTGAGGGAGCAACATTGTCTTGCTGAAAGATGAATTTATCCCCTCAACAGAATTCTCTGTACATATATATATATATGTATATATTAAATTTCAAGATGCTTACCAGGTACTGCATCTTCCAAAAAAAAAAACCAAAAAAATTTCAATGTAGTGCTCCAAATTCAGCTTACCATCTATATTGACCATTAGAATTAGGCCTACCCACATCATACAACCCCAAAATACAATGCTGTGGTCGCAACCCTGCACTATATATATATATATAACACTTGACATTCAGTATCACTTTTTCAAGCCCTTTCCAATACATTGAAAACATCATTCAACAAACCTGAGAACATCATGTCAATTCAATTACATACCAGGCAATTTTGGACCTGACTGTAGCTTCATCCAATAGAAAAGCAAAAATTGCATCACCAGCCATCAGATTTCAACATTGATCTTAAACAGTTTCAAACACACCCTACTAAAACAATAAAACAATGTATTGACAATGGTTTCAGTTCTCCTCTCAAGTGATCATATTTCCCATTGAGAATAAATATAAGAGTAAAAAAAATAAAATAAAAAATAAAAAATTGAAGATATACAACACCAAAACCAACGATTCAGACACAAAGCTTTTGTGAGTACCGGCGTGCTAGTGTACCCAGTGAAGCTTAAATATTGTGATCACTCTATCTGCAACCGTTGGTTGGGATCAGGCCGTTATCAATCAAGCTGCATTGCCTCATCAACCTTTTTGGTGGGTGATTGCGGTGAAGCAAATAAACCCGTCCAAGCTGGCATAGACATACAGTCATAACATTCTACTGCAGTATGGTCTACATCTACCTCACTTAGCTCATTGAACCGCTGTCGCTTTGCACGCGATCCACCTTGATCATTTTTCTGCTCCACGAACGGGGTTTCGCAAATGCGCCACACAACAACGATGAAAATGATCAATAGGTAAGTCAGCATACCTGTTTTTCGTGTGCGCACACATTCCAATGCAATTGAAATTGGGACGACTTACTAACAATGCTCTTGAGCCATTTCGGCATAGGTTTTGCATCCTTCCCACTAGAACCACCGCCATTACTGTTTGCTGCACCGCTGGTCGTGCTTGACGCACCTGCCGCTGATGATGGTGATTGCGGTTGATCGAGGGATGACGGTGGGGAAGTGAGGGGCTGAGCCTGAGCTTTTAGTTCGGCTTTCAACGGAGCTGGGAAGGAGTTTGCTATTCGCATCATCGATGAATTCAACAGTAAAACTTGGTTGTTAGTGTCATTTACCCGCTCCAGACACACCTCATGTGGTGCTTTGTCGAGGTGTTGTGACTTACAGTTCAAACTCGGATCATCCCATCTTAAATTAACCACGGCGCTCGGAATCAAACCCAACTCCCTCAAAGTCTTGCCCGCATCACCCTTGTTCTTCCTATTATCCCTGTTGCCACTAACCGATCTCTGGTATTCGACTTTTGGCGGACTGGTATAAATGACCACACCCTTTGCTCTAAACCTTTCATCCACCGAGTCTTCCAAGAACTTGTAGACTGCATCCATGGTGTCGGTTTCGTTGAACGAGCTTTCGATCATGGTACGATCGCTGAAACGGATTCGAATGCGTACATTGTGAAACGTTCGATTGCGACTTGAATGTAAACCCAATCGAGCTTCTTCTTTCTCTCTCATAGCGCGCGTTAAAAGCGGCGCATCGGGTCCATTGCGACCAAGGATAGACGACTTGAATGCTTCACGAAGCTCCGCAGGAGTTGGTTTGAGCTCGTCATCGTTAGGTGGTGGAATGAAGGATGTGGATGTTTCAGGTGGTAAAAAGACTCGAATTTGGGATGACGAGGAAGGGACAGGGTGGGTTTCGTTGGACGCTGATGGCGTGAATGTAGGATCGTTCGATAAGGACATGTAAATGTGTGGTTATTCAACGAGGAGGAACGTGAGGAAGTGCGGCGATGATGCAGGTGATTATACCCTCTTACAATCGATTCGAGGTCTGGTGAAGGTGATGATGGTGGAAAGAATGTATGTCGAGTGTCGAGTGAAAAAAAAAAAGGCTGAGCAACCAAAGTGTGAGAGTGTTGGACTGATGGCTGAGTTCCGAGTGATGGCCAAAGCGCAGCGTAGTTGCAATTCAGTCAACGCGTCAGTTACAGTCACACAGTGCTGTAGACCAATCGGTTTACACTACCTTTTTTTAAAGGATGTTAGATCTATTAAGCTATTCTCTTTCAACAATTGTTTTCGTGGTTTGGAAGAAAGCCAAAAGCGATGATGCAACTTTGGATAGCCGAAATGCCTCGCTGTCCTTCCTAAGTTCCACCATCTCTCGATGCTCTTGTTGGCCAGCGCTCTCATCGCTCTCATACCCTCATCACACACTTCTGACCCTGCTTTATCCTTTCACCCATTATGAACATGCCTACTATCGCTGGCCATGTTCTGGTGCCCGCTACACCCGCACAAGATCAGATTGCTACCGAACGAGAGCATCTAGAGTGGGGAGCACCGCTTCTCTCTCTGGACCAGTTTATCACACGTGAAAAGCGAGTCTTGGGAATTACAGACTTCTCCACCACTCGACGCCAACGTTGGGTTCTTGTTCCCGCTGATAACACCACTACCACCGATTTCTTGTCTGCGTGCGAAACGTATCGAAGGCCAATTCTGCTAAAGAGGCCGGGCAACCAAGTGCAGCGTGCACTGAGTTACAGTGTTTGTTCAGTATTCGTTCCCGAAAGTAAGAGGAGGAATGGATATGCTGCACGCATGATGTCTTTGCTTCAGATGAATTTGAGTCCTCAGGCCAATATTCCAGCTTCTCTAGATGATGTGCACGAGATCAAAGATTCCTCAGCGGTATCAGCCAATCTGGACGCAGATCAAGCAGAGCTAAGCGACGGCGGAAATTACGGACGAAACGCAACACTGTCCTTCTTGTATAGTGATATTGGCACTTACTACTCTCAATTTGGATGGAAGGTTACCGGTGCACGACATGTAGAGTGGACACCTCGTTCCTCCTCTTCTTCATCCGACTCGGACGCTTTACCAGCCCATGCGCAATGGCTCACTGCTGAAGATTTACCAGAATTGGGTCGCGCTGACAGAGAATACCTTGTCTCGCAACTTGAACGACACTCACACCAGGAGAATGTGATCAGATTTGCCCTGGACGATCCGGAGGCAACTTCATGGAGATGGCTCATCCAAAGATCCATGTTCTACGCTCACACGTTGATGCCCGAATCGCAGACCAAGCCAATTCATTTCGGATTGAAGCTTGGTGACAGTTGGGCGGTATGGATGTTTGACTTTGTCGATAAGAAAGTCGCTATACTCAGGCTCAAGTTCAGTTCACCACAGGCGTTCGCACAGCTGATTGGGGCGGTGAGGAGACAGGCTGCCGAGTTCGGAATGGCCAAGGTAGTAGGCTGGAATGTGGATCTTTCAAGCTTGGGCGTAGACCTTGCAGAGGCGGATCAAGAGAGATTGAAGCAGGGTGAAAAGTTGGACAAATACGAAAAGCAACTGGCTGGGGGCAAAGTGGTAGAGAGAAGCGGTAACTCTGCAAGTCTGCCTGCATTAGCTTGGTATGGGGATAAAAAGGCTGGTGAAAGGGTCGAGTGGGTAGCAAATGAGTATGGGTGGTGGTGCTAATGAGCCCAATGGAACTTGGGATAGAACGCTTTTATCATTGTAACGTAAATTATACTGTATTGTGCTTATTTGTGGTGACATCTTAGTGACGCGTCTCACAACAACAACGAGCGCGCTGTGTTTCTGCTGTTGTTTTCTTGTTGGACCCTGTCAAATATCGAAATCTTTCACGAAAAAAGGAAAAAGAAGCGGTAGCACAGCGCAATGCCATTGTATGTGTATGTGTGTATTTATGTGTTGCTGTGTTGATCTCTTTCTCTCTCTCTCTCTCTCTCTCTCTCTCTCTCTCTCTCTCTCTCTCTCTCTCTCTCTCTCTCTCTATCATCGCTTTCGAACACCACAACCATCATCTCCAAAAATAACAACAATGCCAGCACAATCTCGCTCACCTTCTCCTAAACGCAATCCGCATCAATCACAATCACGCATTGGAGGCATGGGCGTCGTTTCCTCTCCAAAATTCTCCTTTCGTGCTGCACTCGTACAACACAAGTCCAAACTTGCTTCCAGTTCATACTCTCATACTCAACAAGATACCATTCTTGTGATCACGGATCCAAAACATCAAACAAAGTCATCACGAACCAGCATAGATTTGTCGCACGATACCAAACTAGCCCGTCCTACCATTCGCACTGGTACCAGCACCTCCAGCATCCCTTCATTTAATTCTGCCAACGCTAGGCCGAATTCGACCTCATCAGACCGGACCATCACTTCCACCTTGTCTCGGCGCGAAAATGTGGATCCGAGTCCAGAGACACGCCGTGCTTCATCATCCCTTGGCAAACGCCCGGCGGACGATTCGTGCATGTCAGCCCACGCACAGAACAGCGATTTCGGCCCAATCATGCGTTCAAAGCTACCTGCTGCGTCAGTGAGCAGGAATCACAAGAGTATTGCAAGTAGCTCAATGCGCACTGGAGCTAAAATGAGCAAGCTTCCAGGCCCGCCTTCTGCTCGGTCCCAATGGAGCGCAGCACCCAATGTCAAGACTTTACCTTCTGCTTCCTCTTCCACCAAGGCGCCGCGAAAAATTGCTCGCTCAAAAAATGCTGCCGAGGTACACGCCGCCTCAAATCACTCCACGCCTACTAAAAGTTTTGTTTCGCCTGGTGTTGGAAGTGTACCAAGTAGGACGATCAGTGCATCCACCACTAGCTCGATTCCAGCATCATCAGCAACAGTGCGTAAGCCCAAGATCGGAACCCTACCCAAGCCAAAGCTCAAAGCGGCACCAATCAAGACCCTTTTGGACCAAAAATCATCCGGGCTGCTCAGCGACGATTCCGATGTCTCGGAATCCGAAGAAGTGTCTTCATCCGGAGAGGATCAAGAGCAAGACTTGGACGTGTCAAGAATCTGCACCAAACGGACCCTTCCTTCTGCTGCCAATCAAAGTGTGTCTGCGCACATGGTATCATTTAAAATGACCCCTCCGGCAATGTTTTCGGCTGGATCCAGAATTCCAAGTTTTGGCAGCACGGAAGTCACACGCGCGACGGTGCCAAGCAGGAGATCCAGTGGTACCAGCTTCAATTCCATGGCAAGTGCGGCAGTGGACGAGAAGGAGAACCTATCGCAAGCATATTCGAATGCAGGTTCAAAGAGGCATAGTGTCAGCAGCTCTTTCGGATTTCAAGGGCGCATCCGGAATAGTCTACCCTTGGCTGTAGTACATCCCGCCCCGCAGGTGAAAGCAGCAGAAGCTTCCGAACAGTCCCCAAACCCAGATGACCCTGGTCATCGCAAGCAACCAGCGCATCAGAACGAATCAACCACACAAGTCTCGCCTTCGAAGACCACCTCATCGCTCTCCGCACCCCGCTCTCGAGGCTTGCACCAAGACTCTTTCAAAGACTTGAAATCGAGTCCAGACCTTGGCATCAAATCCTCCATAATCTCTGCAAATCCAGTCTATCCTGGCATTCTGGCGCTCCAATCCAAACCGGCGCATCAGCCCATCAGCACCCCTGAAGCTTTGATCAAAGCGAAAAAGAGGCTTTCTGGCGCATTGCTTTCTTCTGGCAGCTCGTCAAATCTCAGCGGCGCCGCGAGTGTGGCGTCGCCGAGTGAGAGAGTCTCAAGCCTAGGACGATCCGCATCGGTCAGAGGGATAGCGCAGGGACCGAAAAAGGTACAAACGACTCCGACGATCCAGATACAACACAGAGATGGAGGCGATGCTGGTTCGGCAACGACGTCGTCGAACTCGGCGGTGTTGCCAAGATCTGGGAGCAGATCTCCCATAAAAAGTTCGCTCCTACTCTTTCCCACGGGATCGGCGGACAGTACGGAGCCAGAGCAGCCGAAGATTTCACCAGTGCGAAGAATCGTCACATCCAATGCTACGAAGCCCGTATGCACTGCTGTCGGAATCGGCGACAGAGCTGTCTCATCAAGCGATGCCATCGATGCAGACCTTCTTGCGTCTCTCCGAGTGGTTGCACGAAAAGCCAACCTCCCGCTTCGCGATCTGCTCTCTCAGAACTACTCACCCGGCATACGCCATCGAAAACACCGACAGAATTCAGATGAGGTAGGTGACACACAGGAACTCGTTTCTGATCGACAGCCTGCAGTTGATAAAGGGGAGAGGTTGAGGAGGAAGCCAAGCGAAGAATTGGAAACTTTAGGGTTGGCCGGCGACGTGAGTGTAGACTTGATGGCGTTGGATTTGGCAGCGAGTCCTGGTTCGGAAGTGAGCATGTTGCGATCACCCGTATTCGAATCGTATGCCGATACACCGCCGAGCGTTTTCGATAGAACTAGTCGCGCTCAGAAGCTGATCAAACACACGGAGAGCACACCACAAGCCATTGACGATCAAGATCAGAAAGGAGCTGAAGAGGAGGATGCGACGACGGATACCTCGCTTGCTTCGCCTTCGGTTCGCGCTGCTGCTGCACATCGTTTTCCTCGCCCAACACCAAGCACCAACGATGATGGTGTTGTGGAGACTCCAATGAGGAGGGGAGTGGGATTGCGAGGCTACAGGAACGTGCCTTCTATTCCATCCACTCCCTTCCCTACTCGACCTCCAGCAACGGCATCGCCTTCAAAACGATACCCTCCATCAGCCACCATGTCGGCCCGTAGCCGATCCAGGCTGAAGAAAGCTCTGCGCGAATCGTTGGGTCTCGAAGCCCACTTTTCGTCTCTGAATCTGAACAACCTCGTCCATCCCACGACGAGCGGCTCTGGTTCTGGGTCAGCACACTCGGATGCAGCTTGCCTAAGCAAGGTTGAAGGGGTTGATCCGAGTGGAGGAAAGGAAGAGGAGGATGGAGGTGGGAGGAAAGGTGGGTTGAGGCAGAGTATCAGTGCGATGCTGCTGACAGAAGATGATGCGTACCTGGATGAGCTGGTGAGTGCAGTTGCTCGAATCGGATTGGAAGATCTGGCACCTCAAGAGCGTATTTCTTCGCCGCCTCCAGCAGGAGAACCACAGATAGGGCCAGATTCAGCATGTTATGAAGCCGTGATATCCACAATTGCTGCCGCTCAAAATGTTGAAGATAATTCGACCTTTGCACATCAACGCCAATTGAATATTGAAAAGGATGACAATGGTGAAACACAACAACAACAACAACAACAACAACAGCTCAACGATGCACTTCTCGAACTCGCCACACTTCGTTCCCAGCTCAGCTTATCCCAAACCACCAACTTGGACCTCGAAACTCAGCTTGCCAAGCATAACAAACTCGTTTCGAATGGATGCAAAGTGCAACAGATGTTGGAATTTGATCTGTTTGGCTTGAGGAAAGAGATGGCGGGGTTGGAGTGGGAAAAGGCGAAATTAGCTTGGGGTAGAACCAGATGCGAAGTGCTTTCGGAACTGGAAGATGTCAAGGTTCAATCGGATGCAATGCTCGTGCTTGGTGTACAGTTGGGGATGTGGGAAACGATGATTAGACGTGAGGTTGTTGGTTAGAATTCGAAAGAAGGAGTACACTCGGGTGAATTGACAGTAAAGTACCCCTTTTCGCTGTATCAATGCAGATGTATCTAGTGGGTTTTGACGGTGACAACCTAAACGAGTCTTTCTAATCAATGCTGCAAGTTGTCGACCTCGAGTTGTTCTACTTGTATGAGGTTCAGAATTGTGAGAAAACTGAAAGTCCACTTTGTATAGGTTAAGTCGAAGGATGCGTGCAAATGCATATTCTGCAAATAGTATTCATCGAGAACGAGTAATGAAGGATTTTCGGCTGGTGTAAAAAAAAAGGGGGGAAAAAAGGTGGAATATGAAACTTGGTTGACTGCATGCGACCACGTCTTTTTTTTTGTTCCCGTTGGTGCCTGCCGAAAAATCATCCCCCTTCTTCATACCAAAAGTGTGTCGAAATGCTGTGAGAGTTACGAATGCAGATCAGAAGAACCAACTACTCGATTGTGACCTAGTGCGTTGATCAATGAATCTGGTGTTGCGAACAATTTTGGTACAGTTTCAACGATCGTTATAACGACACTGTGCGTGCTTGTCTTAATTGGGATTAAGACAAGCAGAATTTCAGCATGCGGTGTCACAGTCGATTTTGGTACTGTATCCACGATCGTTATGACGATATGGTTGTCCAATTTGGGATTGCGACAAGCGGAAGTGGGTGGTGGAGGTGGCGCTGGCGTCGGTGGTGGGTTCGTCGACACGTCTGCTCAACCAGATGAGGTAGAGACCGAACAGTGCACCACGGGCCACAGACAGTGAATCTTCCACAAGTGGGTGAATGCACCAGATATCTGCATTCTTACCAACCCAGCCAGTGTTGTTCTGAAAATGGATTCTCGTTTCATTTGATAATGGTGCTGGTGCTGGTTGTGTAGAGTCAGGGGAAGGAAGCGAGAAGAAGTGGTACTCCTAGTGGTGCAGTTCGCACAAGAATGCTTGAGACAGACTCTTGAAAACAAATCCTATAAAGTATGGAGCTTTGGATCCGTTAGTTAGGTCTTCAAGCAAACACATACTCTACATTTCTCCTCTCACTTGTTCTTTGAGTATTGATACTGGTTATCAACTCCCTTGTTTTTCACCCTTGTCTCTTCCACTCACCTTCTGCCGCCCTAATTTACGTCTCGAAGATGGGCAAACTCATGCGGCCAGCCGGTCCACTTTTCCTCTTCATCTTTTTGTCGTTCTTGTCCCATGTCACGGCGTCGAGCTGCGATATGAGTCTCGATGATATGGAGGTGTACCATCCGATCATGGGAAATCAAAACGAGGATCCTTGGAAGGATTGTAGAAGTTCCAGCGGGCAAGGAGGTTCGGATTCTGTGGCAAAATTTGGTCACAGGAAGAGAGCGCTTGGCGGGGAGCATTGGGTTGGCGGACACAAGCATTTCCGACGAGTAGATGGCGGTGTTGGCTCTTTTGGCGATGCTGTACGTGCGCCTGGAGGAGGAAATTACGACAAGTTCATGCCATCCGCTCAATCCCCCGGTTCTGGCTTTGGTGGCGGCGTTACTGGTTCACTTTCCACAGAGGGTGGCGATCTCGGCGCGATTTCGAGCAAGCCACATGGTTTCGCCGCTGCAGTGACCGGTGGTGGTTCTGCAACCCCTGTCATCCCAAGAGACGTTAAAGAGCTCGAAAGCCTTCTCGCTTCTGACTCGCCTGCCGTGATCCACCTCGACAAGGTGTACGACTATCGCGGAACCTTTGGCACCTGTACCAACTGCAAAGGCTGTGTTCCCGATTCCTATCTCCAATGCCCTTCAAAGGGTCAGCTGGCTATCGACATCGGCGTAGGTTGGTGCGAAGGCAAACGCTCCCAATCTGTCACATACGACAAAGCAGGTCTCAACCCACTCATTGTAGGCAGTAATAAATCCATCATCGGTATCTCCAAAGACGCCGCCATCGTAGGTCGAGGCTTTATTATAAAAAACGTCAAAAACGTCATCCTTCAGAATTTCCGAATCGAACAAATCAACCCCGAGTTCGTCTGGGGTGGTGATGGCGTGAACTTGGTGGGTGCACAAATGATATGGATCGACAAGATCACATTCTACTTGATCGGTCGACAGTTCATCCGCACCGGAACTGATGCTTCCACGGCAACGATCTCCAACAATCATTTCGACTGCCATACGAAATGGAGTGCCACCTGTGATGACAGTCATTACTGGACCCTCCTGGCCCACGGTTCAGGAGATCGAATCACCTTCTCGGGCAACTTGCTGGATAAATGCTCCGGTCGCTCACCCAAAATTGGCAATTTGAAGGGAGGTGATTCCGTTTGGCACATCGTCAATTCCATGTTTGACACAAGCTCGGGTCACTCGTTGGACCTAGGTCCTGGTATTACAGTATTGGTCGAAGGCAATGTTTTCACGAATGTAGCCCAGACGAGCCTGCATGAGAGCCATCCGGGAAGGGCGTTTGCACCTTCGGATGAGGCTGTGTGTAAGCAATGTACGGGCGTGTTGGGTCGAGAATGCCAGCCGAACGCGTACAGGAATGCAAAGCCTGTACCGAGTACGTCGTCCGCTTCAGTGGTACTCAAGGATGTCGCGCCGGAGAGAATGAGTGGCGCGTTGCCTCCTGGAAAAGCGGCACAGACGGTCCTGAGCACGGCTGGCTGTGATGGCAAAGGTGAAGCTTCCTCTGGGAACAGTGTGGTCGGCGGTGAAGCTGGAGGGTTAGGGACGAGCGTTGGAAGTGTGAAGGAAGATTACGGTACTGGTACTGGTACTCGTGATGGTACAGATGATGAAGACGACATCTCTGGCCAAGGTCTCGCCAAGTCTGAGCACGGTGCTGGCACCAAGTCTCAAGAATCTCGCGTTGGCGATGCCCTTGTGGGAGGTGGTGGTGATGACGACCACTCATCAGGCAGCAGAATGCAGAAGGACGGCTATGGCTTGGATCAAGACAATGCTACTCAGAAGCAAAAGGAACTTGATGAACAGATTAAGAAGAAGCAACCAAAGGAAAAGGATGACCAAGAGAAGCAGGAGCAAGGGGACGACGAAGAGAAGCAGAAAAAACAGGACGATGAAAAGAAGCAGGAGCAAGGGGACGACGAAGAGAAGCAGAAAAAACAGGACGATGAAAAGAAGCAAGACAAACAGGACGTTCTGAAGTAGCAGCACCATCGACGTTGATCTCCGCCGTCTTCCCCCGTCCTTTCTGACGCATCTCTCACCAATCTTTTCCCTCTTGTCTCTCATTCTAAACCAAGAAGATACCTGTCACGGCATCGCTTCGTTCACACCTTTCGTATCAAGCCAATATCACGTTGTATAAATTTTATAAGGTTTGATTGCAGCGCTTCCAAATTGATTCTATGCCAAGCTTTCATCATAGAAAATCGCAATCTTGGTCTGGTAGCCTGTCTGCGCTGAGATAAGTCCTCTGTTCATCGTGTTTGCTGCAAGCGGGAAAAAGGCCTTGCCTTCTTTGTCGAGGACGATAGCTCCACCCACACCCTTTTTGCTACCATAGCTCTTGATAAGCTCATCCATAGCTGCCCTGATCGCCTTTTCGAACGGCATATTGCCATACCTGATGCGATGTGCGATGGACGAGGCAAAGTTGGTGCGGAGGAAAAAATCTCCATCGCCCGTGCCTGAGATTGCGATGCCTTGCTCGATCTCACCATGTCCTCCCTTTAACAATGTTTTGCTGCCTCTGGGGTTGAAGATCTTGCGCAAAAGGTAAAAGAATCCCGAGCTTCTTATATGCTTGTAAAAGCGGGGATTCGAAGAGGTGGTTGAGGCCGACCAAGAGTCGGCCAGAAAGCCACTTCCAACAGAAGGAGTATCACCGATTCGACCGGGGAATTTGTTCGTCTTGCCTCCAGTAGATGTGGCGACGGAAAGGTGACCACTGGAGTCAAGTGCGACGGCGCCCACTGTGCCTTGAGGGAGAAAATCTTTGAGCTCCGCATAGCTATCAAAGATAGCTTGATCTTCGTGCTCCTCTTCGACCTTTTTTACGTCTCGAGGGGTGGTTGCGTACGGTGGTAGATCCAGCTCTGCATCGGATTCAGACTCAACTTTGTCCTTCGCGGGCTTGAAAAGACCCGTCTCAATTCCTCGCTTGTGCTCCAACCACCGCCTTTTAGTATAGTAATACCTCTTGCTCACCTTTTCAGTGCCATACTTCCACCCAGCTTTTTCTGCCGCATTGCCAGAATAGAACGCATGGCCTCCAAGGTCTGTATTGTTCTCCAACAAGACCTTGACGAGTAAGATAGGATTCTTAGTTTGCCTCACGCCAGTGACAGCGGCATTTTTCGAATGAAATCCGGGCTGAGTGGTCATTAGAGAAGCTTCGCATACAGTTCGACCTGCAGAATCAAACACCGCGCCTTTGCCTGCGTTGAAAAGGGGGGAATCTTCGAGCTGGCTGACTGCATGGCAGACCGCGTCCAGCGACGAAGTGTGTTTGGACGAGTAGGTGGTATTGAGGACATTGCGAAGGCGTGCCCGATATGCAGCGAGAAGATCAGGTGGCATGTCCAAAGTGGTGGTCCCCCCAGCGCCACCGTGGATGGCTAGGGCCACGATGTGAGGCCATTTTTTGAGGTCCACATTGTCGCGGTGGGCACTTGTCATGTTGTGAATCGAGGTAAATCTTGTGCTATAGATGAATCAAGTTGTGCCTCTACATGCATAAGCCAAGGATGGAATGCAAAGCTAAATGTCCAAAAGGTTGGTCTGGGCAGAATGCGGAGAATAAGGGTCTGTATCCATGTGTACGATAATAGTGTATGCTACACTTAGGAATAGCCCGAGCAATTCGCCGAGGGTTGCCGAAATGCTGTCAGATGTCATGTCGTGCGATCTGACATTGCTCACTTCTGCCTTGCCGGCTTCACATCACCGCAAGCTTATTCAGGTCAGATCACGGTTCAGGAGGCGAGCTTAAAGAATCAAGACAGCTAATACCGCCAAGGACCCTTTCGGAAGGCATCATACGTTATCAGATTAGGGACCTCACCCCCACGAGCGTTTGCAACAGCTGTTCATGCTTCTTTTGGGAGAGATCTTTGGGCAAATATGCATACAAATCTGATAACGAAACCTTTTTGACGCACTCGTGCATACGCCAAGAAATCATACGATGAAGCGACAAGGATCGCGCCAATCAGGTTGGTTCATTGACTGCGTCCAAGCGAAGCGCATGGGTGCATTTTGGACCATGTTGAGTGTGACAGTGTGAGTACCAGTCGGAATAGGTCGGAGTCAGACCAATCGGTTCTGTACTGCTCATCGAGTCGTAGCCCCATGACTTTGCGTCAGGTTTGCGAGTTCAAAAACAAGGAAAGGCGACGAATTGCAGACATACGATGAGCCGAGCTGTATACATTGTCTCAGCTCGTCGTGCGGTGATCGTTGCTATGATGTACTTACTGCAGTAGCAACCTATGACATTGGGATCAGCTGGGGAACAGCGAGACTTTTTTACGAAATGTGATACGCTAAGAGAGCGCGATGTAGCACACTCCACGCACGAACTTGCGCTACAAACACCACCGACAACCCTTGACCCAACAGCCAAACCCTGATTCCACTTTCGCCAATGTACTGCACTACACCTTGGATCGCAGGCTCTTTTTTTCTCTTTCTCGCTTTTCTCTTTCTCGCTCGTGTTGTGGTCGCATATTTGGATGATGGAGTGGAGAAAGTTGCAATAGGTAGCTCTGTGTGTACCCTGGACCCTGTGACCTGTAGCATGGCGCTTAGCCACAACTTTTCCTAGCTGAACATCAATTTGGCACTAAAACACTTTCGGAGCGACAATACACTTGAGAAGGAATCGCGCAACTCGTGGCGCATCAAGCAGTAGCTGGCGCCAAAATTCGTCATACAAGACGGGACAAAGGTTCGTCGATCGACTGTCGGCATAGAGGTCAACGTCGACAAGGGTCGAGGGCGGCGGACCGAGCACTTACTTTTTCATCGAACACGAAGCGCTCAAACTGGTGGCTGTATGCCAGCACCGCTCTGCGTGTAGGCGCTCGTAGCGAAAAGGAACCAAAAGAAGGCTCGCTCAGATCATACACACAACCAATAGTGATGGGTTGTGAGCAGTGAGCATTGAGTGGGGCCGTTGCTGGAAGCTATCAGCAATTCTAGCTCGCACCTGATGATTGTAGTATATATCTTTCAGCTCTTGCTCGATCGAGTCCGTCATTGATTCCCACCTTGACTCAGACTACATCTCCATCTCCCACAATAAAAGCTCACAGCACTTGACAGGATGCTTCTCACCACAACTAGAAGACCTTCGCTACCCGTATCAGGTTGGCTCGCGCCCGACACTCGCCAGGGCTCGAGCAGACTCGCACATGCGCCGCACCGTACCTTCTACTCGGACCTGTACGAAAATGAGGGGCATCTCTTTGATTTGAACGGTGACGAGGGACGACCCACTGTCAGCTGTACGCCGTTCAGCTCCAGTGCTCGACCCAAAAAACAACAATCCTCTCGATTCAGCACGAGCAATCGAACGGCTTACGATGTCGAACGTCAGATGCAAAGGGTGAGTTTATCATGTTATCGCGCCGAGACGTCTTTTGTGATGCGATGATGGAGTGCTCCTTTACGATTGCGTAAGGTTCGGCACGTTTATGGGAGCAAAGGTGGCTCTGATGTCAGAAAGAGGCAGCTCGGAGCGATCAGAAATTTGGTCGAGTGGCTATTAGCAGGCGCAGCCTTTGACAGTTATTTGCGTCGTATTGTATACAATCACAAAGCTCACTTGATTTTAAACCGAAGCCGTCGGTGACGTACCCGCTTCTCGGCGCTTCCAGGCTTTGGCTTTGTCTCTTTCAGGGTTCAACTTTTTCAAAAATCAACGCGTGCGTGGGTGTAAGGGAGTCACACATCGGAACGGCGGCACACAGTCACCACTACTTGAATCTGCTTCAGCCTAAGCAGTCTGTGTGAAAAAGGGAGGTTGCGGCCCTGACTTATCGGGGAAATCAAAAGAAGAAAGACACGCACACTCAAAACACGAAGCAGCACGGTGCGATAGGAGCAGCAGAAGAAACAACAACTTCCGATGATGGCTCTTGTGTTCTCGCTCCTTATCTCTGCACTCGTTTCCATCATCATCATCCTTCCTCATTGTCACTCGCTTTGCTCGTTCCGGCTCATGGCTTCCGACGTGTTTTCGTGAGCTGCACACTTCTTGGCTCGCAGCATACCAAGTCGGTGCAGGCAAGCGAATTGGTTCGGTCGCTTCCCATCTTGATCTCGTCGACGGATCCACGGCACTGGTACGGAAGAGCCGACTTGCTGACAAAACTTGCTCGTTATTCTTTACCTCGGGCTTTGATTCAAACTCTCCTTCTTGCTCACGAATCACCTTTTTCGGACCGACCGCTGCACTTTCTCACGCCATCATGTCGAAACGCATGCAGAACTTAATTATGGAGATCCTCCAAGCGCAACCATCGCTACGAGACTCGAAAACGTACCTCAACAGTTTCGCTCCACGCAAATCATCTGCTCGGAAGCCCCTATCTCAGGCCAACACCAGCAGCACTGCTTCATCGTCATCCACCACCACAACCACAACATCGGCACAAACACTCGACTATCCCGAGTTCCCAATACCACCCAACATCGCTCGCCCTGGCAGCTTACATAACCCGTCAACCACCACTTGGGATCCGCAACACTCAATATCCTTGGAAAATGATCCTCATGCCCATCAATCAGCCGCAGTACAACCCAAGCTACCCCGAGCGATCCTCGATATCTTACAAGAGTCAAAGCGACGCATCCCCGCTGATTCTAGCCCAAACACCACCACCACCACCACCACCACCACGTCTGCGCCGCGTCACATTATACCGCCGAAAAGTTCAACTGTCGCCATCCCACAGGTCACACCCGTATCAGATGCTTTGGCAGACTCTCACACCGCACTGGTGAAGGTTCAGGGTCCTTTTACCGACCGCCAGCTCGACTCGATTGCAGAGGGTTTGGTTTACCTCAAACGTCTCGGTCTTGTCAGCGTTGTTGTCGTGGATCAGGATGATTGGCCCGACATCTCGGCTGATATTGATCGCAATGGTCAGCTTGTAGCAGGCAGGGACGAGCTCGAAGATCAGCGCATGGGTGATTGGCTTGCTGCCCACCCTGCGCCCTCATCCATGCAATCTCCCTCACTTAAGGGTGAGCAGAGCGCCAACCACGGATGCAGGTCGAGCTTACTTGGCCGAAAGCAAGAGAGGCTGCGCAAGCGTATCATGGCGGAGACGCTGCGTCTGACAGATAGTCTCAACCGCAAAGGTGCCATGGCTAGACCCTTCCCTCAGGCTGTCGTCAAAGTCGATGCAAATGCGGCTGCACGAATCGAGTCGGAAGCTCGACCATTCCAGCAGACACAGACGTCAGGGGCTTCTGCACCTGGCGACTCGGTTGTTGCGGGCTCATCCCCGGTTTCGCCAACAGTACACTATGGGAGTGCTGGCGAGGAGCGTCTTCGACCACCACTTGTCTCAGATGATAGCCTTAACTCCATTCGATCAGCGCTAGCGTCCAACCAGATTCCTGTGCTGGCACCGTACGCGCTATTTGAAAACGAAAAGGACGGGACGCTCGAGACGCTTTGCGTGCGTGCTGACGATGTTATGGTGGCTCTGACTAGAGACATGGTCGTTGCTGCTAATAGAGCCTACGAGACGTCGAACGACACCGAGGCAACTGCTTCCACCTCATCTGCCTCTTCCAGCGCCGATCCGCTTTCGCAATTCGTGGATGGAGAAGTGGATATGATGCCTCTCAGGCTCATGGTCATCAACCGTGAAGGTGGCATTCCATCTCACGCTCGAGGTGGTGACCCTCACTTGTCCATCAACTTGGCCTCAGAGTATCACCAGATCAAGCAGTCCTTTGTCTGGGACCAAACACATCCAACAGCGCTTCGCAACCTTGACGCGATCTCTGACTGCCTCTCGTACATGCCGCAGACATCGTCCGGCGTTCTCGTCACCCATCGCTCCCCCCGATCGCTCATTGCAAACCTCATCACCAACAAAGCAGCTCACAGCCCCTCGCTCCCGCATCGACTCCTGGCCAACAAGAAGGACGTTCGTCACACACCCACCATCATCCGACCTGGTCTGCCCATCAAAGTCATACAGGACTTTAACAAGATCGATCTGGCCAAGATGACGGCTTTGCTCGAAGCATCCTTCCGACGAAAGCTCAACCAAGAAGGGTACTATCAAAGACTGAGGGAACAGCTTGATTTCGTGATCGTCACAGGTGACTATCAGGGAGCGGCAGTTGTGACAAAAGAGTACGCGCCGGATGATGGCCGAAACAGTATCGAGCCGATCGCATACCTGGACAAATTTGCGGTTCTCCCATCATTGCAGGGTTCGGGTACGGTGGACTTTTTGTGGGGTGCACTGCGTGACGAAGTGCAGGGCTTGGGCCTGCTGGATGCGTTGAACGACAACGGTGGTAGGGGTGGGTACGGTACTGGCCGAGATCTCGTTTGGAAGTCGCGCAGCAACAATCCGGTCAATAGGTGGTACTATGAGCGATCGAATGGATTCGTACGTATCGATACTGATGCAAAGGGTACTGGATGGCAGCTATTCTGGTGTGATGCAGAAGACAAGTTGGCAAGGCTGTCTGGCGAGCGGAGATTGTCTGCTTCTGCCTCGAATTTGGAAGAAGCCGCAGCGAACGCACACGATGACATTGAGCTTGGTCATTCGTTTGACGATGATATCTCACCCCACAGTGATCGACGCCGCTTGGGAGGTCAAGGCGTAGGCGCTTTGGAAAGCACTGGTCTGGATGCGTACGAACGCAGTAGAAGGCTGTCAAAGCCCAAGTTCGATTCGCATCTGCATAGAAGTGGAATGAGCTTCGGTGGTGGTGGAAGGATTGATCTGACGCTGCTACCTATTGTGGCGCCAGAGGAAGGCGGAAGACTGCTGCGTTGGGCCAAGTGCATGAAGACGATCAAGGGCGCTTGGGCGGATTGAGTGTTGCGAGTGTTGCAATTTTTCATTCGGTTGTTTGTACACATAGAATCTTTCGTTCTGGCACAAAATCTCACGATTGGAACCGCATCATTTGTATATCACTGAGAGAAAGTCTGCTTGAGTTATCGGATGAATCAACATGAAAGATGAGTTCATGGATACAAGGGATGCTCCGAAGTGTGTGGTGCGAAGCTGACTGTAATAATCTGGCGCATGAATTCACCTCCACCTTTGTCTCAGAGTCTGAAGACGGTGAAGACTCAACCTGCTGCCCGAGAGTTTTTTTTGGGTGTGACGCCAAACAAAAGTCAAGTGTTGTTCTTCCCATTCACGATTCACAATTCGGACGACCCGCGAAACTGCCCAGACTTGCCGTAAGTTAAAAGGTTTCTCCTAACTTTGCTGACTGAGATGTTCCACACTCACCATTCTCACTCTCCCTTCCTCCACTACCATAATATCGGTCTTTCCTATCTGCTGTTTGACTATGCATTTCGCCAGAGAAAACTCCAAAGCACCAGCGGACTGCTGACGGACCAGAACATTCATTTATTGCTCAGGTGAATGATCAGCTCGGTTTTCTTGCAATCGAAAGCGCCTCGACCTGTCGAATTGATCCCACAATCGACGCCCAAAGGAGGCTAGTGAGCCCCTCGGTCCTCATCGCTTGTGTGGCAGCACCATTTCGGTTCGCCCCTTCGCCTTGAACGCCGCAACCATGGCCCGTCTCACACGGCGAACAGGCACCCGAAAGGCTGCGGCGTCGCAGCAGCAGCAGTCAGAGGAGCAAGACGAACTTGCTTCTTTTCCCCAAGCAGAAGCCGAGGACGAGCCAGCGCAGCATAGCCGTTCCCATCGCCTAACACGTCAAAGTAGTGGCACTGCACAGCCAGAAGAGGTACCCGAAGCCGACATAGAACTCGAGGCTGAAGCCGACCACCCGTATGCCGACGAAGAAAGGGCGCGTACCAACCAACCTCCTTCATCCACCTTTTCGGCCCGCAGCGAAGCGGACCATATTAAGATCATGCTTGCCACCGACAACCATATCGGATACATGGAACGCGACCCTGTGCGCGGTCAAGACTCAATCAATACTTTTGAAGAGATCCTGCAACTTGCGGTTCAACATGAAGTGGATTTCATCCTTCTTGGTGGTGATCTGTTCCACGAGAACAAGCCGAGTCGAGCGACTCTGCATCAGACAATGGCACTGTTGAGGCAATACACACTGGGAGACAAGCCTATCTCGGTCGAGCTCTTGAGCGATCCAAACGATGGTGCACTTCCCGGGAAGGATTTCCCAGCGATCAACTATGAAGATCCAAATCTCAACGTCGGCATTCCCGTGTTTTCAATTCACGGCAATCACGATGATCCTCAAGGTGTAGGTGAGACCGGTGCGCTCTCCGCTTTGGATCTCTTGTCGGTTTCAGGACTGATCAATTACTTTGGAAAGATTGAGCTTCCATCCGACGACGCTGCCGCTGCCACCGCTTCTTCCAGAACAGCACGCGGCGGGGCATTTCAAGAAAAGGGGATCCGAATTAAACCTGTGCTACTTCAAAAAGGGCAAACCAAGCTTGCTCTCTATGGTATGGGTAACATCAAAGACGAACGAATGCACTTTGAACTTCGTGCCAATCGAGTTCGCATGTACCGACCGCAAGAGGATCCAGATGACTGGTTCAACATTCTTTGTGTCCATCAAAATCGAATCGCGCACAATCCTAAGGCATGCGTTCCCGAGACTATGTTTGACGACTCGATCCATCTCGTGGTCTGGGGTCACGAGCATGAGCAGATGGTTCAACCTCAGGCCGTGACGGAAAAGAGGTACCATATCACTCAACCGGGTAGCAGCGTGGCGACTAGCCTGAGTCAGGGAGAGACAACGGAAAAGTGCGTGGCAATCATCCATGTGGAGAAGACGGATTTTCTAATCGAGCCTCTTCCACTTAAAACGGTGAGGCCGTTTGTGATGGATGACATGGTACTCTCCGACGAGCTCGACGAAGCTGGATTGTCATCGGAACGGAGCGACATTATCAAGCTGTTGAGGAAGAGGGTTGAGGGGTTGATTGTGAAGGTCAAGCAGAAGTTCAGGGAGAGGTATCCTGGTCGCGATATGCCGCTACCGCTTGTGAGGTTAAGGGTGGAATACACGAATCAAGAGATCAGCAATCCACAACGGTTTGGGCAAGAGTTTGCGGGCAAGGTTGCGAACCCCAAGGAAGTGTTGCAGTTTACAAAGCGCAAAGCACTTCGGAGTGGTCGTAGGGATCTGGACGAGGCGAATGGGCCGAGTGCGTACGTCGATGTGGAAGAAGAGGGCCTGCTTCCCGTGGAAAGACTGGAAAAAGTGGACGTAGGCAAACTGGTTCAAGAATATTTACAGGCGCAGAACCTCGACATTCTCAATCCAGAGGGCCTAGAAGGAGCAGTGTTGAACTTTGTCGAGAAGGACGACAGGGATGCCATCGATAGTTTTGTCACAAAGATGTTGAAGAATACTGTCAAGGGGTTGGTGACGATCGATCCAGAGGAAAGTAGGATCGATGGAGAGTTGGAGAGATTGAGGCAGCATCAGATGGAGCAGCGGCAAGCGATGGAGGTGGAGATGGCTGCGGATGGGGGAAGAAACGCTTCGAGAGAGGTTGGGAATCAGAGAAGTGACGAGAGTGATGATTCGATGATGGAGGATTTGGAGCCGCAGAGAGCTGCGCCAATGTCACGGTCTAGGGGAAGAGCTGCTCGTGACGAACAGTTTGATGATGTTGTTGACAATGACGATGACGAGGAGTTTGAAGATGGTGCAAGTGTTGCCAGAAACCGGAGGGGTGTAGCATCTCAGCGTGGAATTGCTGTGGCATCTTCCATGAGTAGAGCCAAGAAGTGTGCAGCTTCAAGAACAACAAAGACTGCAGCTCGAGCGTCAACATCACGAGCGGCTGCTCAAGCACCAACATTTCTGGGACCGGAATCAGCCTACGCGGACCAAGACTCGGATGTGGCGGTCGAAGAAGAGGCTTCAACACCTGCACCAGCATCGAGAGGACATGCAAGTGTGCTGGATATGCTGAACAAACGTGCCACAGCCACTGCGTCAAAGAGCAAGAGAAAGGCTGCAGCTACGCCTAGGGCTGCACGAACGACACAGGCGACAGCTGGAATGGGCAGACGAACACCACAGCAGCAGCAGCAAGAGAGTATTCAGATCAGCGATGAGGATGACAATGATGCGATCGTTGATGGTGGAGGCGATGATGATGATGATGATGATGAGTTTGTGGAGCCGGCGGGTGGTGCGACGGCTAGGAGAGGCGCTAGTCGACGATGATTTCCAATTTACATATTTCAGGTAGAGGTCACACCGTGTTTGCAATCTGATTTAAAAGTGTCACATTCGAGATGGTGGTGCGTTAGCGTGGCATTATATTGTGATGATTCAGTTGATGCGAATCTGGGCGATTCAAGCGGCCTACAGTAAATTTGTAAATACGTGGAAGAAGTCAAAAGAGACAACAGTGAGAAGCGAGGCTGAGCTGCGATGATGTGGTCTTGGTCTTGAGTTGCAGTTTGTTGTGATTGGATCGACGCATTCAGCATGAGCGGAAGAAGTTGACGGTAAAAAAAGAGATAGAGAGAGAGAGAGAGAGAGAGAGAGAGAGAGAGAGAGAGAGAGAGAGAGCTTCCTGCTTCTCGGCGTGTCAAATTGAATTCCAAGGACACGGTCGGACTTGTTTTCCACGTTTTCATTCTGTATTCTGTGACTTTATGCATCATTAAATTTACAATACACTAGATGCCGAATCAAAGAGCGGTTTAGTGGCCAAAGAAATACACTGGTCAACTTTTGAGCTCCTTGTCGCTTGCAATACCTATGACGATGAGAGGTGTTCAGGATGATCCATCGTCTGGGTCACGTTTGGAATGATTTGACACGTAATATACGCGAATCGAGCGAGATGCATGTCCAATACAGTATAGGGAAAGGGCAAATGGATCTTGTAGCTAAAGATGCGAGTACAAAATGTATTGGTTAACTTATATTATTATAAAACGTTTCATTGTATTATATGCCGAGGCGCATGCATATGTTAGAAATTGGCGTTTTAGTGCAGCCAAGTGGCACAGGACAACATGGGCAGTCAGATCCTAATTCCTTATATTTGGACCCTTGAAAGTGTGAAATCCGGCACAAGGAGCGCATATGCTCTCTGTCTCTGTCTACCAACCAAAAAAGAGATTCACACTACAAAACCAACCACGCACAGACGCAGCTAAGTCAACTAAATCCCAGTCCAACACAACCCAGGCTAAAGAGACGAGACCTTGCTTCTTCTTGCAATCTTCAGCTTTCCCTCTTGCCAACTCTCACACAACCTCGGCCACAGTCATTCGTCGCGATTAGGATTCGATTTTCAAACCCGAAAATGACATGCTCGTATCAAGACCGCAAGCATCCACGAACGCTGTGTCTTTTTGACGTGGATGGTACGCTTTCACTCGCACGTCAAACCATCACGCCCGAATTTCACACTCTTCTCGCCTCACTACGCAAACAGTGCGTTATCGGTGTCGTTGGTGGATCCGATCTGAAAAAGGTTCGAGAACAGCTGCAAATCACTCCAACCGACTTTACGCACGAATTCGACTACGTGTTTGCAGAGAATGGTTTGACGGCGTTCAAAGATGGTCAATCACTCGCATCGCAAAGTTTTATCGGCTGGTTGGGTGAGGAAAAGTACAAGAAACTGGTGAAATTTTGTTTGAGATACATTTCGGAATTGGATCTACCAGTGATGAGGGGAACGTTTGTCGAGTTTAGGAATGGTATGATCAACGTTTCACCCATCGGAAGGAATGCTTCGTAAGTAACACATCTACATCCTTTCCCCACCAACCCGAACCACCTCGAACCATCACAATACGTATGCAGATGAGATACGTACACTGCCTAACACAATACCTGTTTCTGATACATGTTGCATCATGACAGTATCAACGAGCGAATCGAATTCGAAAAGTACGACAAGGTGCAAAACATTCGCAAGACATTCGTCTCGGCTCTGAAAACCGAATTCCCAGATTATGGTCTGACTTACTCAATCGGCGGTCAAATCTCCTTTGACGTCTTCCCTCAAGGATGGGACAAAACGTATGCACTTCGAAACGTAGCCGTTGACGGTGGTAAAGTGGAAGCAAGCAAAACTAGCAAGGATCTCGGTTGGGATACGATTCACTTTTTCGGTGATAAGACTTATGTTGGAGGAAACGATAACGAAATTTTCGAAGATTCAAGGACGACGGGCCATACCGTGATCAATCCTAAAGATACCATGCAGCAGTTGAAGCAACTGTTCCCCGATTTGGCCGACTGAATTTCAGCATTTGCTTCTATGCGAACGCGAGGCGTCCAGCAGATGTTCGTAGATTAAACAGAAGAATCTAAAGGGGTTATACAGTAGTAACAGTAAAGCAAGCGATGGTCAAGTCATTTGAAAAAAAAAAAAAAAAAAACGAAGAATGTGTCGCTTGAACCGTAGCGTGTTGCAGCAGCAAAGTTATTTTGTCCGTTGTGCCAGATTTTTCCAGACTTGAAAATCAACAAGACATGTTAGACCGGCCTGAACAGCTTAGAATAAGCTCGAATTGGGTAATCTTGAGCCCCCGAGATCCGCGATTTGGTTGAGATTTTGGAGTCATGTGTAAATTTACACTGTGTCCATCTTGGTGAATAGAGTGAACCTTGTCTTGAACGCCTCACAACACGGATTGCCTACGAACGAGCAAGCGATTAAAGAAACAACCAACCAAACAAGCGGATCTCAAATGTGGCCGTTCAGCGACACCAAAACATCTTTCGTTGGTACTACGACTGACAGGTGTCCCGTTGACGAAGAGACGCGTTTGGCATGGCTCAAAGCAAATCCCGGTAAAGCGCACCCTTTTCAACCCGATTCCACCACGTTACCAACACCCGCATCTGAAGCGCAAGCTGGACCTTCTCGATCGAGGTACAATGACGAAACTCGATTATCGACGCAACGAGAAATTTCGTCGATTCCACGTTCGTATGCGCCTCTGACCAACCCGACCGCAGCTCAAGCAGCACAACCGCCATCAACGCCATCATCGAGCGATGGTGAGGATAGTGACGGCAAATGGGTATACCCTTCGGCAAAGCAGTTTTACAATGCGATGAAGCGCAAGAATCAGAATCCTCGAGTGGCGGATATGGACGTGGTGGTTCCAATCCACAATGCGGTGAATGAGCAGGCGTGGAAACAGATTCTAGCGTGGGAAAGAATGTGGTCGGGCAAAGGGAATGGCAACGACGAGACCAAATTAGTTTCGTTCAAAGGCAGACCCCGAGATTTGACATGGAGAGCGTGGATGAATGGGATAGCGGGATACTCGAAGCCGTTCGACAGGCATGACTGGACGGTGGAAAGGAATTGTGGAGAACAGGTTAGGTATATCATTGATTTTTACACGGGAAGGGGCCAAACGGCTCAATCACAGCCAGCACACGCGGCACAGGGAAAGGGACAAGGAATGCAAGATGGACAGGACAATGGAATCGCCGAGAGCTTTGGTGCGGCAGCTCACGCCAAGAATGGATTGAGCTTCTACTTGGATGTGAGGCCAGCGCCATCAACAGTGCAAGGTTTGGCCATGAGGTCGAATCGGATTTGGTTGAAGTACTTTGGTGAGCCAGGAGCTGCGCCTCACTAGACCTGATGTACTATATTAATTAAGTAACACTTTCCACAACACTGATTTTTGTTGCAATTGCATTCGCATTCGCATGGCATGACACATGTCACCACCCGTACATACAATTACAGTCCTGTGCTCTTCTTTTGCATCTTTAAGTGTGTACTGTACGTAGGGTGGTGATGATGTTCTTGCGGGTAAACACAAACACATTTGCCAATCTGACAAGTTTGCGGTGTCAAGATAAGTTAGTAGAGGAAGAGAAGAATATACATAAGATTAATCGAGTATTTTCCGAGGGCACGCGATTGACTAATTTGTAATCGGGCAATTCTAAAAACTAGAAACCTGGCAAAGTGATCGGGAAAAGGCAATATCCCGAAAGGGAGCAAGAGCCAAAAGATGGCTAAATGTTTTGGTGTGATTTTACAAAGGTGAGCACAGTTTTTAAGAGGTCAGGCGCATCCCATCTTCAAAGTCACACTTCCTGACGTAAATATTATTTCAGTACATACAAACGTTTGATCTTCTTTAATCACCCATCTCTCCCTCTTCAATCTCACTTGTTTTGCTGTGCTCATATCGACGGGCTCAGCAAAGGATTGTACGCAAAGGCATCAACACTCGGCGCATCCGAGCCTAACGTCTCTCTTCGGTCAGCACTCAATAATCTCGCGTTCGTATTTCTGTATCTGTACAAACACTCGTCCAACTCTTCTTAATTGTACTATACAACCATAAAACATTGCCAGTGTTTTTTTTTCTATTCCTTTCAATAATCTACCACCACAAAAGAATTCTCTCATCAACCTCAAATCCGACAAGCATCATTGCAGGCCATTCCAACCTCCTTGCGATACATTTGCTCAATGGACATTCCCTCCTTCGATTCTCACGCAACTTGAATAATCATTCGAATAATTCCTTGTTTCCGTTTTAGCGTACAGCACAAGCTCATCACATTCTGACTAGTATCTGATTCGGCAACAGCGTCGCTCCAAAGTCACAACTTAAAAGCTTTGCACCGCCAAGTTCCCACCATCTAACCCTGTCGACGTTTCGTATTGTCGACATACATAGCGCTTCAGCCTCCAAACACATATGGCCGGCCGACCTGGCATCGCTGGCAGCGTGCACGGCCGCATGCTTCCCAGCCCTGGTCCCATGCTTGGTAATGCCGACAATGGTAACATCGGCGCTTCCAATGGTGCTCCACCCGGGATGGGTGGCTCATTAGCTGGTGTCGATCTTGGCCCTTCCATGCTCTCTGCTGCAGGTCCACCTCCCAACGCCGGCCCCACTATGCCTGCCGGTACTGGTCCAGGAGGTACGCCCACCACCGCTCTTAGCGTTTACCATCTCATCACTCAGCTCTGTCAGCGACCTGAACCCAATGCACCTTCTCACAATCGCAAGCACGCTTCCGCATCTCCGCCTCCCAACAACGCCAACGATGAAGCAGTCGCAAGCAACAGTGACGCAGCGCAGATCAACAACGGTGCTGACCGTCAAGGCGCCACTTCGCCTTCGGATCTCGACAGCCTTCCTGGCTCTTCTGCTCAGCGCGAGCACGCGTTGCTGGAGCTGAGCAAGAAGCGCGAGCAGTACGAGGATCTTGCCCTTGTTCTCTGGCACAGTTTCGGTGTCATGTCTTCGCTCCTTCAAGAGATCGTATCTGTCTATCCGCTGCTCTCGCCTCCCGCACTTACAGCTCAGGCCAGTAATCGTGTTTGCAATGCGCTCGCTCTGCTCCAATGCGTAGCGTCCCACAGCGAAACACGAGGTCTTTTTCTTCAAGCGCATATCCCTCTCTTCCTCTACCCTTTCCTCAACACCACTTCCAAGACTCGTCCATTCGAGTACCTGCGTCTCACCTCGCTCGGCGTTATTGGAGCCTTGGTCAAGCAAAACGACAACTCGGACGTCATCACCTTCCTCCTATCCACCGAGATCATCCCGCTCTGCCTGCGAATCATGGAGACAGGCTCGGAACTCAGCAAGACGGTCGCCATCTTTATTGTGCAAAAGATCTTGTTGGATGATATGGGTTTGGCGTACATCTGTCAGACGTACGAGAGGTTCTACGCCGTGGGGACCGTGTTGAGCAACATGGTTTCGCAGATTGTCGAGAGTCAGGCGGTGCGATTACTCAAGCACGTGGTTAGGTGTTATCTGAGGTTGAGCGACAATCCTAGGGCAAGGGAAGCATTGAGGGCTTGTCTGCCAGGACCGCTGAGGGACGCCACTTTTAGTCAGTTGCTCAAGAATGATCACATCACCAAAAGATGTCTTGCTACGCTATTGCTCAATCTTTCGGATCGGGTTGAGCAGTAAAGGGTGTGGAAGAAGCACGCAAAGGTAGCAGCTTGGATGGGTATGGAAAGACGGCGAGACTTGTTCCGTCTAGCCAAATCAAACTGGAATTCAGCGTTTGACTCGAGCATCGTACTGTACACGCTGCAACGTTCTGCAGATCAGTACTGCCTTGAACTCAAAGCCCTGTGCCTACGAACTAGCCGGACAGCATCCGTGGTGCAACTTGCGGCGCAACAATCGACACCGTGGCGTGGATTGAATATTCAGACCTGTCAAAAGCATACACAATCGCCTACATTCCGGCGCGATTGAAACCAAATTCTCTGTCTTTCAGAACAGCGTCCATCATTGGCAGTCAAAATCTTGACGAGGTGTATGAACTACTTTGTAAAAAAAAATCCGACTTCGTGCGGTTGACCAACGGTTATCAGCGTCGATGGCCTCCTTTGCGATGGCGAATGACGAGTCTAGAGTTGCTTTTTGTTTTTTTGTTTTTTTTTTTTTTTTTACCGCCTAAACGTGAGTTAGTAGATCTGTGAATCGCAAAGAGTCAGAAAAGTGTGAATAAGATTGTTACTCTGTTGTGTGAAACATGTCTTGTGTCTGTTTTCTTTGATTGAGGGGTTTGAAGAAGGAAAGGGTTGTTGACTCACCTCGTCGAATGGCCTTGTATCGGCAAAACACGATTCAAACACTTCGTCTACGGTTCTCTCTGCGATTTCTATATCTCCATCACAAGCTGGATTTGCCAATATACTGAGTACAGCCCTACGTTTGACGCATTTTTGATGTTGTAATTTGAAACCGTAATTTCTTCTCTGAAACTCTCTGCCAAAACCACAATCTCCACTCAAACTGGCTGCACGAATTTCTGAACATGCATGATGTCGAAGGTTGGACCAATCCACTAAAAAACGACAATGATCGAACCAGTGAACCATTTCATGAGATAGCGTATCTTCCAAGTGTGATTTCGAAAAGATTCGATTGGAACAGAGCAGGATCGAACTCTGTGAAGTGGGTTCGGTGGGTAAAGAGGGTGAAAATCCTCCTGCTATCGAGGGTGGACATGGTGCAATCACGAGTTTAGATTGTGGTGCTGATGCTGGTGAATTCTGGCTATTTATCGATGAAGAAGAAGATGTGGTCGAGAGCGGTGTTCGAGGCACTCGAGTGAGAGGATTGCAATCGAGCAGAGTGAGATGTTTGGCCATAAAACGCACCATGGGAGAGGTTCGAAAGAGTTGATCAGTCCATTGTTCGCATCGTTCTCGTTCGACCGTTTCGGTGGATGTTTCCAAGTAACGCGGTTTAGGAGTCGTCATTGTGAATTATGCCCAAGCAGGGCCGAAACAGTATGGTGGTAAAAGGTAAAGGTATTGTCGCTGTCACACATAGTAGGATGCCTAAGCGAATATGGCATGCTTTCCACTGAAATTAAAAATTGTCTTAGATATTATTTCTCCCACCATTCGTCCGCTTTTTCTTCCCGATGCAGCTGACTTGCAGGCCATGAAAACATACGTGCAGTAAAGCAGTCATCCCTCTTCGTCCTCTAACTTACGCCCTTTCCTCACAAAGTACGCTTGTCAGAATGCGCCACGGCCTCGATACTGAACCAGCGGGACGGCATGCAAAATCTTGCTTTCTTTCGCTCTCATCTTAGATCTTTCTGTACTGCCATGGTTCAGCGCAGATCACCCTTTCATTCAGGAAGACAAGCGAGCTGCGGGCAGCCACAAGAAACATCATCCACACGATGCTGTGAGCTTCTGGACTCGATCGCGTATCATGCTCTGTTGTAAACCTTCTTGTCAATCAACTCAATTTATGTATTCCTCCCCGTCTTCTAATTGCTTCCCAGCCTTCTTTTCATGGCTGCTTGCGCCACTGGTCTCTCCTTACCTCTTTGTGTACGACTTTCACACGCTGACCATCCATGCGCTGTGATCTTCCGTCTAGCCTACGCAGATCTCCCTATGAACTCCAACACGGAACACAGACTCCATGCAGCATGCCGCACTTGATCTCGTCTGGCATTTCCCTTGTCTCGCAACAGTCTCATCCGCTCCTCATGCTCTTTGGTTGAATCAGCTCATGTCACTTTCAGAGTCGGCACATGCATCGCTAAAGCGTCGTCCGGAGCAAGATATAAGGATACTCTTTCGCTCGTCTCTTCTGACTTTTTCTTCCCTATCCATTACCCTCCTCCTTATACCCTAGCAAGCATCTTTGCACAGTATCAACATGTTCCAACCGATTTGCCGTCTCCTCGCCCTCTTCCCCTTTGCGATTCTCCTTTTCTCCACCTTTCAGACCGTCGCCGCAGCTCCTTCCGGTGATGCACCATCTGCCACTGCTACCTTCTCCCGCGCCATGCGCCGCCGTCGGGCCCTTGTCGCTCGTCAGGACCTGATCCCTCGCGCCACCCCGGAAGAACTTGAACGCGCCTTCGAGATTCTCAAGCGATCCGTATTTTGGTCTTCCGACTTTCAAAAACGCGCTGCTTCTACCGCTGGCAAGTCTGGCAGCAACCAATGGACTATCAACGACGATGACCAGAGCATATGCTTTTGCATCAACCGTAACGCCCCTGCTGATGGCGCTTCTTCTGGCTCTTCAACTGCTGCGAGTTCCAGCTCCTTTTCTCCTCTTGGCTCCAGCGCTGGTTCCTACGCCGCTTCTGGCTTTTCTTCCAGCTCTTCAACCGGCTCTCACTCCGTATCCGGTGCGGGCTCCTCCTCTGGCTCTGGCTCTGGCGCCGGCTCTGGCTTTTCCTCGTCTTTGGGCTCTGGATCCTCTCACTCCAGCTCCAGCACCAGCTCTTCTGCCTCTTCTGCATCTTCTTCTAGCTCCTCGTCCAGATCGTCTTCTGGTTCGTCTTCCAGCTCAGGTGGATACAACCCAACCTACGTCTATAACAACTCGTACGATAACTCACAGTCCTCTGCGGTAACCAACAACAACACCACCAACATTGACAACTCGACACACGATTCGAACGATACTTACAACACGAACCGGACCACCACCAACAACAACATTCAACAGACTAACATTGCTGGTGACCAGAACAACACCCAGAACAATGTTGATCAGACCAATGTCAGCGGTGACCAAACCAACACCGAAAACAACGTTCATCAGGTCAACAACAATGACAACTCATCGCACACCGTCAACGATAATTCGAACAACTATCAGGACAACTCGCACAACTATCAGGATAACAGCCAGCACACCAAGGATAGCAACAACGTGGACAACTCGCAGACTCAGGTCAACCAGAATCAACAGTCTTCCACCTCTACTTCCAACACTTCCACCACCACCACCAACAACAACAACAACAACAACCAACAGGAAGAAGGCGCTGGCGGAGGCGGTGCCAACAAGAGCACTGGTATTGATACCAGCGGTAGCAAGGCCAACGTCTGCATCCTCGCCTCGTGCAAGTAAAATTCAGCTTATTTCCACTTAGTTTCAATCGGTTCAGTATCGAATAACTCTTCTCCATGAGAATGGGAAGAAGAATGGAAGCAGAAGGGACCATTGAAACATATATATATACACACACACACACACACACACACACACACACACACACACACACACACACACACACACACACACACACACACACACACACACACACACACACACACACACACACACACACACTCCTTTTGAACTCGGACAGGTTCTTTCCCTCTCCTAACGTTGTCTCCAGTTTCATCGATAGGTGCCCCTTCCAAATTCTAATCCCTCTCCCCTCTCCGCTATATTTAAACCTACCGTGCCCACCTTGTCTCATAACTCTATCTTGTTGTCGTTGCCCAACGGCTTCGTCTAGTAAGAAAGCCTCTCACCTCTGACAGTCACATCCCCTTCGTTTTCTACGTTCATTCATTCGTCTCGCCCTATTTTGGACTTTTTCGTACTTTGTAATAATTGTAAAACTCATGCTTTCCGTTCCGATCTTCGACTTAGATGCTTGTGCTCGTGCTCTGAATGTAATGATTGCAAATCCATCCAGAATTTGGATGGAGACAGGTGGAAATTCTGCTCCTAAAGACGACAGTATCGAGTAAAAAGTCTGATGAGATTCTGCGACAATGACAACTAGCGCACGTGGTTATAATGTATCCCCTTTTAGCCAACGGCATATCAGTCTCGAAAGCGGAAGGCAGGATGAACCATAACATCGTCGTTCTCGCATCTAGAGATCCACTTGCGGAATATCTAATTAGAGCTTGGGCACCTTGCTAAGCGTCGGAGCATCCGAATGCGTCTTTTGCTTGACTGGTTCAACCTTGGCCTCATCCTTGATTTCGGAAGCGTTCATTTGGACCCAATCGTCACTCTCATCACCACTTCCTTGCCTAGGTACATTAGAAGTCTTTTGATGTTTTTCTCCATGCAACTCCGTATCCTCGTCGTCCAGCTCAGCTTTCTCCCGCACTGCCGCCTTGTATTGGACCAGTGAAACCACATGTGCCAACAAAAACTCTCCGACGCCCTCAAAGTACTTTGGCTTGATACATGTATCGTTGTGCGTCCCATCTGCAAACTCCTTCTTGACCTTGACCTTGCTTGTGCATCTGTCGTACAGCGCATCCATGTGTGCTGGCGGTACCAGTTCATCCTGTCTACCTGACAAGAACAACGTCGGAACAGTTGGTGATATCTTGACGATCGTGGTGCCCGAGCTCCAATATTCCCTGCACAAAAAGGCGAAAGGACGGACAGGGGGTAGAACGTGAGGAATCAGCTCTGGAATGCTGAGGAAAGTGTTCTCCAAAATGAGCGCGTGGACCGAGTTGGGATTGCGTGCGGCAAGATCGATGGCGACTGCTCCACCGATGCTTTGTCCGTAAGCTACCAGAACCGTGCAAGACAGTGAAGGATGAGAACGGATGAAATCGAGCGTGGTTTGGGTATCGATCTTGATCCCCCTCTCATTAGGTGATCCTGTTGAAAACCCATACCCTCTATAGCTGAGCATGACCACATTGCATCCGAAACGCTTGAAGAACACGGCTGCCAATGGTAAGCGATGACCCATGTTGCCTGCGTTGGCGTGCAAGAACAGCACCGTCGGTCTCTTGCTCGCGAGCTCCGCGTCAAACGTGTCGATGGATGTGATGCCCGTCTGCGTCGGTGTCGATTTCCGCTCGACCTGCGTGGACTTTTCGTCTTTTACAGCTTGAATCTTGGCAGTCGGCCCTCGCGGAGCAAGTCGTGTGCCCTGGACCATGATAAAGACGCGCAGCTTTTGTGCGTCGGGCGTGATGAGTTCCTCTTCGATGTATGGTAAGTCATATTCGTCCGGAGTATTGACTTCGGCTTTGGATCCGGCTGGGAACGAAGACGGGTAAATGAGGGACGTTTGATAGCGATAAAGAAGACCAGCGGTGGAGATGAGGGACACGGCTAAGACTCCCCCGACAATGCGTACGACGGAGCCAAAAGAGGGGATGTAGCCCATAGTGGTTGAGACCTTGCGCTTATGATACGATGCCGCGATGTTGCGATATTGCTCAAGTCAGTGAAAGTAACGGAATGAGCCCAAGTCGTATTCGAACAAGCCTACAGCCATACACTATACTGTATCGCGGAACGCTGTGATTCCAAGCTTCGTCAAAAGCGTGGCTGAGAATGATAATGAGAGGAAGTGTGTACGTGAAAGTGGTTGTTGACCAAGAAGCGAGTCGCCAGCTCACAGCCCGTGTATGGTCAAAGCCCATCCAACCCTTTTTTGGCTTGTTCAAGGCAGTTTTGCCCATCATGTTGTTGGAACTCACTGTCAGATTCCTCCTCAAGCACCATTTAAATCACACACCCACACAATCAATTATGCACCCTCAATATTGAGCTTGCAAAAACAAGCATTGAAGATCATGAGTGTATTAGGCAGTTTGTAATCTGCCATCGTCTGGATTGTTTTGGGCTTGCTTATGCAGTAATTCAAACACCATGCATATCTCATGCATTTTGTGTGTCCCCTAGATCCCCATAAGGGTGAATAGCTCCATACAATGTCAATCCATATGGGTTGGCAACAAGTTGTCTTGGTGAGAGAGTCCAAGAAAGTTGGTTCCAAGGAAATGAGTGTCAGGGGCCAATGTGCCTAACTATGGATTTGCTTTAATATCCAATAAAACCTGAGGTTTTATTGTGTTTCAAAATGAAACCTGCTGGAAGTGCGTGTTCTATCTGGTTTTGTTCCAAGATCCGCTGGAACCATTCCAAGTCAACTAGCCTCTGTGAACACTCCATTCAGCGGTTAGGGTTAGGGTTAGGGTTAGGGTTAGGGTTAGGGTTAGGGTTAGGGTTAGGGTTAGGTTAGGGTTAGGGTTAGGGTTAGGGTTAGGGTTAGGGTTAGGGTTAGGGTTAGGGTTAGGGTTAGGGTTAGGGTTAG